>JBBFKN010000068.1:0-327500 GCA_039654755.1 Calcarius lapponicus
ACAAAAGAGCTGCCAACTGTTTGGTCCATCTTTACAACCAGTCTTTATAAGTAGTCTCTAATAGCCTAGTTCAACTGCAAAAATACATCAGGTTTAGACTAATTTTGCAGATTAACAGTACTGGGTAGCAGACTGTAATAAATTCCTTCAAGATTCTAGATTTGACAGGAGCAGGAGGAAAAATAAAAGATTTCTTTCATACTCCCTTTATGGCTTCTCTTCAGAAGGAAGGAAGGAAGGAAGGAGAGAAAGAGAGGAGAAAAGGAGAAAAGGGAGAAAGAAAGGGAGAGAGAGATAAGAGAGAAAGAGAGAAGAGAGAAAGAGAGGAAAGAAAAAGAGAAAGAAAGAGAAAGAAAGAAAGAGAAAGAAGGAAAGAAGAAGGAAAGAAGGAAAGACAGAGGAAAGAAGGAAAGAAAGAAGAAAGAAAAAGAAGAAAGAGAAAGAGAAGAAAGAAAGAAAGAAAGAAGGAAAGAAAGAAAGAAAGAAAAAAGAAAGAAAGACAAAGGGAAAGCAGATAAGAAGGAACGAAGAGAAGCAAGAGAGATGAAAAGAGAAAGAGAGAAAGAAGAAGAGAGAAGAGAGAAAGAGAGAGAAAGAGAGAAAGAGAAGAAAGAAAGAAAGAAAGAAAGAAAGAAAGAAAAAAAGAAAGAAAGAAAGAAAGAAAGAAAGAAAGAAAGAAGAAAGAAAGAAAGAAAGAAAGAAAAAGACGTCCATGAACTGCCTTTTAAATTGGTTTGTCTGTTCTCAGTAACCTTCTAAGAGAAATGTACCTGTGTAATCTACTGAATGTAGTACAAATGTTGTGGTTTGGGATTTTTTTTTATTTTTTCAAGGTTTTTCTTGGAGGGGGGGCAGGAGCAGGGGGGCAGGAGGGTTGGGGAGGAAGAAGGCAGAGGGCTTGGTTTCAAAAGACATGACTGTAAGTGTTTATCTGATATCTGCCCGCAAACCCTATTTTCAAATGTGTTTTAAACATTTTGAAAAATTTATTTAAAGGAGGCATGTAAGACTCAACAATTCTGCAAACTAAATGTGATGTTAGGGAGAAAGATCCAAACTTCCTTGTCTCTACCAAGAAAAGGCAGTCAGAATTAGTTTTATTCAGACACAGTTTCATGGTCAGAGACTGTACACATTTGCCAGGAGCCAGACCACATATGAATAGTTTCACATGCTGTCTCTGACCACTGAAGTGTCCACAGGACAAAAGACAGTTCATAGGAAACTGAACTTCATTTACTTTGCTGCTCACAGAATATCTTGCTGTTATAAACTGGAAGACAAATTTTAGAGAATAGGGGAAAAAACAATAAGAAAGGGAATTATATGGTCTGGCTTCAGAACAATGGTCCAGTTACTAATTTAAAACAGATGTTCTTTTCTCAATAGTTCATAAACAGATGAAGAAAGAAAAGGGAAACTTGTACTTGAAATGTAGTAGATCTCTGTCCTAACACATTTGTTCAGATATGCACTTGAAAATTTGGATATCAATCCATTGGATCCACAGCACTGGTCTGAAAGTCTCATAAAAGCACCCTTCCCTTGTGGTAATTCAAATGTTATCCATTTCTGGTATCAGCTGAACTGCAGAATTGCTAAGGCCTGAACACAAAACACAGGAGGAGTTCAATTAATCACACTTAGACTCTTTTTAAAAAGTTGGGTTTATTTACACATTGAGGATTTTAAATTGCCATATTTTACAGAATCAAAATTTCCTTGAAAGGAGTTTCAGCTATGCACTGATGCAACCAAGGTACCATGGATTTGGTTTGGAAGCAGTATTCCACTAAGTTCACTGGAAGTGGGGGATGGACAAAGTGTATTTCTACAACTATTTCAGCTAAGTATTAGGATCCTCTCTCACCTTAGGCAGAAGACTATTGAGTGAATAAATTATTAATTTGAGATGGACTTCTTAAATCTATTGAGACTGTTGAAGTTCAAGTGATTTTCTTGAGTCCAATGTTCTGGCAATCGAGCACACACTTCCTCCTTCACACACAGAGGGACTGCCATAAGCTGCTTCAGCAACTTTCAGATATTCTCAGTAGAAAAGAAGGAATGCAAGGAGGCCTCCAAAGCAGAGAGGGAATCAAAATTCTCAGGCTGTGCTGTGTCTCCTCTCAGAGGACTTCACTCTTGACTCTTGCCATAACACATCTATTTGAAAATGTTACTGTCTTGAGGAAGACTGTTGTCCCATGACACCAGGCACAGAGGTGAGGTGAACCACCCCTTACATAATTCTTTGTTTTGTGTGAATTCCTCTACTCATTTAATTCACAGATATATTTTTATCTGTAACTATAATTTTGTTTGGCATCTTGTGGCAGATTTTCAGCTTCTCTATGTGAATCAATTATATTATACACTTTGAATACTTCATCTATGAAGAAGAATAGATGATTAATTTGATTATTCAGCTTGGAATACACTTGACTAGCAAAGCCATGCTTCATATTTAGTCTGTGAACTATAGGATGTATGGATTATTCACAAGATTGAAATTAAGCATATGCTTTCATACACTGTTGGATCAGAAACTGGAGTTATGGTTTATCTGTGCCAAGAATCATATTTGTTCTCATGAGGAAATAGAATGAACTACAAACCTTACATCTGGAGGCTAATTTGAGCTTCCTTCATATCCAGGAAACAAGGAGGGGATTTTAATGAATCCTTATTCACTATTATAGGAATCTATTGTCTATTAAAGGTCACATAATATTTTCCCATCTTTCCCATGCCACTGCAATTAGTAAAATTTATCTACTGTGTTATGACATTATTAACCATAATAAGATATTGTCAGTAAGACGACAGAGTAAGTAAATTCTAAATACCTCTGTAAGACAGAGGTATTTAGAATTTAAATTGGCAATCAGAATTTTTTTAAAGCCTTTTTTATCATAGATATAAAGCTAAACAGTTGTAAAGAAGAGAATTCATTTTCTTTCATTTAATCCAGAAATACTTAAATAAAGTATTTTCTAGGTTCTGGTTTAATCAGCTTTTACAGATAATTCAGGGAAACAATATCAGCTAAGATGGTAAGAAAAAATATTAATGAGTGTTGTGACTAAACATCCATTACATTATGAAAAAATACTGAAGGCTATTTAGTCTTCCTTTCCTTTCCTTTCCTTTCCTTTCCTTTCCTTTCCTTTCCTTTCCTTTCCTTTCCTTTCCTTTCCTTTCCTTTCCTTTCCCTTTCCTTTCCTTTCCTTTTCCTTTCCTTTCCTTTCCTTTCCTTTCCTTTCCTTTCCTTTCCTTTCCTTTCCTTTCCTTTCCTTTCCTTTCCTTTCCTTTCCTTTCCTTTCCTTTCCTTTCCTTTCCTTTCCTTTCCTTTCCTTTCCTTTCCTTTCCTTTCCTTTCCTTTCCTTTCCTTTCCTTTCCTTTCCTTTCCTTTCCTTTCCTTTCCTTTCCTTTCCTTTCCTTTCCTTTCCTTTCCTTTCCTTCCCTTCCCTTCCCTTCCCTTCCCTTCCCTTCCCTTCCCTTCCCTTCCCTTCCCTTCCCTTCCCTTCCCTTCCCTTCCCTTCCCTTCCCTTCCCTTCCCTTCCCTTCCCTTCCCTTCCCTTCCCTTCCCTTCCCTTCCCTTCCCTTCCCTTCCCTTCCCTTCCCTTCCCTTCCCTTCCCTTCCCTTCCCTTCCCTTCCCTTCCCAGAACTTCCCTTCCCAGAACTTCCCTTCCCAGAACTTCCCTTCCCAGAACTTCCCTTCCCAGAACTTCCCTTCCCTTCCCTTCCCTTCCCTTCCCTTCCCTTCCCTTCCCTTCCCTTCCCTTCCCTTCCCTTCCCTTCCCTTCCCTTCCCTTCCCTTCCCTTCCCTTCCCTTCCCTTCCCTTCCCTTCCCTTCCCTTCCCTTCCCTTCCCAGAACTTTCCTTTTCAATAATATTTTATGTGCCTTATATGTTTTTTAGTCAGTATGCTATTGATTATGAAGTAGTTCATACTGAGTGATTTAAGGAATTTTTTTGTGCATTCCATGTTTTTTTTCACAATTAAAAGAAAAATGCAGGGAGGAAAGGAGTTTCAAGCTTGTAGTTGGAGCATTCACTTAGAATATGACCATAATCATGGTATGGCTATCATTCAATGTAGAAATTGTTTTTATGTGCTTTTAAGACACTTTGGTCTCTATTCCTCACCCCTGAAAATTAAGAATATGTACATGGATCCTATAACTTCATCTGCCTTGGCCTGAGGAAGAATTAATCCTGTCTACTTCTGGTTTGGAGCTAGTAATGTATGTAAGAGTTAAATACAAATTAGCTTGTACAATTAAAACGAATCTTGAGTCACTTATTTAGGAGAAAAGAAAAGCAAATGGAGCTCTCAAACTGATTCAGGGAGTTGCATATAAAAGATGAAAAATCATCATGGAATGAAGAATGTAATGCAGCAACATCAGCAACAACAATGTAATAGTGAGGTTAGTGTATTATGATTGCTTAATGTTGTGTCAAATGTAATGCACGCAGAAAGCCTTCTGAATTCAGCAGCACAGATCTAGAAAGAGGAAAAAAAGGAAAAGCAAAACAAATTGCAAAGAATTTGCATCAAGGGTGACAACCACATTGCTACTAAGTATGCCTCACATCTGCTCTTCTATTAAGATATTTAAGAAGCAATCTTACATGTGTTAAGCACAGCAATACTTGTCCAGTAGCTAATATGTGCTTGCATTTTTTTCAGTGGGTCCATAAGCCCTCAGTGCAGTTAAGAACTTTGCAACAAAGACTGCCAGGATTGTTCTGTAATGTAGACCAGAGCCAGACCTGTGCTGAGGAGGAAATGTTATAAATAAAAACACAATCAAGATGTTGGCTGATTATTACTGAATATATTTGAATGTAAAATCTGCTAGAGTGAGTGTTCCCTTCATCAATTTATTTTATTTCTCATTCTTTAAGCCTTGTCTGGACTTGATCATGAACAATAGAATTATTGATTCTACACTTACAAATGAGAGCCTAGGGGCCTGACTCTGCCAGAATGACCAGTCTCAGGAGAGAGCTGGGAACATCACTGTGATTTCTCACATGGTTGTACTTAGAATGTCCATATTTTAACTTCTGGAGTAAACATCATCTGCTTGTCAAGGAGCAGATATGACTTTAACTGCCCCCACAAATGTTCTATTTTCACAAGGTTCAGCTGTGAAAGGACTGGAGGTGGCCTGCAATATCTTGTCCAGTACTTTCTGACATATTTTCCTTTCTTTACTTGCTACAGATCTTATTTCAGGACTCAGGGTTTAGGGGTCCAGTTATCACAAGTTACCACATATCAACAGCAAACACGTGGGTGCAATAGTATTAGAAAAAACCCCAAAACTTTAGGCTATGATTTCACTAGCAACTAAATCAGTTTTAATTGATCACTAAAGCCACGGGGACCTGTCTGATTCTCTTCCCACTTAGTCTTCCCATTTTTTTGCCTTTGTCCTTTTCCCATCTTGTCCATTGTCTCATGACTGTCATAGAACTCCAAGAAAACTCAACGTCACAGAGTTGACAGAAAATCATTCAGCTCTTTTTTATAAAAGTTGTGTTGGTTTGGGATCTTTTTTGCAATGTTAGTGTGCTAAGTCTGCTTGTGGTGGTGTGTCATGTGTGCGCATCAGGTTTCAATACACTCTGACTAAGCTCTGTTACATATTCCACATTAACAAAGTTTAATTTTTAATACAAATTTATATATTTGCATCTGCTTGACATGACATGGGATTTTGATTCAGCACAGTAGTACCACAATGTACTGAAATCACAATACAGACGCAATATAGCAGTTACAACATAGAGTTAAATTACAGTACAGAAGTGATTCGCATTTACCAGAGCCTGTGGGCTCCATGTTGTGACAGGGGGCAGCCCCATTTACAGGAAAGAATACATGGAATGTATGCAACATGTATCTTCCCCAAGCCTTTTACCATAGGCTGTTTGGTGGACTGTCAGTGGTGCAGGTGATGCATAAAAGGCACAGAGAGCTCAAAGCAGGGAGCAAGAAAAGAAGCAGAAGGGATTGGGAAGTATAGGATTCTGAGTCAATTGATCTGGCTTCATGAAATTGCAGCTCTGGTTTAATTCACCATCCTTGTGGACTAAAAAATTCCTGCCTGGACGGAAAGGTAAGCAGAATTGTAATCACAGAGAAATTCTACATTCTCTGTTCTTTGGCATCCTTTCTGCCGTCTAGTATCTACATTCTAACTGCTATACTAGACATCACCAATTTCTGGAAAAATGATCATGAAATTCAGCTTCTCTTGGACAAGGAAGAAGGAAACAAATTCTTCTTGCCTATTACTGATCTCTGCTGCTCAGACCAATCAGAGTTGGTCCTAAACTTACTGAATACATCGTGGAACATTTCAGAACCACATAGAGGCCTTCATGCTACAGATAAGTATATTGCACTATTTCCCACACAAAATTACTTCAAGTAGGAGTGATCTTTGAAAGACATAATTCACCCTGTTTTACGGGTGATTCTCTGTGGAGACCTGAATCTGCAATTACAGCAGCAGTGCCAATTGTGGCCAATCCAGAGAGTAACATCTTAAGCAGAACAGCAGTGCAAAAAGCACAAACACATTGTCAAGCTGGCTCTGACTGAAGTTTTCCATGTTTTCTAACTTCAAAGCAACATCACTAATATCAGTCTGCAACAGCAATTCTAGAGAAACTATGCAGATTTTCATTAGTTATGGAAAAAATATTTTAAAACAAGAAGCTGTTGGCTCAGCTCACCCTCATAAGGACAATCAGAATGGCAGCTTAGAGTCCAAACTCACTGTTTTATGGAACAGAAAAAATCTTTACAGCTGCCTGTAGCCAGAGCTTCATTTACTGCGGGCTTCTGGCAAACAATTTCTGCTCAAGCCATTTCCATCCCTCACATTTCTTTCAAAAAGAAGGAAAATAAAACTTGCCAGACTCTCAGTTAGCATGCTGGGACCTCTTTCTCCTCCACCTACTGCAGCTACCTGGAGTAAAACCTGTCAGTGCTTGTAAAGAAAAAATGTGTCAACTTTTTGATTTGCTATATTTTCACATTTTACTACATGTGGACTACTTTCTATAAGGGTTTTATATGCCTTAATGGCTTATGTTCAAAGCATTTCTGAAAGGAGCTGTTTATAATTTTCATTAAATGAAAGGGGAAATGAAGCTCACAGTTGAAAAACAGTTTGGACTTTGTCACACAGACAATGAATTGAAGATAAATACTTTGGATGCCTCTCTCAGCTCAAATACCAATGCCTTCACCAGTCTGAACATTCTTTCTCACTGCTTTGTGACTTTTGCCATTCTATAAAAAGATACAGGAAATCACAAATGGAAAAATAATGTTTTGTCATGGAAACTTCAGTGAATGCTTCATTGAAATGAAAACAAGTTACTGTGCATATCCAGACCCATAGAGCATGACAAAGTTCTGCCAACAGATATGTCTGGTGCCATAAGTTATCCGTGACATTTACAGTGGGGTGACAAAGACCCAGGACGCATGGGACACCAGTGCCATTCTGGGCTAGCCTCTGAAGGCCATGCAAGGTAACTTGGGGCATCAAAAAAGGCAAACTAACTAACTGCATGGAGCTCCTGACATCTGCCTTTATATCTCAAGTGCTGAAAAAGGAAGGGGACATAAAAAAATTCTCATATCTTTGCTTAAATACAGTCCACAACTTATGTTTACAATCTGTGTTTTGTATAGCCAACATTTGCCAAGAATTACCTCTGAGAAAAGACAGTAATTGTCCAAAGTTAGCTCTAGGCAAAGTTTTACTTTAGAATGAGACCCACTGCAACTGTACTGCCTTGGGGTTGGGGACTTTTTTGGATTTGGGGTTGGAGGGGGTTTCTTGTTTTTTATTATTGTTTTAATTATTAGGCATCTTTTGTACAATACTGGGAAAAACATCAAGTTAGGAAAAGCCAGTTTGTGGGTTACCCATGCAATCTTAAATCATCTCCTTCATTTTACAATGAAAGATTTAATTCCACAATCATGGAACACTTATGTTACAAATCCCTTGCCTCATTGAAGAAAAACTGCATGTAACAAACAAGCAGGGCATGGTTTTTATGTTTTCAAGACATTTGCTGATATGCTTTATTAAAAATATTGGATAAGAACTGATGAAAGCCCAGACTTTCTCTGCCTCACCTATCTTCAGTCACCCGGGACACAATTCTCCCAGAGCAGGGTACCAGAGTAGAACGGGATTAAGGTGGTTTTGAGAACCTGAATTATTACATCTCCTGGCTCTTTACTTTGATTTTGATCACTTTTTTTTTTTCTTCCCTTTGGTTCTTTTTTAGGAAAAAAGCAAAGCAATTGTAATAAAGAACTGTGTCAAAATTATGCAAGAATGGAGTGTCACTGAATCTAAGAGTTTAAAACCATAATTTTTTAAGCATCTGCTTAGTGAGGTATAGAAATTGTTCTGCTTTAATGACAAACTAAAGCCTAAAAGCCCTTTTATGTGGAGCTGGTATTAGGATGAATCCTCTTCACACATAGCAATGTGTGAAGAGGATTGCAAAAGTTTTTCTTAAAAGTAATGGAACTGGAATTCTGATAAATGTGGTTCTTTTAGGTCATTAAGCTGTATGGTAGCATTAGGCATGGATATGCATTGTCTCATTACCACCTTCTGATTCTTTGCCATCCTTGTGTTTAGCCAATAATTATTGGCTCCCCAATGGATCATGTCACTGCTGCTGCCCATACTCTAAAAGACAAATTATGCTGCGCATCTAAAAGAATTGCATAGCAACAAAAGACTGCTTACTAAAGGACTAATTAGTGTATAAGCACCAACCACATCTACAAGCACTGGAAAAGGAACCCATATAAAGGATTTTTATTCATCTATTCTAGATAAAAGCAGGTGTAGTAATTATATTGGGAATGATGGCATTTGGCTTGTACAAAGCATAAGAAGCCTTTAGTTGTGATACTGCTAGTTCTGGCATGGGGAGAGCTGCTTATTTAGTGAGACCAAAGTCGTCTGAAACTGTGAGAGATTTGCTTCTCCAATTAGATATGCTTAATTTACTCTCAGTGTACTCATTCTCTGTAAGAAATAACCCATCCATCCTGAAAAACTGTTTCTGTTTTGTAGCGTGAAACTTGACTGAATTTATAATAGGAGATGTTCTGCATCAGCTATCCAGTTAAAAATGAACCAAAGAACTGCATTGTTTGCCAAGACCCCAGTTCAACGAGCTTGTGTCTCCCATACAATTGTTGATGTTGATTTTAGCAACCAAGCAGAGTGGGTAGCTCTATCCTTTGCTCTTCTGTAGACCATCAAATGTGTAGATGCATGTTTACTGATGCAATTTGCACATGCATGGACAAAGCTGAGGGACAAACCTTCCTGCTCTCAGAAGAACTAAAATGCAGTTCCTGGACCATTTTATCTATATGACATAGCTGCATGTATTATCAGCCCCAGCTATGCAGCAAAGGGTCTGCAGCAAATGGCACCTCTAAGAGATAAGAGCAAAGCAGTTTCTAGTTACTGGTCATAACTTACTACAGCTCTCATCTGTGGTCAGACATAGACAGCTTCTTTTAGAGAAGTAAAAACAAATACTCCAGACCTTTCTTTCCTTCCAACCTAATGCTGTTTCATAGGTTGAGGCTTCTCTGAACTCCTGGTTGGAATCTGTCCTGGGGAGATATATATCAGGAAAGCAAGGCATAAATAAGCTATCATGTCATATAATCCAAGAACTGGAGATTCTGTTCCCATAAAATTATATTTTTCCACTTGTAAATCCAAGTTTTTGACTGGTGAGAGTGAGAAGAATCAGTTATCTCTTATGACATATCTTGGTCTGGGTTTGTGTCCCAACAGAACGACACACCTTTCTCAGCAGGAATCTGTCTCTGCTTCTGGTATTTTCTGGTATATTCAGAAGTGATGATCTGGGCCATTTTGTCTGGCTGATAATTTTTATATCCTTTATATATGGCTGATATATTTTTATATATCCTTCAACCCTCTGTCTATGCAACATTTGAATGACCTGTCTTCCTTAGGCATTTTTAGGGGTGATTACAGAGCCTTTGGTGTGGAATACAAGTACACTTATGCATCTCCTAAAGAGCCTGCTCAGTAGAGAGCAACTTATCTGTTAGCCGATTCCCGTGCTGAAGCATGGAGTAGTCACTATGTCATCATGAGACAAGCAATTAATGAGTAGCCTGCTGTTTCCCATTAATTTCGCATGGAAACAGGAATCTCTTTTTCCTGACTCCCTTTTGCACATTGTTGTCCTATTGAGCTATGCAAGTTAAAGCATCTTCAAGGAATTTCACACTTAATTTTTAAACTTCAGAGGTTTACGTCACAAAAACTTTGATGCTGCCAACATTTTTGTTATACAGTTTATTTCTCAGGAATTAAAATTATCTATGTGCAAAAAAGTGCCAAAATTCAAAATAATTTAATATTTGAAGTGTTTCTTCTGTTACTTGGATTGGACAAGGAATAATTAACATAGGCCCCAATTCCCTCCTCTGTGACAAAAAGATGTAATGAGGTTGTTTCTCTGCATTCTATTTACTTACTAATTTTTAACAGTGTCTCTAATTACAAAAGAAAAGAAATCTGGTCACATTGTGAAACAATAAGGTAGGAGCTTTAATCTGCACTTCATATCAAACCATAACTTTTTCAGAGTTATTGTTGGACATTTTCTCTCTCCCCATTCTTTCCCGAAATCTTTTTCTCTCATAAAAAAAAAAAAACATTGAGATTTATTTGCATTTAAATACAAATAAACTTTTCAGCATTCGTCTCAGTGATCTGCAGTACATCCAAGAATTTCAGAACAGTCCAGGAATCTCCTCACAGAACCAGCTGAGTTAAGCACACAAGGGAAAACATGTGTATATTCTGCTTAGCATGTAAGTTTTGCTGAAGAAACGGCATTATAGGTTTAATGTTAAATTAAAAATAATATGAAAACAAATTTCTTCATACAGGGAGATGATCTCTGAGGTCTTCATTATGGCTGTGATCTTGATCATATTCTTATAGCCACAAAAGTAATTTTTTTTTGTCTGTGCTTAGCTGGAGCTGGTTGTCAAATTAGAATTGGAATATATTATAGAGTATATGATCCAAGATATCACAAAAGCTATGAATTAGCTTCAAAACTGAGACTGAATCTAGAAGAACATTATATCTGGGCCTGACATTAGAGCAGATGCCCAGGCTCTTCAAAACTCAAAGCCACATTTAAAGAAGGGCAGCATCTCAGTGCAGGGTCAGCATCTTTGTGCACTTTTCCTTGTTCCTCTTTTCTTTTTGGCTTTTTTTTTTTTTTTTTTTTTGCTTGTTTCCTGTTCTTTTCCAACAAAGAAAAAGAATCCACCAATCTGTAGGAATACTGGAGATGAAATCTCTTAATCTGATGCTGATTTTGGAGTTCATCTGGGAATCTAGGATTAAACCAGTTCACCAAAATTGTATTTCACACCAGTCCCCAGAATTGCATTTCTGAAGACAAAAGGACATGACATAGGTTTTGGTTTTGGCTTTATCTCAATTAAAATGGAAAATTCTATAAGCTGTTCTTTTGCAGAAAATCTGTTTTGGCTGTCAAAATATAACAGTGAAAACATTCTTGCCCTGAGGAGAACACATGACAATATGGAGAAATGATGATATGTCCAAAATTTCCTCATTTATACGCCCTGGAACTGCAATCCTGATGATGTGTAAGTGCTGATATTCAGAAATACTGCTTCTTCGTGTACTCAGAAATAAAGCTGCACTCCCACAGCTTGCCTCTCTGTTTCTTTGTCTTCCCACCCTTCTCACAGCATGTGAGCAGCTCTGGAGAGTTCCTCACTGTCAAGTTATAAGAGCAACCTCAAAGAAGTGAAACAAGCCAAAACATATTGTCACATCTGCCATGGTATTTCTTCTGGTTTTGTGATTTCATTTTTTTACAATAATTTACAGCATATTTCTGTCTTCCCTCAGACTCTCTTTTACTCTTTATAGCGCACTGCAGTCAAGTCATAGCTGTTTGTATTGAAGGATGACAGAACACGAATCTTCTCCAGTGAAATAGTGAAAAGCAACATGTTTTTCTAACAATCTTCTCTTTAAGTGCTTGAACTCACCTGCAGGTAAACAGTACTAAGCTGGCACATGAGAGAGGCAGGAAGACTGTTGGTTTAGAACTTGAAACAAAAGAAAAAATTATTGTCTTGCAAACAATAACTCATGCTTTGCCATGCTAAAGAGATGCTGCTTTATGAAGAATCATCCCTATCTAAATAAAATTGCCTATATTGATTTCGTTTAAAACTCTTTATTGTCTCAGCTCAAGTAAATCAAATACATCTGATACAGCTCAGAAACATTTATCACATCATCAGAGCATTAATTTCCTAGATAACTGCATCCTGGAATTACACTAAACAGTTAATTTCACCAGTTTAAAAAAAATGACAATTTAAAAATATATCTTTATTCCAGCAAAGAATTTCTAGAACTTTGCACAACTGTCTAAATATCAAGTTGAAACAAGGACTTCAGAGGAAAAGTTCTATTTTTGACAAACCTGCCATCTAAAATGAAATTTTGACTGTACTTAACTTTAGAAGGACTCGATCAAAATTTGTTTCCTATGCATCACAAAAAGAACAAACCAGAATAGTAAGTCTTTTAGGAGTAGCACTGTGCAGTAAACACAATACTGTTGGACTAGGATCATTTGTTCTGCTTGCAGTTTGGAGGTAGCTTGGTTATATTTTTCTGCCTCTCTTTTTCAAATGTGCAGTACTTGCTGCATCAATGAGCATGTTTAACTTCTTATCAACACAGCAGAAAAGGTATTTCTTCCACAGGCAAACTGCATGACAGGCTTCACACCTGACTCTTGGCATATAGGACACATGTGGCTCTCTTTCAATACTTGAAGAAAAGGTCTCATGCCTCCTAGTTGCCCCATACTCCCTGCAGGATGGACAGACATACATATTTTGATAGAGAAATCTCAACCTTGGCACATGGTGCTAATTAATCGCATATCAGCTGCAGTTACCTCCAAACATTCACTGAAAATAAGTGATATTTCTTGAAAAGGGAACTTATTTAAAGAGGAGATGATTCTTCCAGGTTAGAAAGTCTCTCATATGCTTGACTCAGTGAACTTGATCCAAGGTTTATAAAGCCAAAAGGAGTTTTTGCCTCAAGTTCAGTGGCTTTAAATCAGGACCCCAACAAATGCCAGAGGGAAAATTTGACCGAGTAGTTTACAGGCCTGAACAAGGAACTTGTTTCCCTATAGGATATAACAAGTATATTGCTGGATAAAGTCATAAGAACGACTTTCATAAGTCATGTAGAATGACCATCATTTAAAAAGAAATATTCATGCATTTTCAAAGGGTTTGGGTGAGTTTTGAACAAAAAAGCAGAAGGATTCAAGTTGCTAAATTACTCTTTCTCTGAAATGTTTTCCTGTGGGAATGTGAATGTGTAGAGGTATGGCATCATCAATGTTTTATCTTATGAGTCTACCATACTGCTCAGATTACACTGGTCTTTTAATGATGTTTCTTTTTTCAGCCCTTAAGAGAACTAGAAATTTTTAAGGATGGTCTATTAGTGCTTCATAGCTTTATTTTGCCTTTCTGTGGTCCAGTAAATGTTATCAACTTTTGTGTGCTAAATTCATTTACTGGCCAATTTAAAAATTCACCCTCATAAACATTTCTCTTTTATTTCTTTTCATATCAGCACCACATGGGATGAATAATAGTGTTAGCTTGCCCAAGCCTGACTTCAAGGGCCAGTAACTGCAGTATTAGTCTAGAAAACCATGTGCTCTGCAGGAAGGATTGACTTCACAGCAGTAAATGGGGCTTGAGCTTTGCCAGAAATTCAGAACAGCTTTTTGTCCAGCAAGAAGTTTTTATAATGTACCCTTTGTAGAAAAATAAATAAATCAACTGATCTCAAAGAACATTGGATTTCTCTTTCATTTTTGTTATAGGTAATTCTTTCCTAAGACCTTTACTTGATACAGCAGCTTGCTATTAGTGAATATTAAAAATCCTTTAGAAACAATAAACTTTGTATCACATAAAAAATTCTGATTATAAAAGCTGTTCTGGGATATAATATGGAGGAGTTCTAAACAGATATTTAGATTTCTCTGCAGTGTGCCATGTTGAGGCGTACAACAGCTTATTTGGAAATATTATGGGTCTGTACATTCAATTATTGGTATCCTTTGCTTATCTCTTTAATTCTTGCTCCAGCTGTCATTATCTTTAAATTTTTTGAGTGTGGGTGTTGCTGTGGCCCAGTAACAAAATGATGTTTCTCTAAAGTGAAAGTGGAGCTTTAAGAGGCTGAGCTTTTGCAAAATGAGGTAGTGGTAAAAATAACAAACTAATTGCCTAGCCCTTAAAGACTACAGATGTAAGAATCAAAACTCAAATGGCATAATGGCAAAATTTTAAAAGAAATTTTCCTTTTCAACTCCAGAAATATAAACCATCTGTAGAAAACCCCTGAGGGAACAGCAGTCTGTTAATGTCCTGTCCCTCTTGTTTGCAATACATCTCAGGCTATCTTTTTCCTATGTACATTTCATGATCTCTTACACTAATTATTTGGGAATCAGTTATTATAAATTCCTTCTGTCTCTGCAGTGTGGCATGCCCACTGGATGTTCACTACTTTTGTGTGCCTCAGAATGACTATTATAATGGACTTCCAGAGAGAGAAAGATAAACTGTTTTGTTGAGGAGCATTTACTTTAACAAGGCCAAATATACTTCTGTCAGGGATGCTTTCCTTTCCTATTTTGATTATGAGAAGAAACAAATCAAAAAACATTATTGGGACAACTTAAATTATCTTTAGTTGTGTTTCTGCAAGCATTTCAATGTTTTTTAAATTATGCTAGGTTATAGAAATAAGAAATTTTCAAATTCTAGCTCACAGAGCTTTTGTTGGAAAAAAACCTCAATATTATTGTGGTTGACATTGTAGAATGGTAAAAGAGCAGAGTCTGTCTAGGCCAGAGACAGAAGACTCCTGAAGACTGGGCTGAAGCACCTTACTCAGGGGCTGAATATCTCATGAGCCACAAGCCCTTTCATCCCAAAAGAATGAGATCTGTCAGCATCTCATCTCTATCTCTGCCTTAAAATAATGTATGCTTTCATCAAAGGAACTGCAATGTCACATAGCTAAGACATTAGGGACTGCATGCATGACATCAGGCTTTGCCAGGGGTCAGAGCTTCTCATTTGTCCCAGAAAGTTAGGGCAAATGATCCGAGCCTTCTCTTCTTGGCTTGATGCCCATGCAGTCCTTCTTTGGCCATTAAGTTATCAGAGTTCTTGTCAACGTTTTCCATGAAAGTATCATCAGACTGTGGTTTCTTTTTGGAAGACAAATTTAGAAGATGAATCCTACCCCAGTGACCCCTCTCTGTTATCCAACCTTCCATCTCTGAGATTCCTTATGCCCCAAGAGACAGCACCACCATCATACGACCAGGAAGTATGTTATCATTAACTTTCTGTTCCTGTGGGGAACAGGAGGATCACTGGAGCTGGGCTTGATAATTTACTTATGTAAAACACCTTTACAGGGGACCAGAATTTGTACAGCCTTCTGACTTAAAAAGTTTTCCCTTCTGCCCTGCAAAGTGTGGATCTTTAAGTCAGCATTCCTCTACTATGAAGGAGCAAGGTTGTCTGAAATTAGGTGCTGAGTGAATCTAAGCCAGGTACTCAAACTTTTCAAACTTGTCTTCCAAAATATAAGCACTTGGGGTTTATTCCTTGTTTTAAATAAAATCCAGAATTTCTAATCTAATTCCAATACTGTCTGGAAGTACTAGGAACCCTGGCACAGGCCTTGAGTGACTATTTGTTCATTCAGTGTCAACTGCATGGGATCACGTCCAGCCAGATTGAGTGAGAAATTGTGAGGGCTTCTGCCTGAATTACTTACATGGAAAATTCTGCTTCTATCACTTTAATTCAGATTTACATCTGAATGAATGTGGAAGCCAAGGATAGAGTGTGCCAGTTGCTGCTTTTAGTTCCTAATGCAATAGGATGTAATTCATATCAGTGTTTGACAAGCTGGGATCTTTAAAGGAAATTGTTTAGTCCTATATTATTGGAAATGGCATTTATATACTTTGGATGTTTTCTTGTGGTTCTCTTTTTCTCTGTAGTTTAGCTCTCTGGTACTAAGAAGTTTTCCAGAACAGAAATGCAATAAAGTCAAGCAGTGATTTATGTGCTGAAGCAGAGGTAATTCCAATGTTGACAACTGATGTAAATTTTTTCTTACCTTCTTTGCTATAAACAAGAAGGAACGAACTAGACCAAATTTCTTCATCTTTGAAGCCTTTACTCAGCGTGCACTTATACCAGTCAAATGCCAAATGGATTTCCAATCAGGCCTTTAACAGTGAAATAACAGGATAGTACGAAATAAGCAGAAATACCCGCATTTCTCTCTTGTATGGTAAAGCTCCTGCTGTTGTGGAAGTGCTCTTTCTACCATCCAATGCCATTATTTGTGCAAGTCCATTTTGTTGTTCTTATTCCCTCAAGATTTTTTTACCAGTACCCTTTTCATTTTTTTAAGCATTTTTTCCATTACTTGGTGTATCTCTGTTACCACTAGGTAAGGCTTTATAAAGGGAAGGCGTTGAATATGGCTTCAGCCTGAGACTTTGGCTGAGTAGAAGGGAGCTATGGGAGGGTGCCTCAGTTGGAATAAGGGTAGAGAAACGTGAGAGATGAGAAGCGAGAGATGGGAGACGTGCTGTGTGACTGCCACACGTCCACATCCTGTCTGCATTGTGGTGTATGGGGGTTGGTTGAGTTGGGCTTGTTGTGCCTTAAAACTGAGTAGTGATAACTGGCTAACTGCTTAAAAAGGCCAGTTTTTTGGCAATAAGGAGCACACCTTTGTACCTGCCTAGGGTCCCTGCATTGCTCATTACTGCAACATATCTGATATTATGCTGTGGCACAAGGTTAACCTGTTTATGATTCTGTGCAATGTGCTCTAGAATGATCTTGCTTGAGCAGGGAGTTTGGAGACACTGTGGCGCCTTCAAACCTTACCCATTCTGCGATACTGTGATCTCTGTGTGTGTTCTTTCTGTAAGGCCAAAGCTTGTTTCCCTTCCCTGATCCGTAGCTACACCCATGCCCAGACCACAGTGTTTAATTCCCCAGCCCTGCTTTCCCCCAGTACTCACTCTGCCCTCTCATCCCAGGTCCCTGTTCTCTTCAGATCCAATCCCAAACCCTCCCACTTGCTCTCCTCTCCTCAACACTCTCTTCTAGGGCCTACACCCTACTTAGAGCTCCCCCATATCCCTTCTTCTGAGCTCTCTGAGAGATCCCCTCTCCATCTACCATTCACAATTGTATTTTCTTTGACTTTTCTTTCTCTTCAACTGTATACTTAAAAAGCCACAGTGAACAGCTAAAACAAGGGACATTGTTTTGCTGGAATGCAATAGTAGTCTTCTGAGACTAGGACTTTCGTCTATAGACAATTAAAGAGCTGCTCTGTCAACTAACCAAATGCCAGGGACTCTGCATGTCTCCCTTTTCATTCTTTAGCATTCTGATTTCTACCCAAACCCCTAGGTTTCAGCCCATTGACACAAGGACATTCCACAGAAGGGGCTAAATGTGGAGTTCCAAAGTTACTGTGCCAATTTCAAACATCTAGAGATGCCAGTCTGCAAGGTCTTATAAGCTCAGACAATAAACATCGCCACAAGTGCCCCATATTTACTGTCTCTCAAGAAACAAATATACTTTCTACACAAGCAGAAATATGGTTTTGTTTTTCTAATTATCACCTTTGTCATCATAGGCTGGACCCTGGCCCTCACATCTGAGTTCATTCCTTCTCATCCATCAACAGCAGTACCAGCAGTCCTGCAAATCAAATAAGGCCCTGTTCGGCCTTGTAAAAAACAATTTTCTTCCTGCTGTGCTCTCAACGACTCCAAGGCTCCCCTGTTCTTCACAATAATGCCTTTTTCAACCATTCGGCCATTACCAGGTGGTATTAAAAATCAATATCATGAGCTTGGCTTTAAACTAACTTGTGTGTTCCTTCAGATTTAAAATGTGTATGTGTTGCCCTCTCAACCTTTTGTTTATCACTGTGAAAACTACAGCAGAATTTAAATGTTGCTACCTGCAAACATTTGATTCAGAGAGGAATCTTTTTAGAGCAACACTAAATACTGTCAGGGGCTCATGCAGTGTTGCATAGAAGTTATTGCAACTGTCTGCATTAATCAGTCATTCTGCCATTGACAGACTGGGTGGGTGAAATAAAATCCTTGGCTTGCTGTGATCACTCTACACTGACGTAAGAAGCAGCTGTTGCCAAAAGGGGGTGGTCTCATTCCTGCTACATTTCTTGCTCTAATTCTGCTTTTCAGTGGCTGCATCATGAGTTGGAAACTAATTCGTATTCTACAGGATAATTGTAAAATGCATCAGGCCCTGACACAAAAAATTATGTGTATGCTTGAATTTTACTGGTACTAGCATTTCAGGAAAAAACATAACGTGAAATCGAGGAAAAGTACCTAAATAAGCAAAGAAATTTTTAGCCATTTTTCAGGATATAAACCTATATTCTCCAAACAATATTGCTGCAATTTCCACACCAACTCAAAAACTGAACTTAGGCTTAGCAAGGAATCAGCTGCATTTCCTACGCAGCTCTGCCAAAGGTATCCCTCCTCTAAATGTCAGATTCCTGTTGCTCTACTGCTGTGTGGATTATGACTAATGGATGCTGGGTGAGCATCATCTACATGTTTTGTGGGGCATGGGAGCCCTTATGCTATACTTACACAGAAGATAAGATCAGCAAATACTTCAGAAGTCTTCTCACCACCAGCTTTTTACTTACAACAAATACAAGTTGTGTATAGATTCCACAATAAACAATAAACACTGATGAATACATTATAATAATATGGTCCTTCTCCTTCAGGTTAAGGGATTTAAGATGCAGTATTCTATAAATCTTCCTTGGTTACAGTATGAAAACACTCATGTTAAGTGAAAAAGATCTCTGGGAGTTGTGTGAAGGATTTTGAAGGTATCTGCATAATGTTTTACTCATATAGTAATTATTTGTTTAGAATGCAGAGTTGTAGTAGTATGTTCAGTACTTTTAAAATAGTACATTTATTATTTTTTTCTGAAGGAGTTTCTAGATAAATATTATTTCCCAGGCTGGAAGATCTCACAGCTTTTTTAAGGTTCCAATACTTGTTTTTTCTGTGGACTATGGAAAGATTACTGCAATATCTGAAAATTTTTTCTGACATGGTCATTTTTCATATAAATACATATAAAAGACAGCTTGAACATTCATGATTTAAGTTTCATACCAAAGTAATTCTTCTTGAAGTAAAGTTATTATTCTCTACCATTGAAAACATGAACTGTCTGTCCATGCTGACAAAGAACTTGGCTCTCCCTATTTCTGAGTCTTCCAGACAGCTTTTTGGAATTTGCTTAATTATATCCTTTAGCAAATATCTGACTCATGCTTCCTGATGTCCTTAATTAAATGTTCTAAGATTTCCCTCAGTTATGAACCCTTTGATGTACGCAGATTTATTAAAAACCAAAGAGAGAATAAATCCTGAGCTGAATTGGCCAAACTTCCCTTTCTGCAGAATCCAACAGCATAAGCCCCTTCTAGAAAAAGCTGGAAATTATTTTAAATGGTATTAAAATACTCTGCTGTGTTCCCTTATTCATCTTCACAAAACTGGCAAAAGTCGATATTCTAGGTTTCCAAAGAAATTTAGCTTGAGATGAAAAGCAAATATGGAAAATTCCAGCTTTCATAATTAGGGTGTCATTATATAATCAACTAATTTGAGGCACTCAGAATATACCAATCTACCTTACTTATAGCTTTTGTTACCACTGTTTCCTACAAAGGTTAGAGGGGGTGACAGAAAACCTTACCTAAAATGCTATGCAATATCTGAGTATATCTGATTAAGGTAGGGTTTGTAAATAAGGAACTTTATCACTATGGACATTTGTGACATGCTGCTGTGAGGGTTATATGATACACTGGGCTTGTTGGTCAGCAGCAGGACTGAATTAATTGTTATTCAATTCAAGCACATTCTGCACAATCTTCCAAGGAATCCTGTCAAATTTGACAGGATGTAGTTCAGTCACTTTAGTAAAACAGCAGGGTGTAAGATTACCGTATTCTGACACATCCTTGAAACTAAAAAAATACAAGTATTAATCCATTCCAATCCCTGACATATAAAAAATATTTCAAGTGTTGTTTTCCAATACCACACAAATAGACATTTAACAGTCCCTTTAAGTGTAGGTATTCCATGGGGACATGCAGTTAAAGAAACACAACTATTAAACAAAAGCAGTGGCTTTCTCAACACTTAAATCCAGTTATACTTACTCTGGTGCAAGCAGATTCAAGACAAGCACCAATTAATCAAAGTGTTAAGGGGCAATTTTATGATGTTTAAATGCTTTGAGCATTATAATGTGACTGAGAGTTTAGAATTGTTCCAGATGTTGAAAACATCATTTCATAAAAATGAATAGAAGTTCAGAACTCTATTGTATCCCATCAGCTTCTCTTCAGGCCAGCTCTTCTAGCACTGACTCTAAATCACTGATTTTTGGAGACATGCCAGGAAAACAAACCAGTCCCTTGCTGATATCTTCTTGCCTCTACAAAGTTGTTTACAATTAGAGAGTCTCTAAGAGTAACGCCAAGGCACCATTTACAAATTGAAAGAAGCAAAATGGCTTTCAAATGAACATTCAGGACCCACATGAAGAGAATATATAAAAATAAATCTAAACATAAATGTGAATATTAAAATATGCATGCATATAAAATATATATCTATATAGCTATATCTACCTGTCCACCATCTGTCCATCACATACAGAATATTTCTGAGGCAAGCAAGCACATCCATGTGGAATACACTTAAATGTAGGATTTAAGTAAAAAGATAGGGTAGATGCTTGTTCTTCCTAAATCTATTCTGATCATTCCCTTTTCCTTTGGTCCTTCCCTTAAATATCTATGAGTAAGTTTTGCACCTTCCCACAATCCCATCAACAGGTCTAATAGCAAGTTTTACCCAGTCTCACATCTGTCTATCCCCAGAGCCCACAACAAGACATGTGCCCCTCAGGGCAGTAATCCTGGCCAGTTTGTGCAGTGTTTTTCATGGATTTCCTCCTGAAGACCATGGTCTGATCCTTTTTAAAGAACCCTGGGAGTGGCCAGATTAAGGGACTCTGTTTGAATAGACTAGATAATGGGGGTTCCACCACTCATCATTGTTTTTCTGTGCTCAATATGATTAACCTTCAGTAGCATAACCTAATATAGAGATATTCTGCTTCATTTGTGTGCATTCTCACAACTTTGTCTCTTCTTTCCTCCTACACTGTGCATATATCACTGATCTGTAACAAAAACCAAAAATGTACCTATGTCTTATATTAATAAGGATCCAGCTGTGGCACCATGGTATCCAGCACAAGATAATTTATCTTTGTTAGGCTTTGCACATTCCATTAGGCTTTGACCTGTGTCTACTAAACCCTCTGAAAAAGCTTCATATTCTTCAGCATTGCAAAATGTTGTGTCTAGTATTTTCCCCTTTTTCCTCTGCACTTTTATCCTTTGTCCAAATGTCCTGTATGTGCTTCTGCAGTCAGACAAACCTTTGCATATTTCTTTGCTTACATCCTCAGACCTACCTATCTCTGTTTCAAATACAGTACTGTGAAAACCAAGCTCCTTCCCAACCAGACTCCATCTGTTTCCTGGCAATGAACCTCCTCCCCTAGTCCAGGTCATTTTACAGTTTCAGTGACATTTTTATGTTCTCCCCTTATTTCCTCTCCTCAGCATCTTTACCCTTTGTTCTTGTCCATGTCCATGTCTTTCTCCTCGCTGCTTGAGCTAATTCTAGCTCTTATTATTTGTTTCTTTTTGCTGCATCAACCTCTTCTCCAGCAGCTTATCATGGATCCTATTTCATTACTTTATGCAGCCTCCCTGCTGTCTGAAAAATCATTCATGTTTTCCAAAATCACTCCCTATCTGTGTCTTCCTTTGTCTTCTGCACAAAGCTGCATTTCTTTTAGCAGCTACATAATAAGCCAGTCGTTGTCAGCAAATCTGATGTGATTCATAGAATGCTTACTAAAGTCTTCCCTTAGAAGACTTTAGTAGACACCCTTTTGTATAATACTTCAGTATTCTCCAGCTTCTGTTTAAAATTCTTTAGTGGCTTCTTCTCAGCAGAAAGTCACTATTTTTTCTTACATCTGAGTAGGGAGGTAAACTTACATCTGTATTGAATGCAAAATCAAATCTGATATTACAAAAAAAAACCAAAAAAAAACAAACTCAACCCAAAACAAACCTGCTACTGAAAAAATCCTACCTAATAACAGCTGCTGGATCAAGACATAATTCCAGTCTTTGCTACTAAATAATTTTGGCTTTATTTTCCTTTCATCTTTAGTTATTCTTTATCAGCATCTCTGGTTCATCAAGATAAATTTTGGATCCATTTTCCTCTCTTCTACCTGACTCTCTGCCTGCCATTGAGATTGTTATTTCTCTGTATTAACCTAAACTTAGTAATATCCTAATCATTTCTGTATCATCTTTTCCTTTAAATAACACTTCTGCCCTTATATTCCTGAAATTGGGCATTCCTTCAAGGACTTCAAAACACACCAGGCAGGAGCTTAGTATTTTAGGGCAGAGAAAGGGAATAGGAAAAAAGTGGATGGCAGTTAATTTTAAATTTTTCTTTTGAAAATTTAATCCTTTTTCTTGCGACTAGCTGTATTAATGGAGAAGTCAGCAGCTAATGAGAATAATATTAATTTTGCAAAAGGTACTGGGACTTAAAGTGCATGTGAGGTGGAATATGTCCTGGGTTATCTGATGCATTCAGACACCTCTTAGCAAATGGTCATGGCCCACTGTGTGGTTTGTCTTCTGTTGATACTTGGCAAGAAGAACGTGTAGAGCCAAAGATTCATAACTGGACTTGGCAGCTTTCTACAGCTGAGTGGATTAAGCCAGTGCAGTAAAGAAGGAGGTGGGCAAGCTTAAATTATTTCCATATGGGAGAAAAATTTTGATATCTTAAGGGGATTTTCAGCCTAGAGGCTGAGCCTTCAAAACTTCCAAAAATTATAAATGCACCTTTGCGCAATAGCCTGAGAGTTATGGCTGGAGTTCTCTCAGAAGCCTGAAAACCATTACAGTGCTGATGTCACATATCTCTAGATCTGCAATATCTGATAAATCTAAAAAATAATTTAGTAATAAGAAAAATGGCCTGATAAAGGAGGGAGTAGCTAAAATCTTGTACTTAGTCAATAGTCTTTATAGCAATTAAATATGTCACAGAAACTTTAAAGTCAAACTATGGTCACACACCAATGTTTCTTTACTTTATTACCTCCAAAACCTTGTAAGATGCTGGTTTTCCAGGTATAACTCTAATATTAGAAGTTTACTTGTGTAAGATGGCACTTCCTCATCTGTGTAAGGGGATATTATTATCAGGGAGATAGATCTTCACATGGGAGAATACACAGAACTGTGACATCATACTCAGCACCAGCTGAGGCCTGAAAAGCTGAAACCTGCCAGAAAAGCAATTTTAGAAACTGGGAATAATAGCATACAATATTATTTTTGACAGCCACCCAACCAGACGCATTTGTAGCATGTGGGATCACTGCAGCTCACTCTGCAATTATTATGCTTCATTTGTACACCTTTTCATGTTTAGTGGGAATTTCAGCTTGCACACAATAATTGCTTCTTCATCTTGATGCTATCATTTGCTTATTGTCATAGTTTCATCTTTGCACCATTAGGCTGAATAAGTTTCTATATTCAGGCTTTTACTGTGACAGATTTATAGCCTGCTTTTGTTGACTTTAAAAAATACTTCAACAGAAGAAATGGGGAAAATACTTTTTTTTTTAATTGATTTAGGAAATTTTTAAGGATAAAATCCATTTTGTATGAAACTTTAAGTTTGAAACTTAAAGTTTTCTTTTCCTTGCTTAACTTTGTCTTGTTTTACTTTAGTCTCTGACTTCTGGGGGAAGGGAGAAAGTCTCATATTCTGTCTTTCAGTCTCATATTCTATCCCTTTTTATTTACAAAGTATTAATGCAGATTGGAAGTAAAATAAAATTCATTTCAGGCTGTTGGAGGAAGACAGAAATTGCAAAAGAAAACTACAAGACAAGGCAAATGGAACATTTAGCTTAGCATTTCTTTTGAAGAGGGTATCTTTATGTAAATTTAATCTAGGCTATTTGAGATGTCTTTCTCTTCAGTAAATTCTGATGGCTTGCATACCTGTTGCTAATTGCACGTATACATCCTAATTTTTCTTTGGCTATTAAATACCTTTTATTTTTAGGAAATTATAATTTCTGCTGCCTCCACCATTCTATCAAGAGTAGTCAGCCTGTATCTGTAGAGCTATATGCCATAAGAAAATGGTACATAATAGGAAGTCTAAAAATATTCCCATAATTAGTCCAGTCCCTCATAGTTGTGCAGTGATTTTGTATTTTTTCAATAAAGGTACAACAATCAGGTATATCACTGGCTGCTCATTCAGATCATGTGAGATGTAAATTAATTTGAACACGTGAAAAAGCATAATGCAAGCTGCTTGCTGTGGTCAAATGTATTATTTGCACTCATTATGCTTCTATTTTTGAAGATAACATAAGTACATTACAGCCTGGGTGGAGCAGATAGAAGTTTTCACAATACTCAAAGACTGGCCAAGAGAGAAGCTGTGAATTTCTAACCAATCCAAATACAGCCTTCCATGTTTCTTACCACAGTGGGTATATCAAAATTACTCAGGGAAAGAACTGCATTCCTTGAGCTGGAATATAAATTCTGACCTATAGACTTGCCTAAGCTTACAGTAAATGTCCCACTGATGTAACTGAGATGTTTGGACAGAGTAAAGGCGGATTTTGTATGACTTACATGCTAATTATTTATTATTTGTGCTGCAGTTGTCACCTAACAATGGGGAACAGGTTGTGCTTGAGCACAAGTATTTTGCCTGGAGAGTGCCTCTGTCTCCCTCTCCTCTCACCCTTATTTTGTTCTTTTCCCTGTTTTTCCTCCTTTTTTCTCTCTGTGTTTTTTTTCTTTGCAAGAGCATTGTGAACCACTATAGTCACAGATTTTCCTTCTATGTTTGTCTCCATATTCACTACTGAGACTAGTTTTACAGAAAAAATAGATGTGACATTTGCAACATTATTATAAAACTATGTAACCGATATATCAAATCACTATCTCAGGCTGATGAAGATGACTGCATTTTTAAAGGCTTTGTTTATGTATGCATCATAGCTATGTGGTCTAGGAAAATTTTTCAAACTAAAAAGAAAGTACACAAAAATACAGAACTTGCAGAGGTTTTGTAGATGAGATAGAACAATACATTTTGTTAAGTTGGGCAGCACACAGATTGCAGCTTGAATGCTTGATATCTGTGGGTTAAAACAGAAGGCGGACAGGGAACGCAGTCTTCAAACCACAGAAATTGCATCTCTCCAGTTGTCACATACTGAGATCTAAATAATTTTAATTTAGTCAAAATTTTCAAGTCTCATAGGAGTCCAGTAGTGCACAAGGACCGATCCCTAACACACAGCAAATTCTAGCATATCTTTCTCCACCAACTGAAGTTTTTTAACATTCAATTAATATTCTCAAAAGAGATCTTCATGCTCCATAACAAGGTTTATAGGTGGCAAAAAAGGTATACCTACTAGCAAGACCAGAGAATGACCAAAAATAAAAAGGAAAAAAAAGGTGGCTTGAAGTGCCCTTGTGCTTTTGGCAGCAAAATTTGAAATATGGAAATATGGAAGCACATTTCTTTGGCCAGATGAACGCTACTACTGCAAATGTCCATTTGGGGACACCTGAGGAGTGTTGGATAAGACTGACTTACCCAGGTACAAGCACACAGTTCATACACAAAACAAGGAAATATTAAAAAACAAGACAGAGTATAACATCTGCTTGAAAATACATAGCATGAATACTTTCATTGGTTTATCTCTGGATCAAAATTTTGGATATATTTATTCCCTTGTCCTATCAAGTTCACCAAAAGACATATTCATAAAAATTACAGGTTCAGGAAAATTTCTTACAGGTGACTAAGTACATGACTTTAAATAGGCTTTTATTTGCTCTCTGACATATTTTTTATGGCACAAGTTGATATTTTATGATACTTTATAAGTTTTATGGCCACTGCCAGACTTTTTAATCTGTTATACATTTAAAGGTCAAGAAACTCTCTCAGTCTGGGTCTTAGCAAGATTATAGGACAGAGCAATTTGCAATATTTTTATTCCCTCAAAAGCTCATATGTAAGACAGCAATGCCTATAAATCCCATGGGTAAGTGCTGGAATAGCTGTGAGCACTCTGTACAAGTGACACTGGCATTTCAGCAATGCAGAGTATCTGCATGACAAAATATCAATATCTGTTTACAAATACAAGTTTAACAATTATAAAAATAGCTAAGGCTTCTCTTCAAAGCCAGGGAGCTACTTCTGAATGAGCAATGTTTATATCCACACCAAAAAGCCACTTGAAGGCCAATGTAGATGGAAGCCAATTTTGTGTCAAAAAATTCATAGCAAGTTCCATAGCTGTTCAAAAATATAGTCCAGTACAGGACTGTATCAGTTACTGTGGCTAACCATTGAGTATACAGTGTTCCTGAGCCATGTAAAATCTAAATATACAAATGCCATCTCTGTTGTCTTTCCAATGAGGTAGGTAGATCAAAAGTTCCCAGAACACTGCTATATTAGACTGCTAAAATAGTCTAAAAAAATAGCCCCTTAAATGTTAAGTGTTATATAATTTCAATTTATGTAAGTATGTATGTATGTACATATATATATATATATATATATACACATATTTTTAATATATATATACACATTTAATTTTAACTTAACTGTTATATATTACATTAAATGGATGAAATTATTTCTTGGAGTAGCATAGGCCAGCCATTAAAAGGAACTTTGAGGAAGGGCTTAATTACATTTATTACCACAGTAATGATTATTGTTCTAAAAAGAAATATCTTTTGAATATCACTAACTTCACTGTGCTAAGCCTCCAGATAGTTTCATTTAACACCTCTAAGGAAAGGCTTTCTAAGTACTGATATTTTACATCTCAGATTACTCTTCCTGCAGTTTTTCTGAAGAACTAACGCAGTTCTTACCCTGTCAGTAATATGCACCAATTGAACCTTTAGTGCTAGAGAAGACAGAAAACAAAAATTTGCTCTGAAAACTGTTGAAAAGGCTAATGCACTCTAGAGGGAATTAGGGGTTTGTTAACATTAACATGGAAGGAATTGGTAAACTTGCAAGGCTGTGACCAGCCATGCTCAAGATAGCAGGTGTCAGATGTGATTCAGAAAACACTCCTGGGATGCTCTGAAATTTCAGACCATCTCTGAAAAGACTATGTAAAAAGCTCATCTTTTTGACTATATTTATGGTCACATTGAGAAGGATGTAAACATCTGGTTGAAAATTAAGTTGTTCATGGTAGCAGTCAAAACTTAATTGACCTGAAAGCCTTTTTCTTTCAAGATAAAAAAAAAAAGGAATTTTTGGGGATGAAAACTAGTCCACGTTCATCAGGATAATTTAAGTGCATGTTCCCCTCCATTATATGAGCCACCAGGACCATAGAATAATCTCTAGAACAGTCAGAAAAGCTAGATAGTTTTAAATGAGGCTGAGGCAGTTTAGGAACTGAATTCTGTCTGACAGCAGCTTCAGCTGGATGTCATCCCATTAAGGGAGGAACTCTCAGTTGCCCTGCCACAAGTAATAAATGCCATTGCTGACATGCTAGACTTATCTGAGACATCCTCATGCGACCAGCATAGACACATGACCTGCAGAAAACTTTCTGGGATGGCAGACAGAGACCAGGAAAGATTCCCAAAGTTTCTAGGATGGTCTAGCATCTCTGTCTAAGCACTTAAACTGATTCAAAGAGATTCAGTCCAATGTTTTTTCTTGTTGAATAAATCTGCTCTTGATGTCCTGGAGTAACTCTGGCTCTACCTTGTCTCAGAATGTCAGAAAATACAAAGTCAAGCCTAGTTGTTTTCTCCAGCTGTATTCCCATATGTCAGTCCTGACCAGGCTGCTCCACAACTGACTAAATCAGCAGGCTAAGCATTCCTCTGACCTGGGAATGGGCCTGAAAAGCAATTCTGTATTTATGTGAACATAATTTTTACTGGATTACCGCAGCTTGGATTTACATCAATCTGATGCCTAGACTCTTTTTCAAAATGATTGTATCCAATTATTTTACTTTATTACTATGTGGTATTTGTCTATCTACAAAGCATTTGGCTCATGCGAGCTCTTATTTGGGGCCGGACATTGTTTTTGTAAAAACAAAAAAAGGGCCTGAGAAGAAGTAGTCAAAACCACACAATTACTGCAGGATGAGGATTCTGTTTCTTGTTCAACAATCTCTCCATGGTTTCATAATCTCAGAGAATGCAAGTTCATTGTTACCAGTGATAAATTTACCCTTATTCTGGCTTTAAATAATTTCCCAAGAAAGAAGAAAATAAGAAAGGTCCCAAGCAAGCGGGTTGAGGGTTAACAGGGAATGCATTGCTTTCCACAAGCTGCCTTTGGAAGAATGCCACATTATAAATGACATCTCGACTTCATACAAAAGTGGAAAAAGTGAAAATTATCATAACAATTAAGAGTATCTATTTTCTGCGCATGATTTTGAAGATTATCACCAGGTCTGACAGCAGAAGTCAACAGAAGACTGTGTTTTGAGCACACAAGGACAGTGTAGGAAGCAGAAAGTTGAGACTTTTAAAAAATGCACTTTAGAAACAACAGAAAAGCTTTACTAGTAAAAAGGGATCTGTAAGGTCATTTTCATGTAAAATTTTTATACAACTTTTTGTTCAAATAAACCAAGTATTTTTAACAAAAACTCCCCTTATGTTCAGGAATTACAATGTGAAATGCAAAATCTTTCTGACAGGCTAAAAAGTCCTACACTTTAAAGTGTTTTAAAACATAACTGCTTTCTGCTTCTTATCAAAAATGCAAATGGGTTGAGCAAATTTAGACTAAGGAAGCCCTGAAAAGCCTATTCTGTAGGCATAAAGTCAATGGAATTATTTTCTATGGCTCCATCCACACTGCTTATTAAGCCTCTTTGAATGTGATCATGTCTTTGGCTATCTATTCCTTTCAAGTTTCCCTTTCCTCTGTGTCCTCCACTGACCCTTCTCAAGGAACCTGAGAGTCATTTTTTCCAGCTGGGATTGTCGAAGATAAAAGACTAGGATCACACAGAGGCATGGTATAAAAAATCATTTACTACCTTCCTGTGTTTTCAAAATTTCAACATGGAAAATTATCTGGTGGCCCAACAAGACCACTGGTACTGTGCTTGTAGGAACTTATTCCAAAGACACTCTTCCTATAGATTCTGTACCTCACGTCTGTGCTGTCCCTCTTGGTCCCTGTCTTCCAGGAGCCTCCAGCACTGGGGCCTGAAGGTCTGTAATAATCCAGTTTCTTTCAAATTACTTGACCTATTTTTTCCTCATATTCCAGTAGGAATGCTTCAAGCCTCCAATCCTTCAAATCCTTCAAATTCTTCATACCTGGTATGGTATATTGTTTTCCTGGAAAAGTAAAGTACCTAAGAATCATGGAAGTGGTCTACAAAGTCTCCTTCCTACTACCAATGAGGAGGAAAAAATTTAGGAGCAATAAATAGAACCTGTGGAACAGTAGCTCACTTCACAGCTATTGTTGGCAACAGAGATTTCATTTTTATGACTCTTCCATTTTTATGACTCTTTGAAGGCTGAGGAAGAGACAGAATCCACCTGACCAAGTGAGGCAAAGCATTTTTGCCAACAAGCTGGCCAAACTGATGAGATATTTAAACTAGGAATGAGAAGATGAAGATGATAACCCTCAGCCAAGTAAGGAAATGGTGGGCTGACAAACAAACGGTGCCAGCCAATGTGGCCAGAAGACATCTCATAATCAAAAATAAGGCGCAAAGGGAGCCCATCCCAAGTGTCAACAGACAAATCAAGAACTGCTGATAGAGCTGGGGAAGTGCTCACATTTTTTCTGCAAAATCAGCACTTTTGGGTGCTTCTCTGAAGTCTCCATATATTAACTCATACAGAAAAGGGAACAAATAGGAGGAATTTGAGATTTGTGAATGGTCACAGGGCTGCAATCTTATCAGGAACAAGTAGAGGGGTAGCTCACCTGGATGGACCACTGCCCAGGATCATACAGGGAGTTCAGGAAAGGATGGGAAGTGGCGGGGGGGGACGCAGTTGCTGTTTACATGAAAGGAGAAATGCGTGGAGCTCTGCCTAGGGCTGGGTAATGAGCCAGATGACAGCTTCTGGGTCAGGACTGGTGCACCAGTGAGGTCATGGTGGGCATCTACTACAACCTGATCAGGAAGAAAGAAGTAGATGAGGCCTTCTTCAGACAAATGGAAGCAGTCTCCCACTCACAGATCCTGCAAGGAGGGCCTGTTGAAAGGTCAGCACAGTGGACACAAAGAATCCAGGAAGTTTCTGGAGTGCGTTGATGACAACATTCTAACCAAGTGATTGAGGATTTTGTGAGGAGATCTGCTCTGCTGGGTTTCCTACAATCAAGAAAGAACTTTTTGGAAATGTCAAGGTTAAGGCAGCCTCGGCTGAAATGACCACTAGATAGAAGAATTCAGCATCCTGAAAGGAAACTGCAAATAAAAAAGCATGATCACCACCCTGGAGTCCAGGAGAGATTTTAGCCTTTTTAAGAATCTGCTTAGAAGAATCACATAGGATTCAACCCTGAAGAGAAGAGGCATCCAATAGACCAGTTAATAATTTCATTAATCACTTCCTGTATGCTCAAGAGTTGTCATTCCCATGATCAGGAAATCAAACCCAGGCAGCAGGAGGCCTGCACAGCACTACCCTGTTGGTGTGTATGGATACCTGGTGGGCGTCTAAAGGAGTTGGAACCAGCCTCTTCTCTGTGGAATCCACTGACAAGCCAAGAAACAATGGGTGCAAACAGAAACACAGGAAATTCCATTCAAAATAAGAAACTCAGTTTTTTTAGTGAGGGTGGTCAAGCATTGCCGTAGGTCGCCCAGAGAGGTCATAGAGACTCCAGTCTCAGAGATGTTCAAAACCCAGCTGTATGCAGTCTGTGGCAGCCTGCTCTGGACAAGCAGGGATTTGGACTGGATAACTGCCAAGGGGCCTTTCCTCCTCAACTGTCCTGTGATTCTGAATACTTCCCCAAGGCTGGACAGTCCTTCACTGAAAAAGCCAGCAAGCAAAACAAACCCACAGCCCTCCTGGGCTGCAAAAATGTTATTTGCAATGCTGAGGTTTGTTTTTTTTTTTTTTAATGAGATCAGTCTACTGAAGTGCTCTTTTAAAATTTGTCACAACAGATGTTATTTTTAGACAATACTTATACACATCCTTTTTAAAGTTTAGCCATAATATTTGACTGGAACTATTTCCTGTGGTAATGGATTCTGCAGGTGAAGTCCACACAATGCTAGGAGAGACGCTTCCTTCACTTTTGTCTAAATATAGTGGTCAAGAATGCAACCAACTCCACCTAATCTCATGTTGTTTCAGTTTCATGATAATCCCAAAATGTGTAGATGTTGATACCAACAGGCCCTTTTTAACTTAGCTCATCTCTTTGCTTTCTGTCTTTTAAATTGAAGAAAAAATACTTCAAAATATGAGAGGAAACAAATCAGAGTAAAATTATGAAATTCTAGGAAGTACATTTGGCAAAGTTTGCCTATTTTCTGACAAAACAGGCCACATAGGAATGTAAACAACTGAGACAGAGAATTATTTGCTAATAAAGCCTGTATATGAACAAACCCATGAGAAGACCCTTGTATCTGGTAAGTAAAAAACAGTTCAAAATTAAATGGATCCTATTCAGCTGAACACATTCAGGTTTGAAGCTCCTGGGAACAACACGTGAGCTTTCATTTTAAAGCTTTCTAATGAGGAATGGAAGAGGAGCTCCAAATCCTTTTTAATTACTGTGTAATTACTTGTGCTTTGTACACATTTGGGTTACATATCTGGCTAGGCCAGGGGAAGGAAAAAGCAATATCAGGAGCAGGAAGTTGAATAAACTAAACTAAATAAACGAAACTAAATCTAAATGCACATAAACTAAATCTAGCTCCAATGTGGTTTCCAAAGCTACTTAACCTCTCCTCTTCCCCAGAAATGGGTTGAGGGCTTTCAGGCTCTAAATCCTGCACAAATCCTGTTGTATAAAGTATGTCAATTTAGCAGCCCAAATTTAGACTTTGAAAAGAGAAGAGGGGAGGAGCATGAGGTTGTTTCAAAAGTTTTCAGTGAAGTAACAAATAGACAACATCTGTGAAACAGCAAAGCTAGGTAATATTTTAATGGTGAAAGCAAAAATCAACTGTTTCTTTCAAATGTATCCAAGAGTATCTGGGACTAAGGGAGCCATGAGGCCAGAACAACAGTAAACAAGAGAGAACATGGCATTAAGAGCGTGCTGCTGGGAATAGGGAATCCTGGTGCTCTGGATCATTTCTGGGCCTTGTCCAGTGCCTGTCTAAAGTAAACTGCCTTAAAAATTCAGGGAGCCTGCAGCTCTTTCCTAGTGTTTTTATTTGCAGCAGAATGAATAACAGCAGCTCTGCCACCAATCTTTCCTCTTTGACCCTGCTTCTGTTAGAAGGCATTCACAACCACTGAACCCAACTCTGGCATGAAATCCTTGCATCCTTAGCAGATTTCTAAACACCAAAATGTGCAAAGGCAGAAAATATGCACCTAGATGCTAAGTTCATGGGCAGATGAGCTAATTCCATCCAAGTATATATAAAGCTCTCAGACACCCAACTGCATAGTTTAGATAGGGAGAGGGTAGCCACATTGAAACCAAATATGCAAATTTCATATAATCTTTCCTTTAGTTTTCTAAAAACTCTTTTTTAAAAGTTATTCTTCAGCCTACTTAAAATTGCTCGTAGAATGTTCACAGTTAGAAAGATAAATCAACATTTAGCCACTGGAAAAACTGACTTGATTTCCAGAGATGCTAAGGAGCCAAAGTCAAGTTTGCAGGTCCTGCTGAGAGCAGTCTAGCTATATGTTTACATGTTAGGTTGAGGATGGCATCAGCATTTAACATTGCAGATAAACCACTGGGCTTCCAGTAATAAGTTTTTAAGGAAAATAAGGTGCATAACATGTGGTAAGGTTTAAGAAGAGGGGGAAAGAAGTAAAAGAGAACATGAAATAAAGGAAATCAGCTATATGCTACTGGTAAGCAGCTGTATTGTGAAACTATGATCTTTTTCTTGTATAGAATTACCCTATTTTTTTAAAAGATGTATTTTTTATTATTTATTCGTGATATGTATCTTGCATTAAACAGCAGACAGGTACAATAGCAGATATTTCCCAACAGTTCCATATTCTTCCCTTTAACCCTTGAGTCTCCCTCCACTTTTACTTATCATGTAGCAGTAGTCCATTACTCTTGTTGCATCTTATAAATATCACATACAACACAACTTAGATCATCAGCTTTAACCTCCATCTTTTACCTTTTCAGTTTCATCTCAATTTCTCAATCCTAGATACTTCCCAGTCTGGTAGTTTCTCAACATTTTGCTACCAAAACTCTCCAAAAACCCAAAGAATCATGCATAGTTTTCCTCTCTTCCTGACCCACCAATATTGTTGCTAACATCATCAGTTCTTCTTTCCTAGCTCCGTTTCTTTCTTGGATTTCATGCTTCTTTCTTGTTTAGCTGCCCTTCTACTCCCAGTTTTTCATTACATTCTTTGGTGTTACTCCTATTCTCACTCTTCCTTTGCTGCCTATGTCTTCTCCTGTCCTTTATGACCTCCTCTTCTGCTCTGTGGCAATCTCTTCCACCAAACCCCATTCAGATAGCGTCTCAATTGAATATATCACAAAACTATATTTTTTACTTGAACTTCTTTGATCCCATGCAAACCCAAATTTTAGCCTCTGACATTTTCTGAGGAATGTCTAGCTGTCAGCTCCATTGTCTAGCTGTCATTATTAAAAGAGAGCGCATAACATTCTTCACAATGTTCCTTTTCTAAGTTTCTGTGTAAAATATCCCCATTTAGTCTTTCATTTTGTCATGTCATCATCAACAATCTTCAATTGCATCCATGACCAGAGCTTGATGTAGGGATAGCCATAGTGAGAATTCCTACATGACCTCTTGAAAGCATCTTGGTTCATGTTGTGCCTTGGCTAGCACAGTATCTCGTTTTCTGCTTTAAATGAAGACAGGTTTTACTTGCACATCTAATTAATCATTTCACTTGCCGTCTCTTTTGACTGTCTCTGCTCTCCTTTACTACAATATCAAACATAAACATCTTCCTTTTCAAATCATGTTATGTCCTATTCTTGCTACTTCTGCTTCACATTGGTATAAATCACTTATCTCAGAACTCATGGTATCTCAAATCAGGGAGGAAGATATCCACATAAAAATATAGGATCTCATTTTTCCAAAAGCAACTTAAAATGTACTGTTTGTCAACAGGGATTACACATTTTTACACACACACACATTTCAGATATGCAAACTCCTTCTGTGAACAGTAGAATAACACAGCTATAGGTAATAACTTATATGCAATAACTAATAATGTATATTCACTTTTATGCCAATTCATTATTCAAAGAAAATATTTGCTTTTGCAAAAAAAAGAAATTAGAAAGAAATCCATTCTGACATCATAATTCTTTGTTCATTATAATTTTTGTCAGATTTCTAGACTCTCTTCTACAGCCATACTTCTGCATCTGATTTGTTTGTAGGTTTTTTTTTCCCTGTAATTCAATCTATTTGAGGAAATCGTCATCCTACCCAGAAATTAAAATCAATGAAAACACAGGTATGTCCAAGATTCACAGTATGCTCCATATCTCACTGTAAGAGTCTAAATTCCCTTCTCATGATGTTCATTCTCCCCAACACACCTTATGAATGCTTAAATGTAATCTCTACTCTCCAAAGAAACTATGTGATAAAGTACCTTGCTCTTTTTGGATTAGAATGATGCAAACCTTCTAAAAGACAACTAAGGGGTTACTGAGAAACCAGAATAAACAGATGGACAGAGACAACTGCCACTGCTGAAGTTGTGGATGTTGAAATATTCCTTTTCTGTCATAAGCCTCAAAAACCTACCAAAGAAATTTCCTATAAAGGACACATGAAAACACACTCACTCTTCAAGGACTTTTGTTAGTGTCTGTTAATATTTCTCTTGGCTCCTTCTCAGTGAGGTTTTTAAACAGTTTTTAGACCTTGAGTGCCCATATAAAGTGCCTTAGTATTGGACTTAGGAGAATGATGGTTCAGCAGTTGATTTTGTCATAGCATTACCCTTGTAGTTTGCCTAACAAGTTCAACTTTGCAAAAATAACAACAATGTGCTTTTTCTAATTTGGCACAAGCCACTTTCATGACTATGAACCAGTCGCTGCACTGCCCTTCAGATTGAAATTGGATTAAAGAAGTGATGTGGGGACATCAAAATAAATGACGGAAAAATAAGAACAAAAACGATTTCCAGTAAAGTAACAGAACAAGAATGTTATGTCTTGTCTTGACTGGATTAGTGATAAATAAAAATATTATCATTGAAAAACAGCTGATGTTGCATGGAAAAGTTTGAAAAGAATTCTGTTTAGAAACAGACCTACACAAACAATTTTTTCCCTCATTCCTGAGTGACATCATCTTTTGCATGGGGTCAGGGGAGGCCAAACACACAAATTCTGACTTTGGGCCCTTTGGTGATGACTGTAAAACTAAGCTATGCTAGTATAATTGTCCCAGCTGGACTGGATGTGAGCCACCCAGTTTTCATCCCAGTGCTGGGTTTTCGGCGCTGTCACTTTGATCCTTAAGTTCACTTCATGACAAGTCTTCTTAGGTCGCTTCTTAGGCCTTGAAGACAAATATGCATTTTGAAGTTCTTCTGAACTGATATATGTGCATTCTACCATCTGTGCAGTACTAGCAATAACTCACAATCACTTATAATCAATGAAGCAAATGCATGTGGGTGGTTTATTTAAAAATTAGCATTTTAAATAAGTGCCGATGAACTGCAGCTAGTGAGCTGCAAAGCACACTGTACAGGTCTGAATACAAAATACACTTTCCAAAATAAAGATACCTAAATGAACACTGTGTTCCTGCAACACACCCATTTTATGCAAGTAACCCTGTGGGCACTCAGCATATCTGTTAAGATCTTAACATCTGTTAAGAACATGTGGATATTTAAGACAAATGAGAACATACTGCAGGCAACTTGTATGTCAAGTGAATATAAAAATCACAGTGTGTCAATAATTGTTCTGCAAAGAAACTCCCTGGCTTTAAACAGAGATAAAGTAACACAGGATTCAGTTACCTGCTGCTTAGGTTTGTTTGTTAATTTCTCACTATTCTATTAATGTTTACATTCAAAATGTAATAATAACAATTATACTAATCATTGACAGAAAATTTTAACATCTCCTATGTTCAATAACGCTGAAATAAGAAATATTTTCACACCCACTCTAAGATAGGTAACTGCAACTATTGAATCATACTTCTATCAGAAAAGATTTCAGCCTAAAGTGATCAGAGCAGAGCCCAAAAATAAATTTAACTATTAAATTACTGTTTTAACATATATTGGCACATGCTATTCTACAAATCTCAGTTAATTTGTGCCAAAAAAATATAGCTACTGGAAAATATCTGACTGAAAAAGTCCGATTTCATCTCCTATCAGAACCTCATAAGCTGTTACCCACAAGATCCATGTGAAAATTAACTGTGAGTTCTAAAAAGCACATAAAAATAAAAACAAGAATATATGTCATGTTATGAGAATCAGACAACCAAGGGTTTGGTTTGTTGGCTTTTTTTCAAATATTTGGGGTTTTAAAGTATAATAAAGTATAATAAAGTATAATAAAAGGTATATCTGAGTAGTACTTGGAGTGTGATTTCTCCTGATCTCAAAGACATTACTCACACCTTAGTCCCATTCCAGACAAAAGTGAAAGCAGATGATATTATATGATGATATGATATGATTGATATGATTATCTGCAGAAGCAGTCTAGTGAAGAAGAAAGTGGTGCTAGCTTTCTTCCTAACAATCCACCAGGGTATCTCCACACAGGCATGAAGGAACCATTTCTAGGCATCAACAGGTAGTCTTTGTGCTCACTCAGCCTATGATTTTTCCACAGAGAGTGCCGGAATAAGTATATTTCCAAGAGCCTCTAACCTTGAATAGAATTTTTGAAACAACAAGTAATTTCTCAGAGTTGCAGTGTAAGTTGGAAGGGGGATAGAACACCCTTAGGGAGTCAGAGCTAAGAAAAATGCACCAGAGTAGTACTTTGGCAAATGTTCCATAACACTGCAGCCAAATTAACTCACTGTTTTCTGTTTTGTTTCAATACAGTGCTGTTGGACATAATTCCAGACCCTTTCTTCTACTACTTTTATACATGTTGAGTCATTTCTTGAAGGACTGATGCAGAGACAGTCTTGTTCTACTTTTTATAATCTTGAAGAAATGCTTTAAATATCTGTAACATGTCTTACTTGCAAACCAGTTTCCAGATTTTATTTTCCTTTCACCTTTCTTGTACGCCTCCCCAGATGAGTTCACCCTCATTCTTTGCCAAAGCCTCTTTGCCCAGAGACTGTGCTCCCATGATCACACTGCTAACACTGTGACCAGAAGCTAAGCATCAGAAAAAGCTGTCATTCAGCTCTGAACCTCAGCCCTTTCCACTGGAGTGAAGTTTTCTTTGGCTATCCAAAAAATGAAGTCCCTGTTTCCTTAAAGTGAAATTGCAGCAGAGGAAATAGTGCATTCCATCAGTCTGCATATGAGTGACTGAAAAAAAAAGCAATTAACATCTTGAATATTGTGTCCCACACTGTAATAAGACAAATAGGAGGTGGAACTCTAATTGACAGAGGTGAAGTTACATTTATTATGGAAATTAGGATATATATTATAAAATGTAAATATGCCTATGGCTTTCTCTTCTTGATCATTTCAAGAAAAACTATGTCATACCATATTTGCCATGAAGAACTAGTTTTATCCATCATTTCATTCACTGTCTCTGCCCTCTCTTCCTTGCATTTCAACTGGTTGCTGAAATATCAGGGTTAATAAATCTTCTCTTCAGTTCACACAGTTGTCCTGTTGTCCAGTATCCAGGAAGTAGCACAAATCAGGATTTTGCCAAGTCACGATATCCTCACATCGTGTGAGTGGAAGGGTTTCCTGGGAAGAAGGATAAGCAAAGTTGCATTACTAGATCTCCCAAACTTTCAGCTTAGCAACAGCTTTGTCCCAGAGAAAATTATTCTGCTTGAGCTTCTCTAATGAATAATGCAGGGGGACTTGGAGTACCAGAACAATCTTCTTGCCATTTATGGATGCTAAGTTACCCAAGACAAAAAGCAAGATGCTAGTTTTGTAAACAGCTATTCTTTAGTAAACATTTTGGAATGCTTCCTTTTTCCACCCAGAAGTGAAGAAATCTTCATTGTGCCTGTAAAACTAAAACAGCCTTCGCCCAGAAAATCTGTGTTAACCTCCTTCACAGAAAGAGCCAGAACAATTTTGATATGTGCTTTGAATCGGAAATAAAAGAAAAAGAGAGATTCTTGGATTTTATTTCCAGGGCAATATTTTGTCAGCATCCAAAGTCATTGCATACCCGACTACAGTTTTCCTGATCAAATGGTGATAATGCAAGGAGAGAGCATCAAATCCTGACATGAAATTTGCTGAAATTAATCAGACTCTGGACATAAGGTCTTGCTTTAAATAGGCTGAGATTCTTTTTCCAGGATCTGCCACATGAGGAGCTATGTTCTGAAGCCATAATATTTTACCTGCTGCTTTTGCTTTCAGTCTGCATTGAAACTCAGAGCAGCCCAGTCTCCTTGGCAATAGGAGCACAGAGATAGGTTGAGTGTGTCACTGAGAAATGACACATTCACCCTTGCCTCAGAGAATCAAGACCATCTCAGAAAGAGATGAAATCATATAAGCCATGTTTTTTTTCACCCAGACTTTTATTTAACTGGAGTGCATTTCTGAGTGTGGAGTAGGGCACGCTGCAGGGGTGTTCCATGGTTTAGCATTCACTGTTCCTAATCCTGAATAAAAAGCTTACTTTGAACAGCCCTCATACTAAAATTTCATGCACCACTTCCAGAGCATTGGCAAAGCTACACTAGTTTTTAGGGAACTGATGCCAGCATTCCTGTCTAGAAACATCCTGAGCCATAAGTTAACTAACAAGTTCATATTGTTGCCTGTACAATTTCTTTTCTCTACTGATTTTGGCTGTGCCACCAAATGAGTGGAATGCGCTGACAGGACGTCCAGTACACTGCAAGTGTAACAACACAGTGCAACAAGAACTGGTCTCAAGAGATGTCAGAGCAGCTGTTACAGCCCAGCCCTGTTTCAGTTTATAGGAAAACTTATATCTGGCAGGGCATTCTGAACCCATTCAGGACACGTGCTAAGCACTTAGAGAACTGCTAGCCTTGGGCAGTGTGACACGTGTGCTTCATTGCTTGTGACTCAGGTAGCTCTGTATAATTATTATAGCTAGAAAAACCTGGTTTAATTTGCACCACAGTTAATCCAAAAGGACTTTAAAGAACTGGGAATGGGAGCTCTTTTTCAACTTATAAAAATGATGGAAAGTTCTAGGAATGGATTTTCTTAATTTTTCTATTCCTTTTTGGCAAATGCAAGACTTACCTAAAGCAATCCATCAAGAATTTCAAGCTTCAATGCTGTTTTTCTGGACACAGCACAAAGGAAACTTGTTCCTCAAATAGCATTGAACATCTTTTCCCATGAATAAAGACTCCTTTCAAGTATCTCAAACTACTACTCCAAAAATCACACACCAAAAACAGCTAAATGCATAGAAAAATTCTGAATAGTTGGAAAATTTTACTTTATACTTTTTGTTGCTTTTGTTGGGGTTTTTTAATTGCATGTTGATAGTGTGAGTTCAGAAACTCTAGATATGTGGGTCTTTGAGTATTGGGATCATAAGCTCCCAGGCTTACCCCAATAAATATCTGAGGTCTATAATATGCAGTCTAGTATCAGATTATGTGGAACAACCACTGTCAGTGATCACTGAATCAATAACTTATAAGGGATCAAAAACTTACTGTTTCTGTCTGGGCCCAAGATCAATAAAAGCTATCCCAGAAACTCAGCTTTAAAGACAAAATTTGCAGCATCACTTCCTTTTAAGACTGAAAAAAATACAGCATACAGTTTCTGTACATGGCAGTACAAACACACAGAAAATAATTATTTAATATTCAAAAGGAAAAATCTATTTCTAACTACTATACTTTCTGAACAAGGAGATATTTCAAGGAACGTGTCCTTCTTATTAATTTTGTTACAAAATATTCAATTTGTACACCAATTGTTCAACTCTACCCACAGCAAGCACCAGAAAACTCCTCCTGTTCTGAAGCAATACGATCAACCAGTTTCATTCAATTGAGCTGACCAAAAAGAAGGGTGTAGTCATGTCCCAAACAGTGAACTAAAAGAGAATTAAAGAATCATTCCATCAAAATAAATTAATGAAAATCATACTTCAATATGTAGAGTAACTCATCTTCCACAGCAGAGATGCTGAGTGATGTTGGTTAACTCTTGTGGACAGCTCAGCCCCACAGAGCCACTCAGTTTCCAGGAAAGCAGGGCATTTTCATGGGTAATGGGCATCTGGGAAGGCAAACTCCAAATATCACCTCCTCCATCTTTCCCCAGTTTTATATGCTGAGCATGAACACCAAATGTTATGGGATGTTCCTGTGGTCAGTTGGGTTCAGTTTTCACAGCTGTGCTCCACCCCAGCTCCTTGTGCACCCCCAGCTTCCTGGTTGGTGGGGCGGGTGGAGAGGCAGCTCTATGCCAGAGCTGCTCAGAGGTGGCCAATACATCCCTCTATTACCAACACTGTTTCCAGCACAGATAAAAAACCACAGCCCTGTACCAGCCCCTATAAAGAAAGTAACTCTGTTTCAGCCAAAATCAGTACAGGTGAGCAATGAACATTCCTAGCTATTGAACTATTGCATCACAAAAAAAGCTATGTTGAAAGTGCTGGGAAGGGAAAAATCGCTCCCTCTAAAAGTATTCTGTAGAATCAAAATATTTGATGATCATTTATTTGCTAATGTGTGGGGACTTGTAAAACATGCTTACACATGTAGTGAATTAGACTTCAATCAAATGTAGCTTTTGGAGGACTACCAGTTCGACTTTGAAGAGCCAAATATAAGAAATCATATGACAAAGGTTTCTGTAGAAGGGTAGAAGGTTTTTGTTGGAGTCCTGGGCTGTCAAATTCTTCAGGAGTGTTCTGATCTTGTTCTTTGGTCTGAAACAATGTATATAGAAGAGATAATCAAAAGAGTTTGATCAGATGCAAAATTCAACATCATTCCTTTCCTTCATTTGCAAAGTTGACATCTATTCAGAATATTCAGGTTACCCAGGTTATAATATTTACTTTCCTATATTCATATACTGGTGTCTGTATTAGTCAGACTTGAAATTCACGTTTGCAATTTAGACTTGTAATTTATACATTTTATGGAAAAAGCCAGCAGATTTACACCTCAGAAAAGGGATATGTAAGAAGGGAACTGTCTATGTAATATATGCAATAAATGCAGTGCCATTCCTTCAAAGTGAGCTGAAGGTGCCATGCAAGCTAAACAACTCGGTCAGAACCTGTTTATCCTGCATCATCCCACTAACCTCAGTGAACAAAGACAGCACTGTACAGCACATAAAAGAGGGAATTATGATAAAATCCCATCAAGTCCTATTCATAAATTCAGGTCTATAAGAAAAAGTGATTCTTCCAGTCCTTTCCATATTCAAGATTTTTACTCTTTTGTAAAACAGCAGCCTCTGTCAATTATTAAAATCAAATGTTTTCTAGTTTCTAATATGTCATGCAGTGCCATGCAGAAGTGTCTCAGTTGACACACAGAAGACTTAGATATGCTTCTACCAAGCCTGTTACCTCAGCAAATAGTTCTAACTAATGATATATAAAAAAGGATCTCAGGTATTTTTGAAAAAATCAAATTACTGTTGTCATACCACAGGAAAAAAAAACTAAAAAAAATGTTTTTTCTGAAGCCTGGTCAAGATTGAATAAAATACTAACAGAGAAAGGATCAAAATACTCACATAAGCAGAGATTTGGATGACTAGGAAAGCAAAGAGCTAAGTAGATCTTCTGGTCCCAATTCAATTTTTTAGGATATTTGTGGCAGTTAAACAGATTATGGTGTGCGATAGAGTTGATTTGCAAGCTTCATCACTTGGATGTCTCCAGTGTTCAAATTTTGCCTTTTGGCCACTTTCTTACTGAATGAACTTCCACAAGAAATGTGTAATGTTCAGCATTCTTGGTGCTCTTTTTCCCATTGTCTCTATTAAATTAATAAGGACTACAAATTTCATTTCATTTCTGAGACTATCAGTCCACAAGTCAGAGGAATTTTTTAAGTCCTGCAAAATTAGCATCTCATGGCTCCTGTAGCAAGTTATCCCAACAATAAGCCTGCCTTTCCATCTTCTGAGTTACTGTGATATTATCCAAGGCTAGTTAAAGAGTTTCCAGTGAATGTGTTCTGAAGTAGGGCCAATTTTTCTAAAGTCTCAAGCTCTTTTTTCTATTCTCAGAAGAGAAAGTAGACCTATGGACAGCTGGTCTTTCCGGTTTCTAGAATTCACCTTTAGTTTTAGATAATTTTTAATTTTTGGCATTAGCTCTTGTGTATGAAACTGGTTCCCAGGAACATAACGTCCAGATACCTCAATTCAGTCAGACTGATATTGTCCAAAAAATAAACAAATCAACATGAAAAGCCTTCTGGGGATCCAGCTCAATTTTAGCACATCTGTTCAGCTTCTCAGAACAGGCAATCCCTTGGTATCCCTTATCTTTCATTAGATTCTGCAGACACTGAATACCCCATCTGTGCTCCTCACTGGAAGTCAGAAAAGCTGAATAGCAGCTGAGGTGAACGACACCACCCCAGCACGGGGGAAGCACCGCTGATGAGCCCCACGGCACTCACAGGAGTTGCTGCATGGCAGCCTGAGCTCCTGTGCCTGGCAGTGGTGGGACAAGCACCAAGGTGATGGGGAACAGGCAAAGGAGCTCACCCCACACCTGGCTGCAGCTGGTGCGCCGTGCTGGGCGGCTGCTGTCCCATGGCCGGGCTGAGCAAGGCTTTCCTGCTGGGAACTTGTTGGAGCTTGACTCACGATCTTCCTTGTGCAACACATTTCTTTTGCAGAGTCTCCAGGGAATTCCCACACCCAAAACAAACACCAGCAGGCTTCCTTCCCAGACTAGATTGTGACTTTTCCTTACATGTTTTGTTAGTTTGCGTGTTGTCTCTTCTTGCTTAACAACTGTGCTTGTGGAAACTGCTCTCATTTCATCTGAGGTCACCTACACTTAAATCTGCCTGAATGGACATGATTCAGTAGAACAGGCTTCCAAGAGACAGTTGTTCTGCCATTAAATTTCAAAGGACGGTGATTTAAGCAAAGATACAGTTTACACTTGACCCCTATGCCCACTGAAAAACCAAAAGACACAACTATATGCCCTGATGTAAAAACATCCCAGGACCATGATGAATGTGATATTGGTGAACAACACATCTTTTCTTTCATTTGCTTGTAGCATTTGAACAAGAATGAAACCCTAAAAGAGATCTGTCAATGACTCATATAAAAAATTTAAAAATGTATCAATTTTGTGTGTGGGAGTCGATAACATGATACAGCCAGTTGAAACTGTGGGGATTGCTGGAATTGTGTCTTGCTAGAGGTTTTATCTGTCCTATCAGGTTTGTGCAGTTCCCACTTTGTTCAAGTTCTGCAGGTGAGAGGGGAATGCACAGATCCTTCCACAGAAAGAAGCATTTGAGAGGAGGGTTTGGTCACCCAGTGTCCACCAACAGGCAGCATAGACGTGTGTGCAAAATACTGCCTTCCAGCACATTGTCAGCAATGATATGCTCTCCTCTGACCTTCAGTGTCCTCACCCCAACATCAGCCCCCTGACACAATCATCCCACAGAGGGACCAAGACTCTGGTTGCTCACAAGTCTGTCAGACTTCAGCCACTTCTTCATCTGAGCTCAGAGCCCATCCTTCCACAGCAGGTATCCTCATGGCAATCTGCTACCGTTTCTTTCCCAGTTCTCAGATGGAGCATTGCCTTGGTTCCCGCCATCTGCCTCTCATTTCTCATTCCAGACTCCTTGAACCAATGGTAAGCACTGGGCTTGCCTCAGGCTGCTATAAACTTGTTTTCCAAACAACATTTTCCAAAAGCTAAATTATTGGGGAAGAGACAGTTTGTTCCAGCTCTTGACATCTTCATTTTGTAACTCTTTAAGTCCTCCATGGTTTGAAACTGTAACTTGTAAGTCCTAGTCAGCAGCATGGCCCCTCTGACAAAACATAATTCATGTCTTTGCAAAAATCTGCCTAACCGTGTTCAAGTCTCTCATGAATTCTCCTGCTGACCACACTATAGAAAAAAGAAGGCATCAACCCAGAAAAACTAAAAACTGTTTGAACAATATGCTGTTGTTCGTGAAGGGCTGTTAGCTCCCTTGATGCAGGGTGAAAACAGAATGTCCCACTTTCTTGACCTTGCAGTGATTTTCTGCTGGCATCCAGCTTAAATCTAGGCAAGAGCTGGCTGATTTGAAAAATTAGAGTTGCATTATGAAGATGAGGGAAATGAGTTGATGAGCACACAAAGCAACAGTGGGACCAGATAAAACAATATATAGTGGAGGGCACAGGTGAGAGTGGAGCAAAGGAATCCACCAACCCAGAGTTTGAAAGAACTACCATAGAAGAATAGTTTGGGAACAGAAAATTAAGACATCAGGAGAAGACAAAGGAAAACTTCTTTGGGTTTGCATGACAAGGTTTTGGTAGTCAGGGGGCTGCAGGGGTGGCTTCTGAGAAGAAACACCAGAAGTTGCTTCAATGCCAAACAGAGCCAGGTCTAGATAGCTCAAAGACAGACCAAAGCAAAGCCCATCAGCAGTATTGGTGACACCTCTGGGACAGCACACTTACAAAATGTTTAAAAAAGCTGTGCAGCATCACACAGGATAGAAGAGTGAGAACATGTGAGTAACAGCTCTGCAGACATCAGCAGAGAAGGAGGGGGGAGACATGGTCCGGGAGCCGGAGCAGAGATTTCCCTGTAGCCTGTGGTGAAGAGCATGATGAGGAAACTGTGCTCCTGCAGCACATGGAGATCAGCAGTGGAGCAGAGATCCACCTTGTGGCCCTTGGAGGATCACCCACTGGAGCAGGTGGATGTGCCCTGAAGGAAGCTGCAGCCTGTGGAGAACCCATGCTGGAGCTGCTTTTCCCCACACTGAAGCAGAGGAAGTGTGAGGAAGGTGCAGCAAGTGCTATGCATAAAGTGCTAGCATAAAGTGCTATGAGGTAACTGCAAGACCCATTCCCCATCCTTTCTGCATCACTTGGGGGACACAGTTGAAAAGTTGAGAGTACAGATGAGCCTGGTAAGAAGGGAGGAATGGTGGGAAGGTATTTTTAGGTTATTACTCTGCTTTATCTATAAATAAGATTAATTTCCCCAAGTCAATTTTGTTTTGCCCATGATGGTAATTACTAGAGTGATCTCCCTATCCTTCTGTTGACTCACAAGATTTTAGTTATATTTTCTCTCCCCCGTCCAGTTGAGGTGAGGAGTGGCACAGAGGCTTGGTGGGCACCTGGCAGCCAGCCAAGGTCAATCCATCATGAATATGAACATTGTATTTGAAATCTGGGAACATTTCCAAGTAAAGATGAGCATAAGAGAGGAATCCACATGAAAATGTGACAAGTATGTTGTTAATCAGATTTTTTAAGAACTATAAATGCATAAACTAATTAGAATAGAATGAAAGCATGAGTAGTCAGCGTAAATAAACAAGTATAAGCACTGAGTGAGCCAAAGCTGCTCTGAATAATTAGTGTCATCATACATCTTGGATCTTAATTAAAACCACACAAAACATGTTGTTAATTCATAGAATCATTAAGGTTTGAAAAGACCTCTGAAACCATTGAGTCCAACCTTTGACTGAACACAACCATGCCAACTAAACCAAGGCACTAAGCACCACATCCTTGTTGGATTCTTGAATATCCAAGTAGTTTCTTGAACACAAGCAGAGTTTGTGACTCCATTGCTGCCCTGGGCAGCCCATTCCAATTCTTAATCACCCTTCCAGTGAAGAAATTCTTCCTGATGTCCAGCCTGAACCTTAACTCTTCAGAAATCAACTTTACAAAAGGTATTGTATTTATATTATTACTTAAGAGTTAACTTAAAGTGCAAATACATGTATGTAGCAGCTGCCTAGAAGAGCTGGGAGAAAGTAATTGACAGAATGGGTCATAAAGTAATATTGGCTTAACTGTCTTAATTGAATCCCAGATGGACATCAGCCATAGGCTATCAGCTTTTGTTGTCTCTATGACAAGGCAACATTATGATTCATGATTAGGATAATCTTAATACCCATTTAAAATATTGTACTGGCACAGTCAGTCCTTGAAACAAAACCAAAACCTGTATAGAAGTTTAATTCCCTCACAGTATCACCATGGGTCGGATTGGGTGGGTCAGTTTGGAAGGAACTGCAGTTGATCATCTGGTCCAACCTCCTTCCTCAAGTAGGATCACCCTAGAGAATGCAGGATTGTATCCAGGCAGAGAGCTCTTGAGTATCTCCAGTGAAGGAGATCCCACAGCCTCTCTGGGCAACCTGTTCCAGAGTGCAGTCACCCACACAGCAAAGAAGTTCTTAACTTATATTGAAATGTAACTTCCTGTGAATCACTTTCTGTGCCCCTGTCCTTTCCCTATCCTAACATGGTGTGGTTCTAATATGGAATCTCATATTTGATTACATCATTAGAAAATCACTTTTTAAACAGCTTCAGAAAGCAATGTGCTTAATTGATTTACATAGTACATTTAATCAATCATGTTAGACAAAAAGTGAAATTCATTTACAGAATAGGCATGATGCCTCCAGAGTGCCTTTTGATACTACTCTGCCTCATATGCCAAATCGTCTCCTCTTCTCTTCTCTTCTCTTCTCTTCTCTTCTCTTCTCTTCTCTTCTCTTCTCTTCTCTTCTCTTCTCTTCTCTTCTCTTCTCTTCTCTTCTCTTCTCTTCTCTTCTCTTCTCTTCTCTTTCTCTTTCTCTTCTCTTCTCTTCTCTTCTCTTCTCTTCTCTTCTCTCCTTTTTGTTCCTTTCCTTGCTGAAGATGTAAACAAGTGCTTCTGTGATACTAACAATTTCTACACTACACTACGCTTGATCTTAGCCAAAAGGCTGAGAACCAGCCTATAGATTCCTGTAGATTTATGTTTGATGTTTGATTGCCTTTTAAAATTTAAAATTTCAATTTGGTTATGTAAAAGCTTCTGTTTCTTCGCCTCTAATGCTCTGAGCTTACATTTAAGTTTTTCTTCAGATGATGGCCTCTAAGCAACTCTCCTTTCTCAGCCATCCTAGTGCCAAGAAACTTTTGCGATTTACTCCTTAGGTGTATTTATCTGCCTTTATTATGGACAATTAGGGAGTTTGACATAGACAAGTTCAGAGAATATGAAAAGATGAAAGCAACTTGGAAAAAATTTCAATCTGTCTCCACTCTAGACCCCTACATTGACTTATCTGTGATACTAACCTTAGAGGACTATGTATTCCTGCTCACATTATTCCAGGAATGCTTTAAAATCATGCTCAGAAAGCTGGCAGTGAGTAAGAAGAGGTTGCTGCATGAGAGGTAAGATGACAATGGTGACAGAAAAAAGCAAGAAAGTAGGGCATGCCAGAAAGGAGAAGCATAGTAGAGTGAAGCACTGGGAGCAAGGCAGGAAACTTGGAGGGCAGTAACTGTCCCTAAACTGGTTGCAGCCTTCTCATTAAAGCTGCTGTGTTCCCTGAAGGCCCCTCTAGTTTCTAGTCTGAGGCAGATTTATCTAAGATGTTTAGATCCAAGCATCCAGCAGTTTCAACCTAGAGTGTCTCAACCAAGTGGTGCAAAGATTTACAAAACAGCAATTCTGGGTCTGCACTGTTACTCAGTGTAACAAGCTCAATATCAGACTCCTTGGTGGCCTTGCACCATGATCATATCACTGCTCCTCAGTTTCCCCACAGAGAAAAAAGAAAATGCACTTGCCAACTGCCTTTGTTAGGAAGGGATGGTGACCCCATAGATGTTGTATGAGCACCACAAGCTGAAGTCCAGATCTACAGAGTAGAAGTTTGTACATGAGGTAATTGTTTGGGCTCTCTTTGTAGTCAATGAAGAGAAAAAGGAAACTGCAGGGGATGATTTATGTCACCCTAAAATAGTAACTTTAACTAGGGCAAATGAATCCCATCTTGGAAGTGACTGTTTGGCTGCAATGACTATAAAAGGAGTCAAGGAAATTATCTCTCAAGTAAATGTCAACACTACAAACACGTGAAGTTCATTAAGATTATTCCATCTGAAGGTCTCTGCAGGTCACAGCAGGGACCTCAGGATCCTGTTATTAGCCTCTGACCTTTGCCTGCTCAAAGAGCCTCTAGACTTAGAGGACCCTCTGACCCCTGCACAAGGGAAGCCAAGAGAGCAAAATAAACTTGTAAACTGTTGTCAGTCTGCTCTCTACAGAGATGGTGAGAGAAAATCTCTATCATACCAGTACTATGGATCTCTAAAGTTCCAGACTCTGCCTGTGTGGCTAAAAAAGATGTGTTCTGCCATGATGAAGACAAATACATGCCATACTTATTGCAAAAGTCCCTAGGGAAATATGTTTTGGTCATAGCTCCGCTGTACTAAGTGCTGTGCTTTTAAACTAGAGACAGTCTGCACCACAAACACCCTCACAAACTGCCTCACAGGCAAGACAATCAAAGTATTGTGGTCCATCCCTTAAAGATGGGAAACTGAGAGAGACATTAAACACTGACTTGCCCAAATTATATGGGAAATCTGCGGTGGGACCTTGTTTCTCCCAAAACATTGTATATAGCCACATGCTTGCAACAATATTGCTAGTCTGGGGACAGAGAGACTTTTCTATCAGGGTTGTGCTTACTGATTCTATGTGATTTGCTTTTCTGTAATTTGGCTTAATTTCATATAAGTGAAATGTTTTGCAATGCAGTGCATGACTGTACAGTATCAAACCACATCAATACCCAGCTCTTTGGTGAAGAGGGGATGGAAGAATTCCCTGGAAAGGCTTTCAAGAAGTTTCAAAAGTCTCCTTTCCTTAGCCAAACAATGTGGAGACAATCAGGGCTGTAACAATGATAGCTTGAAAGCTAACAGGTTGCTGGGTTATATTCTCAGCATGAAGCTAAATGTTTAAGTTTATACATATGTAGGACCAAGCGTCAGCTGCTGCTAAAAAAAGTGTTCCGTTTCCAAGCACTGAAAACTTACTCAACATCTATTTGCAAATTCATAAAGTTTCCAAAATGGTTGGTTTGCATTTACAATTAAAATACAAGCTTACAAACAAGAATTTTTGTTTTCTGATGGAAACCAGATGAGAAACACTTCTCAAGAGGGATGGGGTTTTTTTCCCCTCTATAACATAAAAGAGGGAAATGTCAGAGTGTCAAATACAAATGAAAAAAGTTCAAGAGTAAATTGTGAGGTTTTGAGAAATGCTTAGTAAGGGCATGATTCAATATTAATATGCTATTGTGAACATGTAGAGTCACTGAAAAAAAAAAAGTCTCTGCTTCCATTATAAAGTATTAATCTTACTCTTTGGACAGAAACTGCATTAGCCAGATCCCTGGCTTTCATGCTTTTTAATTATGGTTTAAGATCAACAATGAAATCAGCTGTTAAATCCTCATGAGTAAGTGATTTCTAATGGCTGTCAGAATTCCTTATTATTCCCTATGATTACCTATTATTCCTTCTGCAGATTGCAGTCTCCCGTTCTGAATGCTCTTCATACACAGAAGTCTTATATTTGTCATCAGAACTTACAGTAAAAGTACTGTTTCAGGACTGTAACTGCACCATAGTTTTCTGCATCTTCCTTTCCCTTTCCATAAGAGGTATTTTTAAGCATGGTTTTAAAAAAATGTAAAATAAATGCCTTCTTTCTCACACAAATAATGGATTCACATCCACTGGATCAGGATCTAATGTTGTGTATATCAACAATTTCATCTGAAATCTTGGAGATAATATCAAGCAATGAATGGCAAAGTCAACATATTTTCAATTTCTCTTACCAGAAAAGAAGAGGAAGGCATGTGAAAGGCACTGATTTAAGGCTGATAGAAGGCAGCAGTTTCATGCAATCTCTTTTATTCACTAAGCTAATCTGTTTTACTCAGTATCATGAGGTTTATCTGAGGCAAAGAACTTAGAATTCAGACAGGAAAGTGACTTTTATTTGGAAAATGAGACTTTCAGCAGTTAGATAACACTACAGTAATTTAAAATTGAAACAAAAGGTAGTGATTCCACTAAGAGGCCTAAATTTCATTTCCTCCTTGATAAGAAACTTTAAGCAGGTTATTTCCTAGTTGCTTTTGGGAATTTGATTAAGTCTGCATCAGACAGCAGCCTGCTCTTCTGATCCAGTGCTGGAATAAGATCTAGATGGGAAGGCTTACATGAGGTAATACCTTAGCCAAAAGTGATGGTATATTCAGACAGATTGATTTATTTAGAAGAGCTTCTGTTGCAAAACAGCTGTTGAATCCCTGAGATGGGTCTGGGGAGCCCCTACCTGAATGGCAGAGCCTGAAAATGACTTCTCTGTTCAGTGGCAGGCCAGCAGCCTGCATTTGGTTGGCCTCAAGTAAAAGATGTCAAAAGTAGATATATTGGGAAAATTTTAAATAAAATATAGGCATCTCCAAAGCAAAACAGTTTTTCCAAAACCTAAAGTTATGGTGGAATTTGGAATTATATGCTCTGAATTGCCCTTTGTTTGTTTTTTTTTTAATATTTTTTATATCCTGACTGACTTTTATCAGTACTGTAAAACATTTGATGAATGGCATAGTAAAAATAGTGTCAAGAGCAGAGAAGATTTTATGCCCTTCCATTGCACCCTGTCTAGTCTCAGTTTACTGGGCCCATGAATTCTTGAACACTTCTCAATCTACATCCATCTGTTCATCAGGTAAATCCCTCAATTAACAAAGAGCCAATGGAGGTGTCATTTGGATTTTGCTACAGAAATATTTAACAGTCTCTCCTGTGATTTTTAAATAGAGTAGAATCACTTCAAGGGAACTTCATGCAGCTTCCATCTATGAACTTAAGAAACTATCTTTCTCTGCTGCCAGTGCCAGCAGCAGCAACTGGTCTGAACTCCTCTGGTGATCAGACACAGGTGCCTTGGTCTTCTGAGCTCTGGGAGCAAAAATCTAGGTTTTCCCTATGCCTGCTTTATTCTCCTTCTCACAGCAAGTATCTCTGAGGATGGCTTCATGCCCTGCCTCATGGCATGCTCTTTGAAGATACAATGCTCCACACCCTTTCCCCCAATCATTCCCTCTCCTTCACTAGAGACCTCCACCTCACAAAAGCTGTTTTCCTTGTACTTGCAGATTTACTGCCCTGGAAAGACAAGGATATAAGCTCTCTAATTACCAAAACTTAGCCCCTGGGAAGTCAGCCTACAGCATTCATGTACAGGTATTTCAGACAAGCATTTTCATGCCCTTCTCCTGTCTTCCCTTTCCCTATATACAAAAGAAGCATCCACAGAGTTACCTCGCTGTCTTTCTTCCAAAACTAAAAGGCTAAATCCTTTGTAATTGAAGGCAGTGAAGTATTTCACATTTCATATAGAGCCAGAGAGCTCTATACTACATGATCCCATAGATCAGAAAGCACACAGACACACACAAAAACCCAAAAAAAAACCCACCCTGAAATCTTTGGAGCGTTATTAAAAGCTTCACATACAAAAGTGCCAAAATCTACCCCCTCTCAAATGGACCAGGAAAAAGAGGGGGAAATGCAATATCTGAGGTCCATGTCATAAGCAAGGGGTTTATTAGATGAAAATAAAAGAGAGGAAGGCAATTGCCCCATAAAAATCCAAATACCAATCCATTAGTGGTTTTATAGAAAAAAGAGTACATATCCTGAAATATAATGATTGGGTTTAGCCTTGAGGACATGATCAAAGCACATGAGCCAAAATGATCTTAAGTACTTCAAGGACTTCTCACTGGCTGCTGACATATGAAAGGAAAGCAAAACTCCATTTTTCTCAGAAGCAGTATTTTGCACTGAAGGGTAGAAAAAAGAACATTCTTCCTTGTTTCTGCACCTACCTGGCAGAAACTTTGAAGTACAGAGCTAATTAAGTTCAATGTGACTGGAGTGCAAATAGACAGGATCATCAAATATCAATCAAGTTTTCATCCTCCTCTCTTGCAGATATCAGCAAGTTGAAGAGCCAAGTTGTAGATCTAATTCCAGGATCCTCCCTACCTTTCTGTAAATGCCTCATGCTCTATCATAAAGCAATTGCATTTCTTTCCTTCCACTTCACACGTTGGAAGGACATTTCTGTGCTTCCAAGAGATACAGATCTAGCTAACTGCATTCAGGAAGAAACTGTGCGTTCTGCTTTGAACTATCCTTACATTTCAATAGCTCTTCCCTTTCCCTGATATTTACCTATCTCCAAAATGTATCTTTGAATACTACATTCAACCTTGACTTTGATAGACAAAATAAGTGTAGCTCGTTTCACTTTCGTCTCTCTCACAAAACAGGTTTCCCTATATCCATTTTGACATTGCAAAAAAACTGATCACCAGTTACCATGTATTCTCCTCTGTCTGATTCTATCTGTATGCTATCTGATTTTCCATTCAGACTGTAAACTCCTTAGTACGCAAAATACTTTTCTGTTTGCCTCTGTGAGCTTCAGAGAGTGCTCTGAACTGTGACTGAGGTTCCCAGGCAGCACAGTGCATCAATCCAAATTTTCATAAGCAAATGCAGCAAATGTATCTGAAATCCCACTAGAAAATGAATAATGGAATTGTGAACCTAATTTTCTTGATATTCCAAACATGTCCATTCATATTCCACTTGAGGAATTGTTATTTTTTTCTCTTTTTTTTAATCCAACAGAATGCCTGGAAAAGAGATCAAACAAATTCATCAGGTCTTACCTTCTCTACCATATCCTGAGTGCCCTGACATGCTTGCTTTCTTAAAGGAAAGAAGATGAGTAATACAGATGAAAGAATACAAGATAGGGAGGTGGTTGAGAACAGTAGAGAAAGCATCAGATAAAATAGAATACATTTTTTTTATTACCCTGAGCGAGTCATTTGGGAGAGGCACTGGATATGGAAATGGAGCAGGCAATAATCTGAAGTAATATGTATACACATCATGCCTCTTCCCAGGGAATTAGTGATATCCATCATTGTCAGCACAGGGACTGTATTGCGCCATTCCTAAGGTCTGCCTCCCCCTTCGGACTTCTGACACTCATGTATTGGGTTGATTCCTGGATGGCATAGCTATGTTGACAGAAATTCCTAATCTTCAGACAGTTGTAGCATCAAACTGTCCTTTTTTTAGGAAAGGGTGTGTGTCTATGGCAGAACAATGCCAGGCTAACTGCACCCATATGAGGAATGCTTTACATATCCATCAGCTTACAAGTAAAGCAATCCAAGAATAAACTCAGCCTTAGTTACCACACCCCTAGAGTGAGTTTTGTATTATCAAAATTAATATACTATTAAGATAGTGATAAGTATTGAAATTTTTGTCTACATGCCTTATCTGAAGCTTAGTAACCCTGTTTGATTTGTATCAACCTGGTTGTGCACAGAGCTCTTTAAGGGAATCTAAGTTACATCAACCATTACATTTGCATTTTCTTTTAAGCATTTTCCCTGCACCAAGTGATGGAAAAACCCTGAAGTTCTAATGAGAAATAGTCCCTGTTTTTACTTTGTTCCAAGAGATGATAATTGCAGAATGTGGAGGCATTTGCACATACCAAAAAAACCAAAACTCTTACACCTTATCATGTGCTTTTCCTTTACCTTGTCCAGAAAAAAGTAAAGCAATTGCTTTAAGTGCTTTTTCACGTAACCTGAAAAGAAATATACTTTTCAAGTGCACTTAAACTCTGCCTAAGAACATCCAAACACTCTGATGAAGAAAATTCCAAACAATAAAGATACATAATAAAATGAAAATAAACATTTTGTTTCTTTCAGTTTTATGAAACATTTATCCCCGAAAAAACTCTCTGTAGTTATCTGACAAGTCAGTAATGACATGCTCCATGACTTATGGGGTGAAAATTATATCCAAATCCTTCAAACAGTTCAAAGAGTGATTACCATCCAACTCATAATTCTTAGATCATAAGAATTCCATTTCAAAGCTGAAGAATTCCATTAATTATCCCATTGTTTTTGGTCAGCAGATAAACTAGATTTGCATCATTGTAGGATCTCTGATTCTTCAAAGGAAACTGGTTAAAAACTATGCTGTGAAACTATTATTTGTTTCCCAAGATGGCAGAACAACCCTCTATCTCAGCTCCTTTATGATTACATACGAGACTTTCTGCTCTGGGATAGATTCATGCCCAAATAGAAGTAGAAAGATGAAAAACCTCTAAATTCTTACATAATTATAATGTGTATCATAATACACATATCAGTCTTACCATAAAAGAGGGAAAAGACAAGAATGGGTTTGTGCTACATAAGTGGTATTTCCCTCAAGCACTGAGATGCTATGATTATCTTAATGAATCTTTACTTGTGTTACTGGCATTTGCAAAGTCTCGTGCTCTTTACTCCCACGGTGGTATCTGGCACAGGGATGTAGTGTCCCCTCCAGAGTTCAAGAACAGGAAAGATTAAAAATATAAGAAAGTAAGATTTTGGTGAATCAACAGGTGGGAGACATTTTTGGCGAAACTTGTTCAGTGAAAAAAATAGCCATGACATTAGCTCATGCAATACCAGAGGAAACCTGATTCAGGAGGGAATGAGCTGATTTTTGAGCCCTTCACCCATTTTTGCCATATTTTTTAACCTCTAATGGTAATGTTAGCCAATTTTTAAATATGGGCAGGTGTCTTGTTTTCAGTAGACTGAATAATTTCCAAACACTAGAACTTAATCTGAGCAGAATAATTTTTAGTTTTAATTGATGTTTAGCTTTCTACTAATTGTTTTATGTTTTCTGGAGCAAAATGTAAATAGCACAATACTCAGAAGCAAAAGGAAGGCTGTAACTTTCCTGGTGCTGAGTAACTTTTCAGAATCACCTTGACTACATTGTGAAGTTATTTGACTGCATTTGGAAATGTTGCCCACTGATACTAAAAATGCATTCATGTTTCCATCTTCAGAGTGCTTCCCTATTTTTTTATTACTTTTCAATACATTCTCTTTACTTCCCTTTACAGTCCTGAAGAATTATCTAGGCCTGGCCAGGGCTAGTTTTGGCAATAATTGCCCACCCATTGACAAGATAGAGAAATGAACTACTGCTCCAGTGCTGATGATGCAGTATTCCCAGGCCAAACTAAAGCATAAATAGACTCGAAATCTTGTTTTTCAGCCCAGTTTTGAAAACTCAAAGCATTTAGATATTTTGGTGCACATCTGACTCTAAAGCACTTCCATAACCCAAGGTTTTGATATATGCCATGAAGAAGTAGTTAAATGGAAAATTATTCAAAATATACTATGTATTCAGAGTTAATTTCATAATAGTAATGTTTGGAAAGTAGAGCTCTGTCAGTGCAGAGACATGAAATAATTTTCAAGATTTTTGTTTTCAAACCTGAATTTGGTATAGAGTGTGCATGGATGTGATACCAAAATGTCACAACAATATTAAAAACATAAATCTGTGAAAGATTAGTGAAGCTAAACTAGTGAAAGAAGTTGAACCTAAAAACAAACAAACAAATGAGAGCAGAAAGAATTCTTCTTTACGAGAGCAGAAAGTGCAATTTCCCACTTCTGGACTAAGAAAAAGTGGAAATTGTGCCCTTTTGAAGAAAGCATGAAACAAACAAACAGAGTTGTGATATAACTCCAGTATGTCCATCAGCCTTGTCTCCATTGAGCCTGACAGGCAGCCTCTAAGGACTGCTGAATTTAAAGCAGAAAGAATTCAGCTGAGTCTTTTGATTTCTTTTACTTTAGGATTAACATGTCTTAGTAAACTGTTTTATGCATTTTTAGTGTCTTCAGGTATGAGTTTCAACTAGAAAGTCCTATTGGAGACAGAGACGGTCTCTGCTTTGCCCCAGAGAGAACCAGAAACTGATAGGCCCTAAGAAAGATCAACACTTCCTGAGATAAAAAGGCTCTGAAAAATCCTGATCTCCAGTAAAGTGTTCTCTGCTGCTAGAAATCACTTTAGCAGTTTTAGAGGTCAATAAGCAGCAAAACTTAAATGGACCCAAATTCCTCTTTATGCATTTCATAAGTCTGATCTGGTCTGATAGCAGACATTAGGAAGTAATGGGCCTCAGGAGAAGGCCACATTGCAGCATCCATACATCCTGCTTAATTACACAATGAGTTTAACCAGGCTGGAAGGGTTCATTATCTACTCAAATATTAAAAAAAAACCAAACCAAAACAAATGAACAAGAAAACCTGCAAAAAAATCCCAAACTAACTCTGTTAAACATCATTTAAAGCCTGCATTAATTCTGTAAGTGTTCTGAAAATTCAATTTTAATTCCATCTTCTCTTTGTCTGCAATTCTTGGGGTAGGAAACAGGCTACAGTATTTGGAATTTGCATACTAAAAACATATTCAAAAATATTAAAGAGTTAGTAGCTGAATTAAAATTTTTACATTAACGTTTCTTTTACCTGGTTTTCAGGGTAATGAAACAAATATTTAGATCAGCTGGGATTATATCTGTAATTGTTGTAACTGTAAATTTCAGGCATCATACAAATTGTGCTGAATAGACTTTCTATGTGGACTTTCTGCTCTGCTGAACTTGTGACTTAAACATGATTTTTAGTATTTGGCTTGGAATGGACTCAAGTTAAATTGTATGAAGGCTATCTTAATTACCAGATCAAGTGTCCACACAGTCATGTAATATGGTTTGAATTCACATATTTAACTTGCTTATGTTAGTTTTTCCAAATGCCCCTTAATAGAGGATCTGTACCATAATTTGTAATTATCAAGAATTTTAGTAGAAGTTTAAACAATAAGTATGCCATAAGCAATGAAAAAACCCTGTGAAAATTGGAATGGTCAATAAAGCATACTGCAACACAACAGAGGACTTAAGCAGACCATCTGCATCTTTAATCAACCTTCTCTGCTTTGAAAAAATGTCACAGCTATGTTTCTGCTCTATATGTAGATACATACTTAGTTGGGCTACATCAAGATTAAAACATTATGCTACCAAAAGTCCAAAGACCAAAGCTACATAGTTATTTTCACATGAAACCACAAAAGCACAGGCTTACACTCCAGGAGGTGGAAAGGGTCATGATTTGGGTCACTTTTAGCCATTTCTCATTGCATTCAGTTTTTCCTGCTCATCTCAAGCCTGGTAAGAGTTTCATCGGTGAACATTTAAATTAATTTCCATGTTCACAGCTGAGACCCAGATTTCTATTTTGGCCAAATTAACTTCTGACATAATTCTGCTTGCCAGGAAGAATTAGATCTTAAGTTTGTTTTCCCTTAATGTTTTTCAGAACAATATATTTAGATTACATTTTCATAAATTCCACCTCTATCTTAAAAATTAAATAGATTATATTGTGATGCTTCTTATTTGGGAACATTGAAGAATGTTCCATCAACAAAGTGTAGTTCAAAACTTTTCATGCAGTATGGCCATTTAATGGAGAGCAATTGACCAACAAAATAAAAAAAAAATAAATAATCTAAACTCAGAAGTAAAAAAAAAATACAGTTTGTGTGTCAGTGCTGCAGATAATTTGCTACCTTTTTTGGTTTTCATCAAGAAAAGCAAACATATGGGCCACATTACAAAATTGTTCAGGGACATATGGTATTGCATTGAAATGGTAAAATAAGTGACACAGGAAAATCCATGATCCAATGTATCAAAATATTTTAGAAATCCTGGTGCTCTGCAGTCAACTTTTCCTTTTAAGCATGGCAGAATGTTTTGAGTTACAAAAATGACTGGATTTATTGGAGGCAGTTTTATAGTGGCTTGATCAAACTCCCAAGAGTTACATTATCCTGACTGTATAGATCTTCTCTGTGCCACCATGAAGGCAAAGAGAAATATAGATCAAAAGATTTTGTCCTGAAATTTTTATAGCTACAGTTTATTTGCTTCAAAAGAGAGAGGGGTCAGGGAAATCTATTGCTCAATAGGGAGATTCTGCATTTAATACCACTTTAAAAGTTTGATCCTATTTATAACCACAATGTACAAATACAATGGAATTGTAATCATCCATCCATGGCAATGTTATCATCCATCTGCCACTGTTTCTGTTTGCATGTACATAGCCTGAAAGAACAAGTCCTTATTTGTCTAGGTTTATACTTCAAATATGCTACAAACTATGCAAGCTTTCTTTTCTTCCCACAAGGTAGGGAAGCTAATGCTCCTAAGAATAAAATCTTGACTCTAAAGTAATTTGGTAGAGCTTTTGTAATTTAGAAACTTCCTCTTTTACAGATGGATGGTAAAGGTGCACATTGATATAAAGTGTTTTCAGTCCTTGGAGAACAATTTCATCAAATATTATGTATTGAATATCAGCAAAATTCTTGTAAGGTAGAGGACCAAAACAAAACCCCTGAATCTTCCATAGACCAGAAATAATGTTTGCTTCTAAGTCCTCAGATCTACTGCTTCAGTCATCTCACTTGTTTCTAGAGACAGTCATTGCACTGCACTCTAAGATTTTGTTCTCATACAGATAATCAGATAATAATTGCAATCACAGAAACACAGATATTTGTGTTGGAAGGAATCTTAAAGATTATCTAGTTCCAAGCTTTCTACCACAGCAGGGGCACCTTCCGCTAGAGCAGGTTTCACAAAGCTCCATCCAACCTGGCCTTGAACAACACTGCCAGGGATGGGGCATCCACAACTTCCCTGGGCAGCCTGTTCCAGTGCCTCACCACCCTCACAGGAAAGAACATCTTCATTATATCTAATCTAAACCTACTCTCATTTTGGAGCCATTAAATAGACCCCTTGCTCCACCCCTACATGTCCTTACAAAAAGTTCCTCTCCAATTCTCTTGCAGGCCCCCTTTACACACTGGCAGGCAGTTACAAGATCTCCCTGGAGTCTTCTCCAAGCTGAGCAACCCCAACACTCCAACTGGTCCACATCCTTCTTATGCTGGGTGTCCCAGAGCTGGATGCAGCACTGGTGGGAGTCTCACAAGAGTGGAGTAGAGTGGGAGAATCACCTCCCTCAATTGCTGGCCACATTTCGAGGAGGAGCTACTCCATGGTTTTGCCAGGCACTGAGTTGTCACTGACCAGCCTGTAGTTTTTTGGGTTTTCCTTATTTCCCTTTTTAAAAATGGAGGTTGTTTTCCCTTTTCAGTGGAACTTCACTGTACTGCCATGAGTTTTCAAACATGATAGATAGTGGCCTAACCACTTCATTTGCCAGATCCTTCAGAACCCACAGATCCCAGGTCCCATGGACTTTGCATGTTCAGGTTCCTTATATGTTCTTGAACCTGATTTTCTCCTACTGTGGATAGTTCTTCACTCTCCCAGTCCCTGTCTTTGTTGCTGTGACTTGGGCAGTGTGACTGGAGCATGTGCTGGGGAAAAATGAAGCAAAAATATGATTAAGCACCTCAGAATTCTTCAAATCCTGGGTAATCAGGTTCCTGTTTCCTTTCAGAGAGGGTTCATGTTTTGCAAAGTGTGAGCTGAAAATGTCTTTTAAATTAGATTCATCCTGGTTAAGGCTTGCAACAATACAGACTGTTCTTATCACTGATGGACACACCTCTAGAAATCCATTTGCTCCACCTAAAATTAACCTTTAGAAATGTCTCTCATGCTTCTCTATGTAGAGAGAGCAAGTATTGAACTGAAGGCCCAAGAAAAAGTGCCTGTTAAGAATAGTGAATATCAACTCTTTGGGTGTGTAGTTGGCGCAGTGCTCAACTGCGTACTTATGTAGGAATCATTTTAAAGTGTGCCATTGTTCTACTAACATAACACACTACAGTGTTACAATGATAATGCATTCTCTAAAACAGATTATTTCATCTACAGATGTTGTGTCACAAGCACAAGGAGAAAGATAAAAAGATATATTAACCTGAAGCAGAAGAGAGAGTTCTGTGCCCTGCCTCTGTATGCACACAGTTTGCCAAGTGGCTTGGCACAATTAAGAAAAAAGCACTGCTGGAACCTTCATTCAAAAGCAGATCCAGTTCAGCAGCAGATACTAGCGTAGCTTAAAGCCACTGGATTAGAATTTGGATGGAAACTGAAACATATACCTTGGTCTGAAATAAGAGGTGATTTAGTAGCTTAGTGGAAACAGACACAGGCTGCTTTAAAGTTCTTTTTGTCTACACTTTTCTTAAAGTCTCTCATGTCTCAGATATGCTGTTATTATAACAACTATATTACCAGATGAAATAGCAACCTTTTGTGTAAATGGTTACTTTTGTGAATGCTTACTTTTATGCAGTATATTATCACAGCACAAAGACTACACAGCATTTCAGTGATATACAATGATGTTCATGTGAAGGAATTGTCAGTGTATCAAAAGTTTCAATATTTCTTTCAATTTTTAAGCATGTAAATGTCTCTTACAAGTAGCAGCTTTGATTTAAAAAATTAACCCCTCCACTGTGATTTTTTCCTAAGAAGCGATTCCAAAAAAAGTAGAGAAAAAGACATCTTTGTTAGCTGCCTAAAAATAATGGTATTTTCAAACTAATTCCTTTAACATATTAGAAAGTTTTGATGAAAAAATACTCAAAGCCAACAAAGAATTCAACTTTCCCGTGTTTAGCATCTGAGTAAGCTCGATGGGAAAAAGAAAGCATGACAAAAGATCACTGATGCAATGGAGAAGTTACTGGTTGTTGCTGAACAAAAGCATTATAGGCAAGGGTGGAGGGTTGTTAGTGGGGGGCTTTTCCCCTCATCTCCTCAGAACAGAAATAAACTACATGTCTAACAAGTCTGGAGAAGTCAAGCTTCCCCCAGCATTTGGCTGGTTCTTTCTCCATGTGTTACAAGAAAACATTGTGAATCACCATAATTGAGCCAGCCTGGCATTAGACACCTAACATTAAATTTAGGCCTGGTATGAATCTGCTCAACACCACTGGTCCATTTCATAGCTTGGTCACCTCCAGAATATTTTGGACATCTATTGTCAAATTGCTTTAATTCCCTGAAGCAAGAACTGCCCTTTTCTTATTTACAGCTAGAATGACAAGATGGACAAGGCCCAGAACTGTAATTCTTGATGGTGTAAACGGGTATTTAGCTCTCTGTGGCTTGCAAAGTTCTGCATAGGCATAAATGAAGAGCAATGATATAATTCCCTTTTGTGTGTGCTTTATAATGACCCACTGGGAAAAGGCAGCTCAAGGTTAATTATAACAAACAAGGAGAATGAAAACATAAGACACACCCTGTTCTCTGGCCAGGCTTGAAGAGAGTATCACACTTCTTGTGTTCACAGCTCCTGCAGCTATTTCTGTAGACATTGCATGTCAAGCATTGGCTATGTACAGCGTACCTTGAGATGGGAATCTTGCCTTGCCTTGATAAAAATTATTTGGAGGGGTTTCTCTTACCCACCTTCTGCTACCAGAAAGTTACAGTCATCATCTAAGCTGGTCATCTAGACTCCTCAGCAGTCAACAGGAAGAGATGGCTGCCTACAGAAAATGACTCACTGCAGACACAGGCCAGGAGAAACCACTCTCTGGACACAGCCATTCCCCTCCAGTGACTGTTAACTAGTTCAACTTGCTGCCTAAATATTAAATAGCTAAAATTAGGTGAGATGAATCCCACGCAATGATGCTGTCAGGACTAGATTAAATTTCCTTAGGACAGGTCTGAGCAACAAAATGCCTTTGTTTCGCCATTCTTGGCAACTCTATTATGGAGCAAAACCAATCAAAACTAAACTCCCAGAGGTAATGATAGCAATGAAGACATCCTAGGATAGATGTGAACACTGATGATGTGTGGTGCCCTTGGTGCCCAGGGGGCTTATGCTCTAGTCCATGTTGCAATCATGTCTTTGTTTCGCTGTGTAAACAAAGAGTAAGGTAAGTGTAGGTATACAAAACCAGTGCAAATTAGCTTTTCTGCACTGAGCCAATCAAAACCCGAGCATCAAAACAGAAATAAGGTGGCAAAATTTCAGTACTTAGCACTGTGTTTACTTGTGCTCCCATGCAAGTCAGGGAGCAGCTTATTTTAGGATTTTTGCTGTTTTCTAATGCTATGCTATGTAGTGCCATGCCCACCTCTTCTTCAGTCACCTCTCACATAGGAACTACTGAACTGCAATGAATTTCAGCCTGGAAAAGTGAACTCCATGTTGTTTTGTTCTGACAAATTGCACCATGCCCTGTCTTCCTGGGAAGCTGAGATCATAGGATGACAGAATAGAGAGAATAGTGGCAGGAAAAACTCGGTGCCAAAGTAAGCCAGTTTGTGCTTCTGGATCAGAATTCTTAATGGAGAAGGAGAAAAAAAAAAGGCTTCCTGTGGAGTCATGCCCATGTGTAATTGCAATACATTTTTTGGAATACAGTTTCATAGCAATTCACAGAGTTTTGAAAGGTTAGCTTACACTGAGAGCTGGTTTCATTCAGCCACCAGAAATCCATCAGACGTGTTTTAGGAAGGATTTCCTGCTTCTACTGTTCAACAAGTGCAGGACCCTGATGTGAACATTTGTGTCACACTAGCAAGTACTGTTGCTATTCAGGGAGATCTGGTACTTTGCTGTTTTCTCCTTTTCATGAGTCAAAACAAACAAACAAAAAAAAAAACAGTCGTTTGCTTCAAGCTAAAAAATTCATTATTCAAGGAATTTCTGAAAAGTAAATGCCATTTAACTGACTAGGTAGATAGCACCCTCTTTCTGCAGCACATGAGGGAGGATTCATGAGAGAAATGTAGTATTTGCAAGTCTGGAGAATTTTATACACTGTAACAATTTAAGATGATAAAGCCCCTAGCTGTTTGCTCTGCTGCCCTACCAGAATTTATCATCCTACTGTCAAATAAGGAGTAGGAAAAACATGAAGCGGCATCAATCTGTTCAGCCAAAAAAAGAAGCATCATTTAATAGCTTTTGGCATAAGCATGAGGTGGACAGCTGGAGGCAGAAAGACTATAAAAACCTTCCAGAGTAAGCTTACCCAAGCTGATCTGTTAGCTTCCCAAGTGAAGGGTTTTCAAAACATATTTTTCTAAGTGTTTCAAGCATAGCAATGGAAATAGGCTTCATTTGAGGTGCCTACCACTAGGTTTTGTGATGATAAATTGGATCTTTGAGTTCATCCTTAATAAAAAAAAAGAAAAAAGAAACCTGAGTAAAGCATAGATTGCACAGAAATCCTTCAGCCCTTTTATAGGTTATGAATGCTGTACTCAGAAATATTTGACTATTAAAGTAGTTTTATTATTTACAGCAAGAAATAATCATTTACAGTGAGGGATCGCCTCAATGTTGCACAATAAGACGCCAGATTTCGTCTATTTCATGCTGAAGACATGGTAGAGAAAATTTTTTTTTTTTTGGCATTTACCAAGGGGCATAAAATTACAAAAACATAGACAAATCTTTTGGTGACTCTTCACATGGAAGCTGGAGCTACTTGTTCTTGAACAAGCAGATAGGCCTTTGGCTCTGAAGTCAAACAGTGGTTACAGAGCAAAATTAAAGAACTAAAAGAAACCCAGAATTTCTAGAATGTATGCCAAGTCCACAAAGTTGACTGGGGCCAAGACTCTTAAAAGAACTTTCTTTTTAAATTTTAATGGCTATTTAATAAAGCTTTCTTGGCAGATATTTCACTTCACTACCGTTCCTAAAGATTTTTGAGAAAATATTTCATTTAGCCCTTCTTATTAGTTTTTTTTTAAACCACTTGTGTGTGGGTCATGTGGCAACCAGCCTGAGTTAGAAAAGTAAGGCTTGATGTCCACGGACAAGCTCAAACACTCCTTAATTGCAGGCCAGATGCTATTGGCCTTTCCAGGCTACTCAAACCCACTTGCAACTCAGGTCTGCTTGTTGCAGCACGTTCTTCAGCTGAAAAGCCAACTGAAAGGTAAGGTAGTAAAAGAGGAAAAACTGGAAGGACACATCAGATCTGGTTACAAACAATGCACTAAACCCTGGAAATGAAAACAAAAATATCAAGACAATCTACACTGAATACAAGACTAAGATGATGAATGGAGATATATTAATGTGTAGACTGATATCAGCTGAGAATCTGGCCCTCTGCAATGTTTGTACACATGAAAGGTTATGAGTAGGCTGTCAAATTGTCAAATAATCTTCTGCTAGTTATGGACCTGCTGTGCCTGGGCAAACTAGCTGCTGTCATTCACCTCACACATTCTCACAAGAGCCATTCAGAAAATTATCTTCACTTTCTTGGGACATGACTCACTCAGACTTACATGTGCCAGGGAAGCTGGACCACCAAGTCACAAGAGAAATTCTTGTACTAGTCTTCCTATCCAGGGAGAAATGCCCTCAGGAGCTGTGCTTTGAGAAATTTTGCAGATGCTCCTCTTTAGGTGATGTAATTCTGCCCTGCCCCTCATTTGGGGCTATGTTGTTAAAGCAATAACTTATCCTTAATTGTCTTGGGTGAACTTGTCAACACCAGACATTTTTTGCTTCTTGTGTGCTTAGCAGATGCTCCTCTGCATCTGTAACAGCATGAAAGTATTATCAGGAGAAACATGCAGACATATGCTCAGAAGTTATCTCAATAGTTCCTTATATTTTCCACTCATCTCAGACGTTGAACCTTTATTTGTACAGTAAGTTATGCTGAATTCCTAGACAAAAATTCATATATATTACAAAGAGCTCTGTAATGCCAAGACATACTTTTCCTCAGCCAATTACTTTTGTCACAAATGGCAGTATGAGTAGCTTTTGGTATCACAGTCCTTTTAATTATTGAATCATCTATACCCTTCCAAAACTGCATTCCAAATTGTCATTCTCCTTTTCAGAGACAAGAATAATTTCTTGAATATAACAGCACAGATATTTATTGTTGCCATTTTTTTTTCACAACACGATATTTCCTCTCTCCAAACTGTTTGAAAATACTTAAGCCGGGGAGTAGGAATATATTTTTTAGATTAACTACTTCCTAAGGAAAAAAGCTGATGTAAGTTGGTGCAGCAGGTTTCATTTCAGCAGAAGAAGAGTGGTTTTAATGAGATTTCCCCAAATAATTCTAACCAAGACCTTAAAGAGGTCTTAATTTTTATGAGCCTCAATTAATTGGCCAGTGTTGTGGCCAGGCTACAAAATAAAAATTAAAGGCAGAAATTTCTCTAAGCACTCCCATAAGCCTTATGGTCACAGGCAATAAGGTCTCAGAAACAGCCCCTGATACTTGTAATATTTCAAGCATTCACTACAGACAGCTGTTAATTGACATCTAAGAGTATTTTAATTATGTACCAATGCATGGGCTAAACAAGCCAAAGGGGATGGGAAAATTACCAGCTGAAAATCAATTAGTAACCAGAACTAATTTTTCACTTTTTAGTATTGCCAGTCTGTTGGATCCTGAGAAATGCAAGATCCTTTCTAAAATTATATATTTTAAATATCTAAAATATCTTACTGTGCTTATCTTTCTGTTGAAGTCTAAACATTTTCTAATACCTATAGGAAATAATGACGTGAGAGGGTTTGTTTTTTTTTTTGGTTGGTTTAGTTTTGTCCTTATAACTGTTGTCTTACTGTGGTAGCAAATTAGAATATTGTTTGGCTGGCTTTGGTATGGTTTTCCCTCTCAGAGCACTGCTGAAAGGGACACATAGAAACCTCTCACTTCTTTGTGACCAGCACTGTCCCAACACCCACCATTGCAGCCAAGACAATGAGTTAGGCACAAACTTAGCAAGACCATTTTTTCCATCTGGGATGTGCCCATGACATTGATTCATTAGTCAGAGATAAAGCTACAGTGATTTACAGGATGAGAAAATTGCATTTATTTCACATGCCTATAAAGCACAGAGTTTGTCATTGAGCTATCTAAATCCATAGCCAGAGACACAGAAATAGAGATGTAAAAAATGGCATTTTTTTATCCATGGTCTCATCAAATATGTCAATTATAGCTTACCTAAATCTTAAGGACATGGATATATATTTGGATATATCTTCCTTTCATCCCTGTTCTTGATATTTTGTTTCAATTTTTACATTTCATCTTCTATTAAAACACAACATTGGAAATTAAATTAAGGGAGGGGAAATTATATTACACAAAAGGAAATTAAATTAAGCAAGATTGTTACAAGGCTGTGAAAGGTTTGACTGAAACCAGCCTTCCAAAATTAATGTCTTCAGACATCTCCTGGCACAGGGATAGATCTCAAGCAGCCACCATGATGTTCAGGAGAGGCTATTCTTTCTCTGGTAACCAGAGGCACTCGTGGATACTGATCAGCATTTCTGTCATGGCTCTCTGCTTCAAACTCAATGCAAATAAAATATTGGATGTCACCATGACTTGACTGTTCTTGCTCTTCATGGATTTGGTCATTGTAACCATGGTGTCACAGTCAGGTCAGTGATTCATTGTACCCGACAACAACTTACTTCCTCCATCATAAGACTCAAGTCAAGAAAGAAATAAAACAAAAAGGATATTACAAAAGCAAGTAGAGATTATGATGAACATCCTGATCTAAGAGTGGTGGTGATGTGAAAGCCTGCTTTACACTTAGCTAATTTTTCAGAATCTTTCCCTAAGCATCCACTACTGGCCCTTCATTCCATCAGGTATTCCCAGGAAAAGGAGAGACACTAGAAACCCTCTCCATCCTTGAGGGTGGAAAAAGAAGGACAGAGATGTAGGAATCCAAACAAATGATGGTGTGACAGTGCCTCTGTAGATGTTGTCAGCTGAAGGGCTTAGAGGAAAGAAGACACAACAAAGAGAATTCAGGGCTGATGGTCACTGAAGGTCACTCTCCTCCACTCCTCCCCAAGTTTCCACAGCATATTTTCCCAACCAATAATGAAATCTAATTTTACAGTCCATGCAGATGGAAAAGACTAGTTATTTATTCACTGTGTGTAATCAGAACTTTCAAAAAAAAAAAAAAAGAAGAAAAAGAAAAAAGAAAAGAAAAAAAAATAAGCCCGGCAGGGTAGGGTAACCCAACAAGATACTATCTGTCAGAAATCTTAGGGCCGAAAAACATTAATGACATGAAGTCTACTTCCTGCCTAACAAAACCGGTACAAATTCATAGAATGCCATCCATAAAATTACCTCATTCTCACAATTGGGTTGGAAAATTTTAATTTTTTTCCTGAAACACATCCAGTTTAATTTAAACACTCGTGTGTACAAGAATAGCCTTGTAGCTTCTGTGGTATGCAGACATGGTCACAAAAGAATTGAGGCATTTTGAAGAAGTACAAAGTACTGCTCTACCCCAAACTCTAGAAAAGAGAGAACTGATGTGCTAGGGATATTACATTTGCATCTCACTTAATTTGTTAAAATGGATGAATGGAAGAAGAGAGACAGGGAGGGAGGGAGGAAAAGGGAGGAAAAAAAGAAAAAGGAAGGAAAATGAGTCAAAAAGGGAAAAAAACCCAGTCCAATGCCAATGAAAAAAGACAGAGTTTTTTCAGCATTTTCTGAGTGCAAAAATCAGCATGTAACAAGGGTTTACAAGGTTCAAAAAAGACACAGTGAACATGCAAATTCCATACAGGCATGGTATTGGTTTTTTGTCCTTTTCATCCTTTAAGTCATGCAGGACCATAACTTGTGCAGCTGAGTAGAATGAAATTTTTACAATAAACAATTTATGATTAGCATATTTTACTCTCCATAACATTAACTTAAAGAGTTCGATAATAATTCAGTGAAAAACACGATTATTCTTTCATAAACTATCTTGAAAACAGGTATGTCTGGATTTTCATATATCAGATGCTCAGAAACTTCACATTGCAAATGAATGTTAAACAATGAAACATTGCAGTGCATCTTCTAGTCTGACATCTACCTGCTTCATTTACCTACAAGCTGGGTTGTGGAGGATCTTGTTTCATTTTAGTAGTTGAGATAATTACTGTGATCACATAGTCTAATACACAAAAAAATCATGTAATGGTATCATTAGTTTCACATACCATGATAAATATGGTACCAATCAGAAAGTTTTTCTGAACCTTACCTTTGTGATTTCAATTAAAGGAAGGCAAAAACACAAAACAAAACAAAAATAGAAATCTGTTGGATAATACAAATTTTCTCCAAATGATTTTTCCATATTTGCTGCCAGAATAAACACATGGTACATGTTAGTCTGTCGGGTCCACATTAATTTGTCGGCTGTAGGAACTGCCATGATCCATTTGCCAAAACCTGCTGCACTAAATCCCACTGTTTTTAAATTGTAACTCCAAACATCCTTTTAGGCTTGCAAAGGATTTTAAGCACAACTTACATCTATAGCATTTCTAAAATTATTCTCTGCACATCTTTAAAGTCTTGACAAGTAGCAATTTAACCAGCCTGGTCACAAGTTGATTTTCAGTTCCCTTTCTATCTAATTGCACAAGTTTTAAAATAGTGCCACTGTCATCTGTGACACAGAAGGCAAGGATGTGCTAAACTGGTTTGATTCACTTCTTCCGAGCTGTGCAAGTAGTCCAGAGACCAGCTGTGACTTGACACAGTAAAGGATGTGGGATCCTGAGATTTCACTGCTTTCTATGGAAAAAGAGACCTCATCATGGTCTCTTAATATGCAAGTGGACTTTTTGACATTCTTTAAACGTCCCTAATTTTTTTAAGGATCCTTGATGGTGTCATCCAACTCACAGTTTCTTTTCTAGGTTATGTTCTGATGAGAATCCTCAGTATGTCACTCTAAAGCAATCCACAGGAAATTAAAGAGCAATGCACAGGCTGTCCACCAATGCAAAAAAGTTAGTTTTTGTGCATATGTATTGCAAAAACAACTTATATCAAATTCCTGGGTTAAAAAATGGTTCCTTTCTTACAACTGAATTAGAAGAGTCCTCAATGTCTTCCCACATATCTAACAAATCTTTAGGAGATATAGTAAACAAAAAAGTCTTAGCACAATCCTTATTAAACTTTTCTTTGTGGCACATAAAGGCTGCACAGTCATAACTGGGTAGCTGCTTGGGCTAGGATGAACAAAATGAAGTAAAACAAAACCAGAATAGGAAAAGCAGGCACAGGACTCTGGGACCAGCTGGAGAAGAGCAGAATCCAGACATGAGAGAGGGAAACCAAGAAAAAAGCAGCTGATACTGAGATGGGGAGGCCTAGTGGTGTGAGAGGAGAAAAAGAAAGGGAGGAAGGCATAATTACATTTCTATGGCTCCTGCGTTCCCCTGTCTCCCAGTTAGAAGCAGCTGCCAGCACACTGGAACCAATATTGCACTCTGGCACCCCTCTTCATGCACACTGACACCATGGCCCACCACTATTTTTCCTCAGCAGCCATTTCTAGGGACACTGGGAAAAAAAAAAAAAAAAAAAAAAAAAAAAAGAGTGAGAATCTCTGAAAAGATTAGTGGCCAGTCTGGAGGGGTTTTGGTAGGAAAAGGGAAGCTGATACATATAACCTAATTGAAGCAGAACAAGTCATTTCCCTCACTAAATTAGTGCTTATAATTTAAAATTCTCAAGTGTACCACAATTTTTCCAAATAAGGATTTTTCTCTTTTTAGCTAAAGCAAAAGAACAACTGATTTAATGCATTTCAGAGGTATGTGACTTGACGTATAGTCTAAATGTAACTTTCTTCAGCGTGCTTTAAACAATCATTAATGCTTCAAATTCCAGGATCCAAAAATGGCAACAGGAAAGGAAGTGCTTGAGGGACCCCATTGACACCATCAGCTTACATCTTTGCAGCAAGTGGGATCAATAAGACGAAAATAAGGAACGTGAAGATTATTCTTACTGAGGATATTCAGCCAACATATTTCAGCATTTTTTCTCACCTTCACTCTGAAAATTAATTTTCAATTGGACCCTTTTAAATATACATATAAAGAGCATTGAGACACATTTCATTACTTCCTTTCAAATATTATTTTACCTCTGCGTAATATTGACAAACATTTCTAAACCATTTCTGCACTTAACTTGCTCAGATCCTTGGTGAATTACAGGTTGGATTATCTCACTATATTTTCACCTGCAAGTCTTTGGTCACACATTATTAAAAACATAAGTAAGAAAACCTTGATGGCTGAGAAGACTAAAACTATTGGATGGTCTATTACCTGTCACAATTTTTCTATAGTCTTTTGATGTAGAGGTGACCTAAATAATTTCACATACCTCCTAACTCAGGAAAGAAACCTGAAATAGAATACTCTTTTCCTTGATTTGTTTGCCATTATGACTGAAATTTGTGTAGGAGAAAGGCCTTGGTCATCTCTTGTGCCCAAGACACTCTACCTGATGAAAAAGGAGTTCCTTCTAGACTTTTGTTTCCATTCATGTTGGGTGGTCTTCTCAGAATGAGTGATTTTCAGATGAACCACAACCAAAAAATGAAAATATCCTTCAACAGCATATTTCTCCTCAATTTCCTTATTTTTTTTAATCCTGTTTGTAATTCTCATATTAATTTACAAAATCCTTTCCAGAAACTGACAGAATATACTATTAAAACACAAAAACATATACAGATGATACAGATACAGACAGAAAGTGACGCGATTTTAGGAAATATTAAAAGCCATAGAAAAATGCAGATGGGAAATACGTGCTGAGAATGGAGCAGGACAAAGTCTTTACATGGAAGTCAGGGCAATACTTCCATGAGAGAGAGTCTTCAGAGTATCTCCAGTTTTGGATGGCATACAGACACAGAGGGTAAGATCCTGGCTAGATCTCAGTGCATTTAGGATTCTATGCACAGTGCATGAAAGAGACTGCCAGCTCTTCTGTGCTCCTGGGAAGAAGAGAGGGGCTGCAGCACCTTATACCCACCCTAAGTGATGCTCAGCTCTCACATACAAGATCACTCCAACCTTTGAGACTCCTCAGGACAACTGCATTTGGTTTTGATTCCTGTGGAAATCCGTGCCGTTACAGTTTCCAAAGCCTGTGTGTGTCGCCGGCTAACCACAGAAGAAGTGGATTCCAGCATTTCCTGTGACATTTAGGAGGAAAGTCAGGCCAGCTCTGCATGGTTTCCAAAATCCCAGTCTTCACATAAAAGTTGTTTTGGGGGAAGGAGAGGAACACTTGAGTGCCACAAGCGCAACCAGTTTCTCAAGAAGTTGTTCTGCTCCCTCCAGTTGGCCAAGACAGAAAACTTCTAAATTACTATCTTCACCACAGGCACACATAAACTTTACTGGTTCGGAGGAAATAGCAAACCATGCCTGTGTTTCAGAGATTAAGCCAAACTTTTTGTTCTGTCTCTTAACAGAACATGATTTTGTTTCATAGCCCCTTTTTTACACTTTTATGTTTTCCTCCTGGAACTTGTGCTTCCCTGTGAATTGAGCAGTCAGTTCCCACGTAAGGCCAAGAGTGCTTTACAACTCACAGTCTGTCTTCAGTGTTGACAAAACTTATTCTATTTCATCTTCATCTTTGAGATGATAAAATTTGATAAAGGGACCAGAGGTTTTTTCTGACCAGAGGTTTATTCTGAGATCATAAGGGATCAGTAATTTTCAGGGAAATCTCAGGGAAAGGAGGCCATCTAGCCTTGGGGACAAAGGAATGAGATCTTGCCCTGGGCAGCCCTGAGGTGCCCCAGTGAGGTTTGCAGAATATTGGGCAATAAGGGTGGTATCTGGACCCCCTGGCAACACACATAGCAGGGGCTCAGGGATATATTCCACTGAGTAACACAGGGACAAAGGATTTTATGTTGTTGTGCACAGCTGAGACTGTTTCAAATGGAGTGGTTAATCTCAATACTTTGGGTGGGTGAACTTGCAGAAACACATTTTAAAAACCCCTGACACATAGTTCTTTAAGAGATTTACAGGTTTTTCTCCTGTTTAGACCATGCTTTCTAATTCAAAATGCCTAAAAATTATACTGCGAGCATATATACCTGCAAGTCAGATAAAATCCAACATGGGATCCCTTGCTCAGCTCCAGCAAGGCCTGCCACTGCAATGTCTTTCCTTGTCAAACATTTCTTACCATATTCTGCAATACTTGTGTAAAATTCTACATGAATAAGTGGGCCCCCTCTTATTCTTGTAGCATTTGGAATATGCTATGGCTCAATTTAGTGCTATTTGATAAGGCTTAAAAGGGTTATAGGAAAACTGTACCTGTATGCCATGACTTCTGCATATGGTTACAGCAAAGAAACTGAGAAAAGTAGCTTTGAGAAATATGTCGTGTGCTTTGGTAGACCATTAAATCACAATTAATCAAGTATAACATTTTCTTTTAGCTGGTACTGTGTGATAAAAAAAAACATTCTTTAAGAGGGCTGATCCAGGACTGTCCTTTCAGCTACTATTTAGCTGTCCTGAGGGCTGCTTTGCAGTTAGTCACAACTTCAGATTCAAGATTTCTTACAATTGTATTTTTGCCTTCCACAGGTGAGGACCAAAGGCTGCCTACTCTTGCACTTTGAAAGGAGAGAAGGAACAAGTGTGGGCTGTGTAGCTGGAAATAGAGTCTGAAAGACAGACACTGCTGCCATTTCTGCCATACACAGTGGGAAGGATAGAGGTACCAGCTACTGGTTTGAGGGGTTAGTTCTATGTTTGTCTGTTGTGTAATAGAAACAGAAATCTCCACAGCTGGAATCCCACTGGAGTCCCCCTTGTGTTCTCTACCACTCCAAGAGCTGGCACCAGGATGGAGCCACGGGTCAGCACACATCCAGAGCTGGGACCAGCTGCCCCTTACAGTTCTGCCCTAACCACAGTTCTTAGCCATCTCTTAGCCATCCCCAGCTGGGCAGTGGTTCGTGAGGAAAGAAGCACAAGGAGAGCAGCTGGTGAGCAGTGTGAGAGTTAAAGGCCCAGACAGGGGTCAAGGGGCACAAAAGGGAAAATAAAGCACGACACCCTGAACTGCATCCATTTCTACAAGAAGAGAACTGGAGACAAGAGAAGGGACACATGACTGCTGGGATCCCTGTCAGTGGTGAGTCCAATTCTATCCATCACTTTCTTCAGGTTTCTCACTTAGAAACACAGAAGTAGTCCAAGAAATGCCTCAGGACACAAAAAAAAAGGGCATGGATGCTTTGAGAAGAAAAAAAAAAGCCCTGATAGAGCAAATTTCTTTAAAAACAACAAAGTAACACACTAAGATCTTTGCTTTGATCAAAAAATGAACAGGTGCATTCCATAGTTATTATAAACAAAAAGAGATTGGATTTACTCTGTCTAGGTTTAATATCTGTAACCCTTCAAACTCAGCTGTTTAACAAAGCCCATTTGGCCTATAACTGACTTAGAAGCCTTTCAAGGACAGGATCAAGGAATAAATGCACAAAATCATATGGTGTGTTGAAGGATTTACCACTATTTTCAAAGTGGTGCCCTCCTCAAAGGAAAATTGTCTTGTTCAAAATATAAAGAGGGGCAGGGAGAGTTACTGATTGAACCATAGGAACAGGTACTGGTTTGGGTAACACATTTGGTAACAGTACAGTCACATTCATTTCTATAAATTAAACCTGGCTGGAGCAGTGTACTAACATGAGGTGACAGTGTATATATTGATTTAATAAGTGTAGATGTTACAAACATTTTAACAGGTGCATGTTGTTAGATATGTGTCTGAGGAAGATAAAAATGGGGAAGATCAGATTGAGCCAGACTAGTTACATTTGAAATTCTTATTGACATAAATTCAGTACATTATCCTGAGGAGAAAACATCTTTCACCGTTCAACCACATTGAGTGTGTAAATCAGACTGCAGCTCTGTTCCCTGACATTTAAAAAAATCATTGCCTTACCATGAACTGTTACTTAGGAATTTCTTCCAGGTAGATTAATTTCCATTACTGTTTGTGTAATGTTTATCATTTTTTATTAGCAGTTAAAATAAACATATTGATAATAATCAGTTGCCCACAACTCTGATGAATCAATCATCTGCTTTGTAGTTGTTTTATAAATGTCTTATCCTTCTATATTGTTCTGATTTGTTAATACTGAGGTGACTGACCTCCATTCAAAATGTGCACTGTTAAATTCAGGATCATACATCATGTACTTCTGTGTCCCATTTTTTATCAGTAAAAGGGCCGTGAATAAACTGGAAACAACTATTAAAATTTGCATTAATCAGTAATGAATATGTTCAAAATTGTCAAATGTTCTACTGAACATGGCTGTTAAAAACTGAGACTGATGTAGGAGAATAACTAAATGAGCATATTCAAATATCATTTTTCTTTCATTCCCTGATTCCAGAATTAAATATGTTTTTTGTAAAAGATCCCAGGGTTTTTACTTGCTTTCAAAGACAGTACTTTTTCTTAACAAGGAACTGAGTTGAAAACATCAGCTCATTTCATATACTAAACCGCAAAGATCCCTTCATTTTGCTCACAGCTCTATAAATTCCTATTTTATTTTTTATAAAGAGCAATGATAAAGCTATTGAAATTAGTCAGAATGAACACAAATAAATCAGACTCCATTTAACACACCAAATGTTTGTGGTAGGAAAATTTAGGGAGAAGAAAAACAAAACCAGGAAGCAGATAAAATTTCCTGTTTGCTACAGAGAAGCAATCGGTCTTTAGCTGCATATTTCTGAGACAAATATTTAGTAAAATAAAGTCTCTTTTAAAAAATTTGGGATCTCATTGCTGCAATCAGCTATGAATTTTGCTTCTTGACAGAGGTTGAACTGTGTTCTTTTCTGCAAGACAGGAATTTTACTGACTTGAACTGCCAGAACTTTTCATCCAAAATAATCGATAAATTCCTCAAATTAGTTCTTCAAAACCACATATTTGGCTATCAGGCAAAGTAATCTCATCAAGCAATAACACTTTGTTACCAGAAGGGTATAAATGATTGCAGACCAAGTTCAGTGAATGCATATTTTACATGTACAGCTTTTATATATGTTGCATGGGCATATATAGGAAGGAAATGTTTCATTTTTTTCAAAGAAGGTATTAATTTACTATCTGTGTATTTTAAACTAGGCATGCTATCTCTTTTAGTGGATTACTATATTCTGTGTGCCTGATACAAAATGAGACATTTGAATCTAAAATTTAAATTAGGCAAGAAAGTAGTGCCTTGGTCTATATAGGTAAACAACAACCCCTTCTTGCCCAGGGAGGTCTGCAGAGGCATGAGAGGCTCTTGGGGATGGTGCTGTGCAGGGCCAGGAGCTGGACTCACTGATCCTTGTGGGTGCCTTCCAAATCATCTCATTCTGTGATTTTGTACAATGCTGTGATTAGTCACATCTCCTATTCCAAGGCTGCTGTGCTTCCATGAAAAGCATTTAGCCTGAATTTCTGATGTCTTAGCTAAATGCCTTGACCATTGAAGTATCATGATAAAAGCGGTAACAAGATCATCACTTTCCATCTCCAAAAAGATGAATCAACAGGAACAACTGCTCCAGTGATTTCTTGGAGATACCATCACCAAAGGTTTTCAAGATGAAGCTGGACAAGGTGCTACATAACCTTATCTAGGCTTCCTTTCCTACAAAAAGTGGGACCACGTGATCTTTTGAGGTCCCTCACAAGATGGGCTGTTCTATGATTCTATCCTCTCCTTTCCACTCAGGAAATGAGTCCCTAACACAAGTCATTACTTGGGCACGCCCAGGAACACATCCCTATTAATTAGCTTAAGCTGTTTGCTGCCTGTAATGAATCTCATTGTTAAGGAATATTCAGGGTGTGCAGTGCAGCTCTGTCTGAGCTGCAGTCCTACCTCAAGATCATCTTTAATCTCCAATGTGTCCCTGCTGGTGAGGAACAACCTGCTGTGTGTAGTGTATCACTGTATGCAGAGATGAGTGAGATCATAAGACCTAGACTTTATTTTGAATAAATTAAGCCTCATATCATTACTTGCCATTCTTTGACACATTTTTTGCTGTCACCTATGTCCTCAGAACCCTATTTGCAGGGCCCTCTCCTCCAGCATTCAGGTACTTACATCTTGCTGCCTTCAAATGTATGGTATAAATCAGGCTAGACAACCCTGTGGAAAGACCTACACCTACAGGCTATAGAAAAAAAAAACAATATTTCATCAGAAATTATATCACATGTTTTTAAAACATCAGAAGGATTTGCAGGGGAGGGGAGTGATAGGCAGGATAGGGGGATTGCTGCTGTTTAATGTTATGCTTGCCATCCTCTCAGCTTTACTGGAAGGTTCCTAAAACCTCCTCTTGAGGCAAGCATGCTAACCAGTCTGTAGCTGTGCAGAAGAGAGAGGTGATCTTTTGTCATGTCATGTTGGCACAAAAGCCTTAGCTATGACAGTGCAGATAAAGCCACCTTAAAGGCAGGCATTTTGCTTGACCATTTAGCTAAGTTGAGGCCTGTCTTTCGTAAGGCTTTTTCATCTGCCAGAAGATCAGTCATGTTGCAAATGAAGAAGTGTTTATAACTCAAATGCCCAAGGCTGGACCTGATTTAAATGAATTCTGACCTGAAATGAAAACCATTCAGAGCTCTGATTTCAGCTGATAAAACTGGGCTTTGACTTTTAATTGCCATCTTAGATACTGAGGTGGAAATGTGGATTCAGGATGACTCTTACAACTGTTCTTAAATATCCCTTTAGGAAGCCAGCTTCCCAAAAGGAAAGTCCCAGCATACTAAGGAGGAATTGCTCAAGACTTCCAGAATAAAACCGTGGAAACATTAAACATGTGCAAATTCATTCCATACCCTGAACTCCTGGAGTCTCAGAGCAGACTAAAATTAGCATAACATTTCTGAGGTGAGACCTCTGTTAAATGCTTCCCAGACATTTCTCCACTGGAAAACTTATCCAGTGAGCAGAAGCAAATGGAGAAAAGCAAACAGGATTTGAGCATCCAAGTCCTTTAGGCATCTTTGGATATCCTAACTGTGATGAAAACATTTTTCACAACAAACAGGTTTTCTAAAATAAATGTGATGTATATTTGTATGTGTAAAATGTAATGAAGCAGACCAGTGTTAATTGCATTACTTCCCTTTTCCTGATTGGATTTTATTCTGGTTAAAGGAAACACAGATTAAGTGTACCATGTACCATTAGCCTTCAACTAAATAAAATGCACCAAAGTGAAATATAATAGTTTGTTTGCATGAATGACAGTTATGAGATAATTTTAGAAAAAGAGACACCAATAAATATTTGATAAAGATGCAAGTGTAAACTTCCAAAATTGCCCTTAGAAAAAAATTTAAAGAAAGGCTCCTGTAGCACAGGCAGCAGTTGCAGAACTTAAACTTTTTCTGTATGACTGTAGCAATTATCTCCCATATCATCAGGTTATATAAAATGTCTTGCAATATCCAGGAATGGTAAACTCAGATCTTCCAATCTTTCTGCTCTTTACTTTGTTTGACTACCCATAAAACCTGAAGATTTTGAACTTTAAGGCAGTAAGTGGAACCAGACAATTATTTATTAACAACATCCAGCTGGAAAGCACTTTGATGGCAGAAAGCAAACCTTTTTCAATACATGCGTGGCCAGATTCTTTTTGCATTAATTGAGATTGACTGCCCTTCTCTAAGGCTCCCCCAGAGCACGCAGTAAAACACACTTTTCATTTAACAGCTTGACATGCCAACATGTCTTGACGCACACTTCCACAAATTCACAACACACTGGGCAGCTCTCATCTAAGTCACACAGCTCCCACTCAACCCTAAAATTACAACTTTTTGTTGTTGGGGTGTGCAAAGAGTGAAACTGGAGCAGGAATCTATTCTTCCATGGATCTGTATTGCTGGAGATGCTCAGAAACCCCAAATGCTCTCTGCTGCTGGGTTTTGTGAGGTGTCAGACAATAGTTCATCTTCCAAAGGACTGTGGGCATGTTGAACACATATTTGCAACTTTTGATAGGATTCCATATCTTACTGATAAATGTACTGGGAACATTTACTAAGCTGTGAAAGATAATGAAATTCATGCAAACCAATCCTGTATATCAGGATGAATTCTACCATAAGCATGCTGACATCATTCTGCTCAGAATGAGAACTGGTTCATCCTCAATGGAAAGGTAATTTTTTTTTTAATTTATATTTTTTAATTGTAGTATATTGCTATGTTGACACTAGTGAATCAAATGTTCCTTGGACCATTTTTTGGCATCTCGGCCAACCATCACAGCAGACCCCTCATCCATGTGAGCAAACCCTCCTATGCCAAAAGCAGAGCTAGTTTCAATAAACAGAAATACTCCTTGGCACTGTGCAACTTACTAGCACAAACCTATTTTATGGCAGATGGATTGAACCCTTCCACTAAATGTGCATTGTAAGAAACTTCAGTGACACCCATGAAATCAGTCAGGATAGAACTTAGACAGAGCTTATTCAGTTTCAGCTATGAACATAGTTGGCTTCTTATTAAAGGGTTGAAGGATTTGATTGCAAATGCTTTGCAAACCTGCAGACTGGAAATTGAATACTCAGGGCAATTGCAAACATGAAAAACACGTTCATTCAGCTTTGCACAGAGCTACCAAGTTCAGACAGAGAGAGAAGTATGCATTTGGATTCACTAACTGCTCTCTGACTCCATTATTGCTGACTCCCTTGAACTCGGAGCCCAAAACATATTTACGTGGTGCAGAGCTTAGGGAAATGGCTTTGCTGCATCTGTACAACACCAAGGCATCCCATTGCACAGATGGTCTCCAGTCACTGCATTTTTCAGCAGAAGTGTGCATATATCAGCCCCACAGTCCCAGCTCCTCAGCCTTCCTGCCCTTCAGACCTTTGTGTCCTTGCCAAGACATTGGACATCCCTAGGAGAACACAGATCCTACTCAACTAAATAAAAAAACCCTCAACACACAGAAATCAGCTACAAATGTTCAGGATGGAAAAACAAGCCAAAACGTGCTTTTCTAATTTATTTTCTATATTAAAAAAAAAGAAAATGCACTGAACATTTGTAGTTCATTTGTGATATTATGACTTCCTTTACTGCATAGTTTTAATTTGTTTGTCTTATACTTTTCCATTGTTGGCTGTTGTTGTCTACTGCTTTTAGCCAGATTCAGAGGAGATCTTGAAGCCTGCCTCACTGTTTTAGGAGAGAATTTATTATGATAGCTGCCATGGATATTCTCTGCTAGATGTTGACCTGTTTTAAGAAGAGATCAAGATTAGGCAAAATAAATGAGATAATGCCTGTCTTTGTTTAAAGATATTTAACTGTCAAAACACATTCCTATTACAAGTACACACATTTACACATTTTTGTGCCCAAACTCAGTGTAATTGTGTGGAGGAGTGCAGCCTTTTGGCCAGATAATGAATGTAACACGTGATAGAGCACTATAGTACAATGTTTTTTCTGGCATGAGCTCAGGATGACTGCAGTCATTAAGGGTGAAGCCATATTATTAAAGGACACACTCCCAGATTAAGCAGAAGAAATCAAAATAAGCAGTCTAGTTCATAAGTGTAGTGATACTGAAGTTAATTTAAAGGTTAGAAATTTTATATATATATATATATAAAACAAATATTCTTTGCATATTAAAAGAACACCTAGGATACACATCTGATGCATATATATATATACGTATATGCGTCAGATATCTATCTATCTATCTATCTATCTATCTATCTATCTATTTATATATATGATAGGCTATATTTGCTTTTTCAGGCTGTAATACTTTCAGCACCACTGATTAAAATCCAGTTGCTCACTGTAAAACTTCAGCCTAATGATGGGTGATGAAACTGTTGCAGTCATTGGGAAAAATAACAACCTGAGGGGTCAGGAAGAAGGACAGCAAACTGAAATGTGCCTGAACTCACAGTGGGGTGGCAAATGTATGAGGGGAAGCCAAAAAATACTCAAAGACCGTGTTGGCTCTGTCTGAAGAATCTTTCTGCATCCAGTTTGCCAGCAAGAGAAGGTTTGTCCTACATCTGGCCACCCTTGATGACACCTCAGACCATAGGAACGACCCAAGGACCCTTCCCAGGCTGGGAAGGAGCCTGGCCAAGTCAACTGCCAGATGTTGAATAACAACATCTGGGGATGTTTGTCAGAAGAACTGGGGAGGTGCAGGTTTGGGTGTGCAGCAGCCTCTACAAAAAGTCAGCATCCAGCATACAGATTTGTCCAGTATTGGTGCCTGAAACAAATGGGACTCAATTGCAGACCTGAACTCACACTCTAAGACAAAATAGGTCGATTTTCAGGGAGCAGCAGATATAGAGTCATTAACATTACTCTTAAGAATATGTTGTCAGATGGATAAAGCCACTGGGGGCTTTTCCCATAGCAAACTGTGTCCTACATTGCTTATCTCATGTAGGATATTCTACTAACCTCAAAAGCAAGAATTTGTCAAGTACAGGCAGCCACAAAAGAGTAATTTTATTAAATTATACTGATAATTTAAAATCAGATTGAAAACATCAATGTTTGCATTATTCTTAGATAAGAAGTATATTGAGTTTTACCTTTCTGCCTTGATCCCAATGGTCATCAGTTTCCTCACAGAGGAGGTTACTTTCCATTATTACATTATATGCATAAACTTAAACCCATAAGCTTTTAATTCATGTTTATATGCATGCAGCTGTAGATACCCCTATGGTACATACTCCCTATGCAGCAGTTGATATTTCTGCAGAAGTGCAGAAATATGTGTAAATCCCTATTGATTTCATCAATGATCCTCAGAAAGCACAGTAGTCGTCCCACAGAAATCTGATTAGTAGCTCTGCTTTCATCCTCCAGAGACCTTCACTACCTTTACAAATGAAAAATATTTGCTGCAATCCAGCACAAGTTATGTCTCTGTGGGAGGAGGAAGGAACAGTTCAGCCATTCCTCAGTGAAACAAAACCAAAAATTTATTTTAAAGCTGAGCAAACAACCTTTTCTCAAGGATCTATTTCCTATGCAATTACTTCTACTGGGAAGTAATTTCTCTCTCTCTCCCAGGACTATAGAAGGTCTAAAGGGGAGTTAAAAAGCAATTCCTATTTTGAAAAGACTAACAGTAAGGAGTACCACTTCAACTTTATTTTCCTGTTATGACAGAAGGGATATTCTTCTTCTGTCTTTTCAAGATGTTCCATGTCAGGTTAAGAAATGGAAATCTTACCTCTAATTCCAGTCCCAGTCAATAAATAAGTATTGGTCCACTATCACAAAACAACTACTAAGTAAGTTAATGTTCCGAAATTTGATTTCCAGCACCCAGGATCCTGAATACCCTTATGGAAGTCTGAAAAGAAACACAGAGTCCACCATCAGACAGTTTTGTTGGCATAGATTATTTTCTTTCATACACTTCATTACATATATCTTCTTTTATCTATAAGTATCAAGCAGATTTTTATAGCAGTTTTTGGTTAATGATTATTCCATTTGCTTTAGAAGGAGCTTTGGAGTTTCATAAAGGCCACCAAAGAAGGTGAAGAGACTGACTGAAGAAATGGGAAGATCCAATGGGGGTAAAAAAGGGTTTTTGCAACTTTGCAAGATTTAAATATAAAGCATAGAAAACTCAGAATGGTGGGTGCTGGAGGTGTGGAAACACAACACAGTGATTTTGTCTTCTATCAGTCACTTCCCAAAGTTTTTTACTGCCTAATTGGGAGTTTTTGTGAGGTCCTGAGCTCTCTTTCTTCCTAGAGCTATGAGAACATAACAATGTCAGTGAGACCTCTCACTGTTTTTGACATCCCTGCTAACCATGGTAACAGATCACCCAAGACATGCACCAGACTCTCTCTTTTCAGTCTGGGAATAACATACAGCAGCATATTATAGCGTTTCACTCATTCTTGAGTTTAAGTCATTCTTCCCTTATATGCCAATAAAAAACCTAAAGGTTGTGCTTACTGAAGATTTTACCCAGAACCAAGAGTTTCCAGGAAAACATTGTGTTCAATCTCCCACATCTGATGCAGAAATCTGATGAGACAATGTAAGCGCTTCATATCATTCGGTTCTCCCAGTTGCCAGTACTGCGTGACTGTGGTATCTAAAGACAATGAAACTAGAAACTTAGAAGATTTGGTTCTAGAAATCACTGATAAAAAATGAAAAGCAGAATTGCAGAATCATAAGGCATCAGAAGTGAGGTCTGGAGATCATCTGGTTTAACATCGCACACAAAGTGGGGCCAGCTTCAAAGCTACAGAATGTTGCTCAATGCCATCTCTGGTCAAGTTTTCAACATCTGCAAGGGTGGAGGAGACTCCACAGTTTCTGTGAGGAACCTGTCACCATGATCCAGCAATCTCTTTGTACCCCCAGGAACTTACTTTTAATTTCAGTGGAGATTTTTGGAGATTTCTGAAAATAAGAAGGAAATTTCTAACAGAAGAACCTATGGAAATCTCTTGCTCAGAAAGATACTGGGAATGAATGAATGAATGAATGGCAAAACTTCATCTATTTGCAACTGGATGGGGATTTAATTCTTGGATTCCACTTCCAGTCAGTCTAAACATTAGTCTGAACATGCCACTTAATCCTCATTTTCCTCCATACCACAAGGTATGACAAAACCTAAGAATAATGTTAAAATTAATTCATATTAGACCTCCAAAATTTCATGACATAGGAAGTAAAAATCATTCCTCTGTACTAGGTGAGCCTGGAACCTGGTCCAACAATGACCTTCTTTGATATGGCAACTCCATGACTTCAAGTTTCTTCAGACACTTACATCTCCCTGCCACCGTTACAGCTCAGAGGAGTTAGTCCAGTGATAGGAGTAGAAAGGCAGAAATAAACTACTTTTAAAACTTCAAAAGAGCAGGCATTGTGGGCATGCAAGGTTGCAAAGATTTACACACCCAAAAATCTGTAATTCAAGTATGATAGGTATAGTGGCAAATTTGTAATTTCTTTTATAAGGAAGCAAAGAATGTGGAACAAAACAGAAAAAAATATGGACATCTGTTACTAGTAGTGCAATGTAGCTAGAAAGTAAAACTAAACACACATTTAAAAGAAGAAACAATAAAATTGAATGCTTCACCAAATTAGCAGTTGGGTGTGCACTTCTTGAAAGCAGTTTGACTAAAACAGAAATTAATTCAGAAAGTTCTGAGGACTGTATTAGGGTAAAAATATGATTAGAAGATCACAATGGTCATTTGTGCTCATTCCCAAATGTGGAAAACACAGAATTGCAATCAGAATAAAACAGTCTTGTTAAACTGAGAAATAGTCTCTCTGGGCATATACAAGAATCCTTTTCATTTGACTATTTAAAACAGACTGAATCATCTAGATGTACTAAAGATATATCCTGTCTTTGTCATGTTCTGGTGGGTGGAGTGAGTCCTTTTCAGTTCTAATGTTAAGGTACAAAGCTATTGGGGGGGTAAAAAGCTTCCAGTAATGGGGACAGGGAGGGAGGAGGATGGCTGGATGTTCCTTATCTCTAAAAGCTGTGTCCCAGATAAAGCTTGAACATAATATGATGCTTCTGAGCTCCACAGGCAAAATACTTCTATTGCTTACACAGAGTTGTCAAAAAACAGCACCGACAGAATAAAGCAATTGGAGACAGGAGGAAAACAAAACTGAAATTTTGTTTCCATTCCAGAGTTCTTAATGTTGCAACCATGATCTATGGCTCCTAACAATATTCCGGGCAGTAGCTGTTAAATACTGCTGCATAAATCCATTTATACCCTTGGCAGATCAGTACTCCCAAGAGGCTCCTGTTCTGTGTTTCTTCTGTCCAGGACAGGACAGAGTTTTAAGAACATTATTTCCAGGGCATTTAGAATCACAAATCTGATAGTGAAATAAATATTTGTTTTGCAACCAACCCTTGTTCTCTGCAGCAGAGAGATGCCTTCCAGTTCTAATGTTTTTCTTCCAATCAGAAACTGACTGTAGGCAACTGATCCAGATCCAAGATGCAGTGATGGAGTATAAGCCTCTATTTCCTGCAGAATATTTTCCTTTCCACTTCTTTAAACCCCAAACCATTTAATACTCATTGTTGCTTCCAAAGGAACAGATTCCCAGCAGAGTGGTGTGTGGCCAGCTGTCCACCAAATGAGACAAGAAAATCATCACTTTCTGTGTCGACTGGGGTCACACAGCGGTTTCTCAGAAGAATCATGACGTCCATCAACTGACCTCCCACTTGGATGGAACATAACTATTTATTCAGATCACTTTTTAAGTGCTACTCACTTAGGAACAATGTTTGAGCATAGGCACCTGCAGTCGGTCAGATATTATATCTCACTCCACCCTGCCTCAAAAGCCCCCACTTTCCACAGGAACTCTGCCCAAGGACAGATGAATGCTGCATAGTCCTGGGGCCATGACAACAGCTGTGCTGCCAGAACACAGATTATTACACTGGTGACTCTCAACAGGACACCTGAAGTGCTACTATTACTTAACACCTATTCTCTTATTTTTCTACACTGAATTTTTACAATTACATCTCATGAATACTAACGTCTGCTTGGTAATTAAAAATAAATTAAAAAAATTTTAAAAAGCAGAAAAAGTTATATTAAATTGTCTAAATAAGCACAGAAAGGAGTTATGTTTTACTTGTCTCTATTCAGTAAAATTGAGTTATTGAATTGTGAATGTTGTGATTTATAAAATTTGCTGCTTAACTTTCTGACAGATCGGTACTACTTAATGCCCACAGAAATACAAGTAAAGTTCACAATAGTATGCTGATCTGTGGGACAATGTCATGCTGAAAGGACAGGAACCTCTCTAAGATGACCCCAAACAGATTTCTTTCTGCAGCAGGAAAAGCAAGAAGAAGCAGGGAGGAGACATGGTGCCCACATATGGGCAATGTCGGTTTGGTTTTATTTTCAAAGGAATTTTTATTTTGCCCTTTCCCTGAAATATAAACTTTAAAGTATTTAAAGAATTTCTTGATTATATTTAAATATGACTGGATGAGCCAGATGCCTGAGGTAAAATGCTGAGTATTTAAATCTGGTTTATATCCCCTGTTCTGAATCATTAGTTTGTCATGGCTCTTGCAAGATGCAGTAAAAGGATAAAATAACTGACAATGGTAGGTAAGACATTCAGAAACTTTCAAAGGCTAAGCATCAGTGTCTTTAAACCATAAAAAAGCATATTTTTAAGCACAATCAGTTTTCTTAGCCTATGAAAAGATATAAGGTTGTTACATAGAAATTAAACATAACTTAAAAGCAAAATAAGACACATGTCATTTAACTAACACCATTGTCTTCTAACATTAGGTTATTTTTTTCACTATGAAGAGAAGCAAAGAAATGAGTTTATACATAGCAGTCGTCTTGTGCCTGTCATTTTAAGGCAAAAAGCATTATAAAGTTTGTAGGGAAAGTAAATTTAGAAAAGCTTTTAGGCACCTAAGATCTGAAGAAAAGCACATGCACATCAAGTATTTTCTGTTTCTTCCAACTCCATCTCTTATGGTCGGTATTACTACCCCCTTCAAACATTGTGATTCAGACATTAAGTTTACTTTTAAGTGTTATAAAATAGAAAGTATGCTTTTGTCAACACAGAAAGTTAATCTGTACTGGGGTAAGACATACAAAATGTGTGTAATAGCTACCACATTCAAAATTAGACACATATTTCCTATAACAGCACCTACACAGGAAGCTAATTGAAAACAATTCATCAAAAGTAGTTATTTAAGAATAAATTTCCATGTGTATAAATTTTGCAGGATAATCTTAATGCTGACAGAATTTTTCCTAGCACTTCAGTGCAATAAAATGCAACCAGAAATTGATCATACACAGCACAAAACTTCAATTTGGAACAAGCAAATTAAACTAATTAAAAAAAAAATTGTCCTTAATTCAAGCCTTTTCTCTGTGTTGAAACTCACTGTCTTCCTACTTGGAACACTCTCCAACTGCAACTTGGCAGGTTAGCTTAATCTGTTAATATTTACATTTCCTTAGTTCAAATATTTGGACATTTCAGTGATGAAAACATGATATCTGCTATTTTAGAATAGAGTTATCATTTTCTTGACACAGGTTCCCTGGATATACTGAGTTTGATGTTGTTTGTGGCAACTCTGTTGTCCTGCAAGAAGCTGGTCAATACAAATACCTACATATTTATCTCTGATTTTGATACTCAAGACAATATTTTACTAGAAATTGGAACACCTATTGTTTGCAATATTGTCCCCGTTTCATTAAAGACAAAGATATTTTTCAGTAAAATGCAGTCTGCACCATTTCGGATGAAAAAGTTTTCCTGAATTCTTGGTAGCACCTGAGATTTGCCTATTAATGGTTCTATCAAGCTGGCCATTAGAAGGCAGCTACTGCTGCAAAGTCCTGTCAAACAGGGTGATTTATCCTTGGACTACTGTTGCCAAGCTTTTGGACATATTTATTTCTGGAAGGAAGATAAGAAAACATGTGCAGAGCTTAATTTATTCATTCTTTTCTAAGAGCACATTGTAAAACAAAAGGGAGAAGCAGGTCATGCATAAATAGGCAATCAGGCAAGGGAAAACTCTGGAAAGCTCCACTAGCCCTGGAAAGAAGTAAATTAAAATCAATAAATACTAATATGATGACAGACAAAAACACAGCACCATGTATGAAAATCCACTTTCAACCTCAACCACATGTTAAAATGAAAACCAGTTTCAATTTAACCCACATCTGCATCACAGAACCTTTTGAAAAGTATTTAGTAAAATAGTGTTTGTTTATCCTCCCTTTCGCTTTTCCACCTCTTCCCTCTTTTTGTCCACATTTACTGCATTCTCTGAGAAGGTGTTAATGTCTTCTGTCCTACAACTGAGAGGCAAGTCCAACATCAGAATGCATCCAGAAGAAGGAAATCAATTTTGCTGACCTAGAATGGCATAACTAATTTTTATTATAGTGTCAGAAACCAGATTGTTAATAAAATGAGACGAACCATGGTTTCTAGTTTTGTTCCTTAAGTCAAAATGAACCATATGGTAGAGCTCTTCTAAAAAGCCAGGAGGTTTCTCACTCACTCACCTGACCTGGATGTTTTTCACGAAGATGAACGATTGTTGCAGCAACTGCCAGGATGTTGTGTGTGACGCTTCTCTCAAGAAATATTGCAGTGCATGGGGTCATACTGCATGGAATCTCTTGGTAAAATATGTGTTTTTACTATCAGAAGTATTTATTGTTGTAAAACAATAGTGGAAGCTGTTATATCGTTAACATGGAGTGTGCCAAGTCTCCAGCTTGAACATTTCTATAATAAACACTAAGGAACAGAAATGAATTGTTGTGTGTCTGTACAATTTCCAGCCCTTCCTTATTACCTCAAGGCATCTGTGGCTTTGTAAGCAGGCACACCCACCCTCCTAGCATCACTTCCTGGTGTGGACTCAGTCTCCATTCCAGCTACTGATTTGGACATTGGATTCTGAAAAATTCAATATGTTGGCTATAAAACATAACAAGAATATATGCTTTTTAAAGAAAAAAATACCTCCAGCTGGGACCTTATCTTTTTATTTTTTATGCCTTTTTCACCACTGTTGCCTTATTATTGTTAAACCCATGCATTACCCTGCATTCAGTTTTGTGTGAGCTTGACCTGGTTCAAAAATTAAATGAGAATGGGCAACAGCATTGTGCCACTCTCAGCAGAAATTTGCTGAGATAACCAAGAATATTCAAACAATGTTTTTACTATTTGCTTATCAGTATTGTGAGTTATGTTCCTTGAACTTCAAGTGTTGAGATGCAGACCATAAAAAGTGAAATTATGATTTCTAGGTCAAAAGCTCAACCCAAGAAGTTAATCGTGAAGCAAAGGAACTAGATACTGAATGGTACCTGTGATAAGCACAAATGCTAGTCTAAACAAATGTCCAAATTCCAGACTGCATGGTTTTCTTCTGTACCTCCATCCAAAAAGGGGGTTTAATTTTACTCTGGATTGCAATGAGGATCAACAATTGCAATGTACTATTGCAAGTTCAATAGGACATAACTGCACCAAAAATAGGTGCTTTTGACATCACAACTTAGAGTATTATCTTTTTTATCTTGGTATAACTTTTCATGCCTTTGGGGGAAAAAAATTAGCAAATTCTCACTATATGCATTATTAATGTTAACTCAGGACTCCTTGACATCAAAAGATTTTGCTTTTGAATTGAACATGCACCTTGGACCGCTTACAGAAAGGGAAAACTCTGATTTAAATCTAAGCAAAATACTAAAGCTCTTAAGCCAATATTACCCTATTAAAAAAAAAAAATTGGAGCACTTTTTGAGAGTCCCCATGCCCCAGAGGATCTAATGAATCCACTCACTGCTTTATCTGTCTCTTGAGCTGCGTTCTTCTGCACAGCCTGCTCCCCCACAGCAAAACTCACTTAACATAAAATGCCACAAAAATTTGGGACAGATACAACTTTGTAATAAATCAGATAGCTAATCAATAAAAGGGACAGGAAAAGCTTAGAGATTGTGTCCTGTGAAAAAGAGGAAAACAGCAGCACTTTAGAGTCAGGTCACTTAAAATGACAAGCAAGCAGCAAAGCTGCTACTTTTATTCTTGAAAGGAAGGAATAAGAGTCAAATGATAGATGGGAGTTGCAAATCATCTCAAAGGCATAGTGAAGTTTTAATTATTTTTTAAGGGATCTGGGAGTTCAGCATCCACTGTAGTTTGTGCATGAATCACATTACATGTCTGATCTTCAGTAGAATCAGATATGAAAAACGATAAAGTTTGTTTTACTTTATTGACTTTCTGGGACAAGTTGTTAGTAGCAGGTTTCATTTTGAAAGATTTAGCAGCTTGAAATTCTTAAACAAACTAATAAAATTATTTGCTTTTAATGAGAGGGATGCCAATAACACAATAGGAACAAATAGTTACACGCTGTCTCAGACTAAATTCTTGAGACTTCAACCCCTTTATACTGTTTAGATATGACAAAATCCTCACAATCTTCGACTTAAATTAACTTTATTTCCATTCGCTTGTGGTCCAAAATAAATTTACCATAGGAATCCTGAGATTACAGTTGCAATTTTATGTGTTTTAGGAAATTTGAGGAGACAAATCTGAGACTAACTGTTAAAAATCTTCAATATAATTTTTTGCATTTAAGCATAGGGATCAAAAATACAACTGAAAATATTTTGGGTAGAGCAAACATATACAGTATAAAACATATTATGTTTTTCACAGGACCTTTTCTGTAGTGTTAATATTTGTGTATGTGCTTACATGCAAAATATTTTCACATATCTAAAAATATACAGAGCTGAATACAATTTTATTACATGGAAATAACCATTAATAGCAGCTCTCCTTACTGGCCTTGGTACAGATATAGCACATGTAGTTCATTTCAACAAATAGGATGTATATTTATTGCATTAAAAATGTTGTATAAAGTCCCAGTTCCAGATAGGAGGGTTCTTGCTATTTTTCCACTGGCCTTTTGAGGCAGCAGCTATGTTTTTGCTTTGATTTAAATATTTATGCTTTCTCAAATTCAAGACAAATACCTTTTTTGGTCACTGCTGTTAGTTATGTTTGGTGGCATTGAGGGTGTCTACTGAACAAGCACATGCTGCTCTTAAAACAATGGTTTGTCCTAATAACCATCTGAGTCATCAACAATCTCTGCAAACATTTCTTCACTTTAAGACATAATTTAACCATTACCAGGCCACAAGAAGAGACAAGAACTTGCTTTCATGTAATATAAATATAATATAAAAGCTACTGCATTTTTGTTTCCCTGAAGGTTCAAACACCAGCAAGAGAATTCTGAAAGACAGAAACCAGCCCTAATGCAGAAAAATGTGCCCTTGGGAGTCTCTTGCAGGAAGAGAAGAAAACAAGCTGTTGTGTCAGACCTGTGCTGTGCTGTTGTTAAGCTGAAGCAGAGAACCCCACCAGCCACACCTGAGTGGCCCTGCTGGCTCTGAGCAACCACGGACTGATGCAATCAGTTGATCTGCTCCTATGGAAGTCTTTCCATGTAGGAATGTAGGGGTTTTTTACCCTTAGAAAGTCAAGCTAGCAGAGCCCGTCAAGTAAACAAATCTGCCTGCAGCCTCCCGGTGCCAGCGCTGCATTAAACATCAGACATAACAACATTCTTTCCCTAGACAGCAAAATTCCCAAACCCTCACCAGCACCGGGCAGAGCTGGCCTGGTTCTCTGCACCGCTGCCACAGAGCTGGAGCTGCAAGAAGCAAGGAGCCGAGTGAGGAGGCAGGTGGCCACCCAGGAGAGCAGTGGCCTCAGAAGCTCCCATCCCTCCAGTCATTCCCTGGGTCCTATCCCAGGAAAATGGACCAAGCAGAAAGACTCCAACTGGTTTTAATGGCCTGCAGTGCTGGTGTGAGCTGCAGTAATTTGATTTTGTTGAGTGAAGCCTTCAATCCTTTAATCTTTCCAATTGCTTTGCGTCTAGCTACAATAATGTTTCAGACTGCAAACTCAGGACACAGTCTGTATATTCCTCCTTTTCTAGGCACCACTGAGCTCCCTGCCTGTATTTAGCACATATTACATTGTTTTAAAGTACTTTGCAATGATTAGTAGGATAATAATTTCTAAGAATAGGCATACTGTCCACACTGTACTCTGCCAAAAGTATTTCAGCATTAGAAAAATTGCTCCTCTGATTTGTCAGCACTTGTCACAGCTGCAAAAAAAAAAAAAAAAAAAAAAAAGTATAATAGAAATTTTCAAGTTTTCATTTTTTTTCTAGAATAATATCTGTAATGAAGGACATGTTAGCCAAATTCCAGTTTGTCTAGAATATGAGTCACCTTTATGGAGTGGGAGACTGAGCCATATAGTGCTGACTCAGCACCTTCATCCCTTCCCCTGGACACCCCCTTGCAGAAGACCCCAGCATCCCTCCCCCTCCTCCCTTTCTCTCTCCCTTGCTTTCCAGCAACGATCATGCCAGCTCAGCTCCCCTTTCACAAATGTGAACAAGTTAATGAGCATTCTGTTGGCTTGAAAAGCCAGCACTGCCTCAGCAGCACTCAGAGACCCCACTCAAATCCCTGCTGCTGGGTCAGAGGCACACCGGAATTTATTCAGCTGCTTGTGGGAAAGGGAGATGTCTCCAACCCTCCAGCTGACCTTCTTTGCTCATCTTTGCCTCAGGTTATTGTTTTAAATTCAGGAATGACAAGCTGGACAGTCAGACCCTATTTCTTCATTGCTTTGTGTTTTCTTTGTATTTTGAGCACTGCACAAAATGCTGGAGGGACCTGCTGTGTGGACACACTTTGTGTATTTTCTGTACTTTTGTTCTCCTGCTCTTTGAAATAAGCCTCTTGGCACACTGAAGGAGAAGCTGAAGTAAAACTTATATTCTTCAAAAAAATAAGCATCTATTTAATGAACTATTTTTCATTTTTGCCACTCTTGCTCAAACCAGAGTTACCGTAATTTCTAAGCAAAGGTTATTTTTCTGGCCAAAAACCATGTCATGCAGAGATACACATACCAACTAACCAGTCTCTTTCGGAAATAATACAGCCATATTAGGGCAGTGCTGCCAGCCCTGTTCTTTGCTAAGTTGTTCAGAGTTTCAAAGCCTTAGTGTTTGATTGCTTTCATTCAATCTGACAGTCAATAACAATTGATAGATCAAATCTCAGTGTTGCTATTGTGAAATTTTATAAGAGGGGTCAGATAATGATCAGATAATGATTTAATAGATAGTAAATTGGTAGTTTAGCTTTGTTTGCTTATTCTAATTTCCCCTAGAATTAGCTGTTTTATTCACACTTGACTGCAAACTTGACCATGAATCTATACCCTATTTTTAGTGTCTGCCACTTCAGGCACTGTAAAATCCACAAAAATCATTTGATATGTACAATCCAGCATGGCAAGATTAGTTGAGACCAACAGAGCAAAATAGCTCAGAACTGTGACTCACATTTTTCCAGCTAACAAAACAAAGCTATGCACACTTGCTCCAAGAGAACGGGGTTTTATAAGTTAACATGATGGTTTTGGATCAACTTCACCTGTTGATCCAATATCTTTTTAATATCGCTGACTGGGCTTTAACACTCTCTCAATGTTACTGTTCACTGAGGTCAACATGAAATATCTCTGGACCTTCTCAGATTCTTGTTTCCCCCTCATTTTTCCTTCTAAATACCTTTTCCTCCTTGATGCTGCAGGTTTTAGCTTTTCTATTTTTCCAGATTCTGTACTGCTTTAGTGCGGACTTCTGAGCTTCATATCAAAGGATAGTAAGCTCTCTTCACAGAGTAGGTAGACAAAACATTTCCTTCTCTATCTGAGGACCAAGGACAACCAACACAAATCTCAGGCCCAAGAGCATGAACAGTTTATGACTGAAGAGAGAAAAACAAGAAGGATGGACTTCATGGGCTAAAGCTATAATCGGACAATTAACTCCAATATGCTAATTGGACCAGAACTTATAAAAGTGTGAGACCCCATGACCAATCATCCATTTTGTGACCATTTTGGGCTCATCTTGGGTGTAGCCCTGACTGTGCTCTTGTGCTGCCCAAGGTGTATCCATTGAGGCCTCCTAATAAATCCCTACTTTATTCTTTAGCTGTGCCCAGTCTCAGTTCTAGGTCAGCCTTCACAAGGCATCATGCTCACCTTGTCAAACACTAACTGTGCCTTCAACTGCTTTTCCCTCAAATTTGGAATAAAGGTGTCAAAACAGGGTCCAAGCCATCTGTGCTCACAGCCTGTGTTTTACCCATTGGGTTTTGTCTGAGCAGCAGCTATGGCACTTCCCTTGGCTGCACCCTGAGCCTAAACAGGACTTTGTGATCAGGGTGACACAGGCATAACCTAGAGCTGCTCTTAGCTTTGCTGACCTTTTATTAAATGGCCAAAAGAAAACACACACACACACACACACACACACATCTACCAAACTTCACAGACATCTTTTAGTTGAGTATGTTTTTTGCCAAATTCTAATTTTTCCAGGGGTTATTTATGGAAACACAGTAGTCCTCGGGCAGCATCTTACCATCCTGTCCTGTTTTGTTCCCACACAGTTTAATTACAAAATAGGTCAGTTAAACTTAATTTAGTTAGACTTTTTTCACGTACCAGATAAACTCTTTCAGCGTTACATGATGGGACCCCAGACACTACACATCATTCTGCCGTGTGATTTCATGCTTATCTTTAAAATGCAAAACCATCCAGGCATTAAAAAAATCACTATTAGAAATAAGCAATCTTTTGTCAGAAAGCTTTTTACTTACATGCAAATTTAACTCTCAGGCATCTTAAATGTTCTCCAGAGTTTCAGCTAACTGCATTTTGTTTTACTTTAGGGGGAGAAGGGTGCTTGTTTTCAACAAATCAGTGTATAGCTGTTATGTTTACAAAGAAAGCCTCAAAAATGTAGCCTACAGCCTGTCTGAATTTGTAGGGAACAAGAAATGACAAGCCCAAGTGTGAAAGAGCTTTATTTCTGGTTATACTAGACCTGATGGCAACAAGGACACTTTAAATGTCAACAGTTCCAGTGGTCACCAAAGCATAGAAGAAATGCAGAAAGTCAGAAGCTCATACAAAAATAGGTACTTACTGCATTTGAATGATTATCCCTTTAGTCAAAGACTAATTAAGTGGCTGCCAAGAAGTACTGCAAAAGGGATACAATATTTTTTTCTGAACAAGGATTCAAGACTAAAATAATTGGCCAGTAAGTTTTTCTTTTATGCCTAATCTTTCTCCAGTTAGACAAAGTTTTGAGAAATGAGCACAGGATTGCAGTTTGAAGTGAGTTTGCTTCAGCACAATTTTAAATAAAAATTTGACATTTCTCTGACATCAGTTTTATTTTGTTTTAAGAAAATTTGCCTGATAATTCACTTCAGTATTAACATTTTTCCCATATTATTTTTCACCATTACATCATATATCAGGTTGATTAAGGGCACTGAAGTTTTATTATTAGTTTCTACACATAAAGTCTTGCCAAAATAAGTGCTTGTAAAAGCTTTTTTTAAATTACCTACCTTATTGAACCTTAAGCACAATTTGGTACTACTGGAAACTTTTAAAATCAAAACATTTGATGATGTACAACTGTGCTGGATTCACTATGCAATTCAACTATATGTATGGTACTTTGTATTCTTCTTGCTCCACAGGGCTTGTGATTACTTGAGTGTATAAGAAAGAAATGGAAATTGAGCATCTCTCTGCTGTGCTAAATAATGACAGTTCTGCTGAAACGTGGGGAACCTGTATGACAATGTTAACAGGAGGAGACCTCTCCAGCAGCTATTAAACACCACAGGAAAAATGCAGCAACCTGGAGGTTGCCAAACACTGCAGAAGTATTCAGGTAATGCATCTGGAAGGGAAACAGCATAGCTTTAAGTTAAGCCTACATAGAACTGCAAAAGCTTTGTGCCAGCATGAGCCTTGGAACAAGGAATGTGATTGTGTTTTAGTTATGATCAGTCACATGTGGCATCCACAAAAATTAAACTAATGTGGGTGTGAAGTTTGGCCAGTCCAATTCACCACTCCATGAAACAACAATTGGGGCTAAATAGGTGCCCCAATCAATAAAGAGAGAAACATTCCCCTCCAGCAGCTTACAGAGTGTCTTTAGACGGCTGCTGCTCATTTGTTGTGCCCAATTATGAGCAAATGTGTTGCCCCATAGACTACTTCTCTGCTAAAAGGTGGGGAAGTCTACTGAACATTTTTAATATATTGTTATTAAAGTTAACTTTGCAGACCTAGTTTTTTATATGCTTATGGCTGCATGCCAGATAAGTGATTACTGTAAATGTGTCAGTTAAATAGTCCAGTGACAGGTCCATATGTGCTCTATAAAGAAACTAGTTAAGCTAACCCTGATCAAAACCAGAATGATTGATTCAAAGCTTCAGGGGCTCAGAAATACAAAGACTGGTTGGAGATCTGAAACAGGTCTGATCATATTTCTATACCTGCTGTGATTCCACTCTTCCCCTCTGGACCACATGTACATATACATCCTCCAAATTTATACAACATCTGCCCCCAGATGCAAAAGCTCATATTTGTTTTTTAGACCACCAGGGCATTTGGAGATGCTGCTGTCCCTGCAGTTGCCACTGGTACAGCAATGGCCAGAGACCCTTCTGCAAGCTTAGTGAAAACCCAGGCCCCTCCACAGAGGTGATGCTGCTGTCACCAGCTGCTCCAGGGAGATGCCCAAAGGGCCTGCCCTGGAGTCACACTGCGTCCTCAAAGAGCAGCACAGCAGGGGAGGAGGGAACCCTCAAAGCAATGTGCCATGAACACAATAAACACATCAGTCAGACAACCAACATCCCTGCAAAATTCTCAAATAGCAAGCTCTGGTGGCAAGTAGTCTAGACAGAGAGTGCGTGTATCTTAAGTGTGTTGTGTTTCCTCCAACAGAAATGAGAAATTCTACAAAGATGGCCTTGCTGTATATGCTGAGTTTCAGCTTGGGATTCAGTCTTTGAAGTGTTGTAGGAGATAATATTAACTGAAAATAGTTGGGTATTGTTTCCAGACTTAATTAGTTTACCTCATATCATCAGCTTCAAGAGCTTCAATATGTTACTAGTTTTCAGCCACAGAGCATGGCCTTTTTCAGCAGTCAGATGACGAAAAAGCCTGTGCATGTTGCTTTTGTTGAACAGAACTGATTTTGATATACTTGATGCCATTTGCACTGCAGCATTTATTTTCACAATTTTCAGACTTTCACTTTAAGGTTAAAATTATCATCTCCTGAAAACTGATGATTTTTGTTTCATCTTGGCATAGAAATGAATGAACGCAGACTGAATCGACAACATTTAGCATTACTGTGCGTCCAAAAAATGTCACAATGGCCACAAAGCACTACTACAAGACATAGACTTTTGACTAAGCAATTCAAGTTTCCACAGACACTGAGATTCCACCCTGACCAGTCATCATCAACTGGTGAGAGACACTTTCACAGTGAGTATCTTAGCAGGAAGCCTCCATTAACCTTTTAGAGATTATTTCTATCAGCTTGAGAAGCTCTTTTAAGAACCAATCTTCAACTTTCTTACTCTTTTATGGAGAGTAGGCAGTAAATGCAGAGCGCAGAATGAACAGAAGTCAGGAAAGAGTCATGATGGAATTGTTATTAGTGCAACTTTAAGGGTTTAAATGTTTCAGTGCAAGAGTGGAAAAGGTGAGTTAGAAGCTGACCTTAATGCTGGTCTCAGTTGCTACTACAGACATATGCAAAACACCTGTCCACTGGAGTAGTCGACTAATCAAAAAAGTGAAAAAGTAATTAAAATTCTATGTATCCCCAACTGGTAAGAAAATTTTAAGTGAGAAACCTTCTCCTCTGTCGTAGTAAGACCTACTGGTACAGTGTCCTGAGTAAGCACGCAGCAGGTAGGTGTGGTTTTTGCTGGCCTGTAGCCTCTTTGAATTAAAATTTTTTGAACCACTATGCATCCTAAATTAGCTGAAGCAATCAATTAAAAAGTGTCATTGTGATTTACTTCATTAGTAAAATAACACTCTGCAGCAGGATTTACAAAGCACATTCTGCCAGTGCACTCAGAATGCCCAGAGCCTAAATAGATAGTTCATTTTTCTCTTGTACTTTTTTACAGTAAGTAAAGTATTGCTCTTTAAAAAAAAAATAAAATTATTAGATTAGATACGCACTTGACTTTTGTACTTTGTTGGCATATGTTCAAGAGCCATGTCTTTCATGGCTGTGAAGTTAGCAGCTCCTACCACTATAGACTTGTGGCTTGGCTTATTAAGATTTCGTGGAACTGCAAAGTTTTTCCAGCAATGTCTGTCTTTGTGTTCATTGATTATGGTTTCCTTTGAGGTACCTCCACATTTTTATGTCCATTCCTTTAGTGTCTAGTCTTTCTTTCCATGTATTTACTTAGCTGTGGTCTCTAACATTTTTTCCTTATTCTGAAAACTGACTTCTCACCCTCGCTAAGCAGCATTTTTATGTGTTTTAAAGCAAATTGAGGTGGTGTCTGGGTTCCAAAATGTATAAATTGTGGAACCTAAACACCACCTGAATTGTGGAGTTCTTTTGTTTGCTTTCTGAATTCTAGCAAAGACCAGTCTGGCAAAGACCAATTCTAGCAAAAACCAGTTCTCTGTTTCCGAGACTGTTGAAAAAACAACAGCAGTAAAGAGCTGTGTTACTCTTTCCACGTTTACTTCCTGAGCTGTTGGGGGTTTGCATAGAGCCACAGTAGTACTGAAAGTCCTCAACAAAAAGGTGATTCTTGAATTAAAGAGCACATAAGTGATTGTGTCAGAAGTCTATTGAGTAATGTCAAAACATGTAACAGAAGCTGTAAGATTACAGTACCGTGAAAATTAATGTAAAGGCAGTGGCTGAAACCTTGATTCTGTTAGAAGTGTGTCATCCCTGGCTACAATGAAGGCTGCAGTTCCCTTTTAAGGAGAACTGCATCACTGAAGCAATGTGCTCGTAAAAATGCTAACGTGGTCCTTAAAATTATTCTAAACAGATACTTTTAGATAAGATATGGAAGCATTAAGGCTGTTCTGCACAACAGTGGTGAGGCTTTATCTAGAGTACTGATACAGTTCTGTTTACAAGAACTAAATTATTTTAGCTTGTTTAGGTGAGCAGAGACAAACTTTGGAGAGACTATGCGTGCTGCCTGAAATGTACATTCTTATGAGGACAGACATAAAGGAGAAGATAACTATTCAACCAGACAGCAGAAGATTATGGGTGAATGCAAAAACAGGACAAGCTGCAGGCCAGCAGAGATTCCCCAGCCAGCACAGCGGGCAGATTCTGCAACCACGTTGGCAGGACCTAACCCAGAGTACTGCTAGTCTGAAGCTGGGTAAGTTTCTGAGGGTCATTGTAAAATGTAGTGCTGCAGCAGCAGATGGAATTGCAACCCTGATTTAAAAAGTGGGACAATAGGATGTCTTCCAAAAGCCTTTTTTTGTTCCATATGTAAATTTTGCTCTCAGGAGCTCCAAATACAATGCCTCCGCACATCCCTTCTAGTTTTGTCCCCAGTTTGTGCAGAAATCCTCCAGTGCTTGAGGGGTGGTGAGACAAAGCACAAAAGCATTTGAGGAAAAAATTTCCACTGATAAGCAACAAAGAATAGTATCAACAATTCCTAAATGGAGGAGTGAAATAAAAGTCAGTTTTTCCTAATTCTCTAAGCCACTGGGAACCAATGGTACTCAGCATATCACAAAACTTTTCAGTATTTGAAGATTTAACATTTCCTAAATAAATAGATTATTTCTGTGGTTTACAGTTCAGTCGAGGTCTGCTGACATGAAAGACAGTGTTTTCATGGATGTCAGCAACACAGGAACAGGATGGTTTTCTAAGTGAATTACAAACCTAATGAATCAAGTGGTTTGTCCCCATCATTCATTACAATTTTAAGCCAGATGCAATGCTTCATGCAAAAATATTTATTCTTCTGTGAAATGCTTCAAATCTAAACCCTGAACTTTTTCATGAAAAGCTTTGTTCTTTGGCTTTTAATCTTCAAGTTTTCCATGGAGAAAAAAAAATCTTGAAGCTCCCTCTTTGGTCTTCCTTATTATTTTCTTTTTATCACTGAATGTATTGCAAAAAATTTACTCAGGATCCTTCTTCACAAAAATAAAGTGCCCCTTGAACCCATTTTCCTCTGATATCTATTTACATGAAATAAGTTGTGTTATACAGAGTGCATTAGAGTTCTGCAAAAGAACATGTACTTTTCCTGTCCCCGGTTTTTGTACAAATGGAATGTCGCTGTCATCATTCTTCAAGTGAGCTTATAGAGCTCCACTGATTGTTGTGAGATACAGAAATCTCCTCATATAACATTAGTGACTTTAAAGTAAGTTTGAAGTTTGGCAAAAGCAATTTTTGGGCTAAACTAGCCCAACACACAGACTGGTTTGCAGACTTTGATCATGTGTGCTGATGCCCCAGGCTTCCTCAGAAGACCCCAGGATACCTGTGCAATTCTACTGCAGAAAATATTTTCTAGGAATTCTTAAGAATAAAAAAGTTTTTGTTGTGTCAGGTCGACCTACACACATAATTTCCTTCTGTTGCTTTTCAAATGCTCACTACGAATGGTGATACTATGAAGGACACCCTCTCAGACTCTCAACCACCTAAACACTCATTACCCTAAGGAAAAGCATATCAATTATCAATGAGTAGTAAGAGAGACGGTAATTAGCGTAGACATACATATATTTTATTAAATTGCTAAATTAGGCCTTCAGTTACTTTTATGTGGACCACTGCATGCTTATAATGAGGAAATTTAACACCTATATGAGGGCCTAGATATTAAAAACTTGGTACAGTGGAGTTTCCTTGAAATAAGAAACTGTGCTTGGAATTTTTGTTCAGGCCATCTCTGCTAGTTACTAAGGGTCCTGGGGCCCAGTATTCATCAGGAATTGTCCTTTGCAGAAGCAGGAGCAGAATAGCTGGGACACTGCTGCCATAGCTGTACCACTCTGAAACGGTTTCCTTTCTCATCCCAAAAGAAAAACCAAGAAAAACCAAGTTCTAACCAAGAACTACAGAGGATATTTCTGGCCTGCTTGCCTCCTGACAGAGAGCACTGGCTCCTATTAGAATAGTTGTTTCAAGCAGCACCAACATTTCAACCTTCTACCCATTTACTGATTAATAAGGTTATACTAAGCACCCTGGGGGCAGTATTTGCTTTTTGAAAAATGGTAAACCTTTACAATATCTGTAATAGCCTAAAGGCTGCAAGTAGGGCAGTAAAGTTCTCTATACACATTCAAAGAAATAAAGACTATGTTCACACAACAGTAATAAATAAGGGCCAAGGGGGAAAGATTATCTGAAAACCATAAGTATCTTTTAGAAGCTAGTAATTATTTAAATTGTTCTTAAATTCTTTTGAAGATATAGAGTTTTTCAAACCAGTGTTTTCAGAAGTTTCCATTAGTGCTGGATTAATGGCCTTTTTTACCTGGAATGATCTGTATTTTGTACTTGGGAATTTTACAAGACTGGCAGCACTTCCCATATAAATGGACAGGACAGAACACCGTTTTTGTGATGATCATGGTCATCTCAGCTAAGGACATTACTGACTTAGCTCTCTAAACTACAGGTTTAGGATATGGAAGCCCCACAGCACAGAAGCTATGCTACCATAAAGCAATATTTCCCAGCATGGTGTGAACAGCCTGATCAAGACATGGAAAATATAGGAGACCTCACATCTGAGGCAGTAAGGTTTTTCCCAGGAAACAATAAGGTTTGTTCTAATCTCCTCTTTCAGTATCTCTAAAACTTCTTCCTTCCTAAGGCAGGGAGACTGTCCATACCACTTATATTCTGAGTTAGTGGAATTCAAGAGGAGTCCTGATGTCCTTGCAATATTAGGCTTCCTTCAGAAGTTGTTGGCTGCTCAAAAGCACTTTTCTGCATCTCTTTCACCTCTAAAATATGTTGCAGCATACACAGCCCCATAGTCCCCCATCTTTCCTGGGGTTTCTTCAGCCTCCTCACACTACTCTTCACCACCTTCAGATTTCCATGTCTCCAGGGTGTAGGTTCTTCACGTACCCAAGATTTTAACAAGCTTGTTCTCTCTTTCGTGATGTTTCTTTATAGTTGTTCCTACTTTAAACTTACATAGCATTCCTTGACCATGGGCACCATCTGGATATTAAAACAACCCTAAAGAATTATCTTCAATAGAGTTGTATCCCTCATGAAAAGTAAAAGCGTAGACAGAATTTATGCCTTACAAGCCCAGAAAACATCACTATATCACCTGCATAACCCACACCTTACCAGCCACACTCACTAACTCATGAAATTACCACTAATTATTAGCTAAGCAAGAGTGCAGCTTTTAGAAGGCTTTTTTTTGTGGCTGCCTTTTGTAGCTGCACTTTCCCTCTCCCACAGAAACTTTCATTCTAATCAGCAGAGAGCCACAAATAAAATCGATTCATACCAAGTCCCATGAAGAACACTACATCAAAGTGTTTTTTAACAAACATAATAGTGAAATTCCATTTCTATGAGGAAAGGGAAAAAACCCATTGTTTTCTTGTCTGCGATAATTCCAGACTTACCACTTTGACTTTGGTTAGACTTACCTCCCGCTGTATTCTGAAGAGACAATTCATGCCAGCAATGAATCCCAGTATTCATAAGCACAGCGGGGTCCTTCAGGTTGAAAGACATTTCTGTAGATGTAAAACACACAACACTAACAAGGAAAACTCTGTGTATATAGCCAGCTACCAGCAGAGAGATTTAGATGCAAAACAATTTCTATTAAACTCAGTAAGCTCCTATAAGTTAAAAATTACCTACTTTCTCTCCTAAATATAGATTAAATTGGCATTTTGAGCAAAAGGCAGCTACTTTCTGATTTTTTTAATGGCAGTTTTCCAAGGAAGAAGTCATCCTGGCTCATATTGATGTCATCTGAGTAGACTGCTCTGTTCTGAAATTTCCCCTTCTTTTTCCTTTCCAGGAAGGCAAGGAGTTTGGTTCTAGGTTGATAGGAATGAGCTCTCAACAGTACATACATGTACTGGGGATGGGCAGCTTCCAGAAAGCAGCTTTAAAAAATTACCCCTCCTAACAGCATACTGGTTTATAACACCAAGTGCTGGGTTCCTGACTGCAGTCTTGTTATTTAAAGCACCTAAAAGCAACAGTGAAGATGAATGACCATAAGCTTATGGGTTAACTAGAAAGTTAAAATATCATTAATTAGAATAACAGAAATTTAAAGTGTTGTGACTGCCATAATCAGTGATTGCAGTAGAGAAAGCCTTGTACCTCACTGTCAAATCACAGCCTAACAGCTACATAAATTAGATAAAATTTATGACAGGAACTGTTTATAAAGTATGTCCCTACAGAACATAGTTCAGCAATATAATAAGCTACCAAAAATATCATTAAAAGGTTTAAGTATATGTACATTTTTTTAAAAAAATTAAGTGAAATACACCTTAGAAGTCCTACCCACTGTTAAGGAGTTTAACTTGATGAGTTACAGGATTGTTTGCCCAAAACTGAAAGGATGTAATTGACATTAAAAGAGATAAAGATGTGAACTGATTGTGAGTAAAAGCTTTACCAAAAATTCAAATGTAAGTGAGGAAAAGAAGCTGCAGGGGTTCCACAAAGGAAAGTAAGACAAACCTCTCTTGAAAAGCTTTTAAGAAGGAATAAGAGAAAAAGTCTGTTACCTCTCTTTATTTTTTCTCATTACCCTATAAATCCAGCAGTGGAACTCCACTGACAAGAATCATCCAGAACAAGAGCCATCACCCCTCCAAAGGGTTGGTGACATGCGAGAAGCAATGCTTACATTAATGCGTTTTAACAAAATGTTGGAATTATAAATTGTTTCCTTGAAATAGTCTGCTTATTGCTATTCCTCTATGCTCTACATACTCTATGCTCTACATACTAGTGGTATCTGGTCAAGCATGGTCCTTCTACTGATTGACCCTTGAGAAGACATAATGGAACCCGCTAGAAACCCACTAGATTCATATATGTCTTACTGGTGATTTAAAAACAAGATAATAAATATGACAAGAAATTAAGGATGAAAACCAGAGTTTTCCTTCTTAATTTCTTGTCATATTTATTAGAGTAGAAAAGGAATTTTTCTATTTTAGGCTCAGCTCAACCCCCAGGAAAAAAAAAAATTGGCCCCAGGAACTTTATGTTTCTATTTCCTACAAGTCTTGCACGGGAGCAGACAGTTTAAAGCATGTGACTGTACAGCACAATTCAAACAGCACAAAACACTGAAACTGAGAGCTAGCTTGCCATTCAGAAGACACATGCCAAAACCTCATAGTTAATTTCTTGACATTCTTTTCCTTGTCTGCAAGAAGTATGGTGTTTATATGTTGCATTTTTATTATAGTGGGTTTGCAAACCCACAGAGAATAGAAGCAAGGAGTGCATTTTCAGTAATAAACCAGACACATCCAGGATACAGGGTTAATCTAAGAGACAATCTGTAAGCGAAATTGTATTCATATTAATTCAGGAAAAGGTAGGGAAGGATTGTGCGGTTTCAAATGAAAATTAGTGATCTCTCAAGTAGAAAAATATTCTGCAAATCCTACGTCATACATTTTTTAGGACATCTGGAGATTCTTTGTTCTTTGCAATTCCCACTTCTCTCTTAAAGACATTATTAAAGTGTCAAATAAAAATTGCTGGCAAGCCCTAAGTATTTCATAACAGATTGTATTATCATATATGATAATATCTTGCTAGGGTGTGAGAAGATGAAAAACAATATATGGAAAAGCATTCAAATCAGAAAAATCAATACAAACTGAAATAAAAATAGAAAAATTACTCTCTTTGCTCATCTGTAGATCCAGACCAGTTCACATTGCTCAGAGGAAATGGCAGGAGCCTCCTTGTGCTGAACAAAGCACCAAAGAATGCCCTCAGAGGAAGGAACAATCATGAACTGAAACGAAGATAAACAGATGCCCAAGAGAAAAAAAAAGCCCAGACCTCAGATTTTGTTAACTTTTATGGCAACTCCCAAAATATGAGCATTCATTACTTGGAATAAAAAAAAAATTAAATTAAATTTAAAAAAATAAAAATGAAGCTGCCAATCAGCTTCCCAGATTTCGTAAGGTTTTTAAATAGTTGATATGTTTCCGCTGCTATGTTTCACTCACTGGTCCTTTAAATCATTTCGACACCAGCATGACTCTATTGAAACCAGCAGGGTTGCAACATAACAGAGCGGAGAATTAGGCCCACTAGTGTGATTTCTGGTTGCTAGACTGAAGGAAAAACAGCTTTGAGCTTCACATAAGTTCTTTTAATCACTACATGGGCTGAACTAATCCAAGAGACATTAGGCAATTACCGTACTTGGAGGACATCAAGTGAACTGGACTTCGTTTTTTTTCCAGCCTGGGACACTACTGAACCAGCCCAACAAATAGTCTGGGCATCGTAAATCTCTGAAGACTCTTGTAATGCTACAGATGTTACTAGCAAATTAATTAGCAGAATTAGCAGAGTTTATTAACAGAATGAGAAGTCAGGGTGAACCAGTGAGAAGAAGTTCAGGATGAACTCATCACACCTCCCCTTTCACCAGCAAATTTCAACCATTCTTTGAGGCCAGTAACTTGTGTGTGATTAAAGCATTTGCTGTGTTTCACTTTGAGCATATTTTCCCAAATGATAAACAGATCTGAAGGCTTTGAAATAAATTCACTATTTCCCCAGTGGTTAACTTCATGTTTTAAATCAATTCTTTCTTTTAAAAAATTATAAAAATAAAGGCCTTCCAAGTACATCAGTATGCAGAGCAAAGATATATCTGGAAAATATGTCACATCACAGAGGACTGTTACATCTGCCATTAATAGGAATTCAAGCCAGTAACATCTAGAAAACTTAACAAATGGCTTTTGCTCTTATCAAGCACTGTTCTGATGGAGGTGGGGCTCAGGACATCTTCTCAGAACAGGACCAGGAGGCTTCCAGAACTGCAACAGCAAAAAATCCCTGTTCTACTACATACCCTGAAGAAACATCTCACTTCCAGGCAAAGTAACTCTCTGCAGCTGCTTGGGCTTCATGTCACTAGATAGTAACTTGCAGTTCCCAGAATTAAGTCATTTGCTACAGCTGCTAACAGCCATTTGCAGGAATAGCCTGGGACATCCCCAGATTTTAAATTTTTATGTAGCGGTTGTATCTTTATGTTGTTTGACTTCTAAAAATGAGAATTTACTTTTCTATTTAACTCACTTTCTAGCTAAAGACACTAAGTCCCAATGACAATAGACTTTTGTGCTTTTTCCTTTTTCCAAGCACTGTGTCTCCAGATATCAGAAAGTGTACCTGAAGATACTGAAATTGTTCAACTACCACAGCATATGCATTTCCAGTGCCCTGCAAGTCATTTGAAGAGGCTGGGGTATTCTTTTTCTCTAGAATAGACATTGTAAAGTGTTTACCTGTTTGACAAACCTGTTTACAGTTCATAAACTCCATTATGGGGAAGTTGGACTGTTAACAAAGACTATGTGATACAAAGACAGGAGATGACCACTCTCCACAATTGACCTCACTGAACAAAGACAGGTTTCTCTTCTTCAGTTTGTACTTAATTATTGTGTAAAGCAATGTCACAATGTCCTTTGCATTACCACAAAACTCACTGGAGACTCACTGTTTCTCCAAGCAGATCTGACAATGTGTGGCTATTGGGATGGTGACAAGTGGCTGAATGGGAATCACATCGCTAAACTACATAGCAAATCACACTCCTCAAATTCTGGTAATAGTCATAATGCCACTATGCTTAGTTTTGACTAAACAGTCTCTGTGAGGCTATATGAAAGATAGTCTAAGGTTTTGCCAGAATTAAAGAAAACATTTGGAAAAAGATTTTAAGTAACCAACTCACATAGCCTTTTGTAGGGACCACATTAATTTTAAGTCCCACAAAAGAAGTTCAGCCTCAAATTTGCCATGTCTACCTTGTTGAATTATGTGGGTTGGACAGTGCCCAGGCAGAAGGGGACCTGGTAGTGGTAACCAGCTGGCTAAACATGAGCCAGCAATGTGCTCTGGCAGCCAAGAAGGCCAAGGGCATCCTGGCCTGTATCAGGAATAGTGTCACCAGCAGGAGCAGAGAGGCCATCCTTCCCTGTACTCGGCACTGGTGAGGGCACACCTTGAGTGCTGTGTCCACTTCTGTGCCCTCAGTTTGGGCACAGAAGACACTTGAGCACGTCCAGAGGAGGCAACGAGGCTGGTGAGGGGCTTGGAACACAAGTCCTGTGAGGAATGACTGACACCTATTGTCCTGAGCTGAACATCTGAGGGGGTGTTTAGCCTGGAGAAAAGGAGACTCAGGGGTGACCTTATCACTCTGAAAGGTGGTTGTGGTCGGGGGGGGGGGGGGGGGGGGTGGGGGGGTGGTCTTTCTCCAAGCAGCAACTGACAGAACTAGAGGAAACAGTCTTGAGCTGTGCTAAAAGAAATATAGGTTGGTTATTAGGAAAAAGTTTTTCACAGAAAGAGTGATAAAGTAGTGGAATGGTATGGCTGGGGAGGTGGTGGAGCCACCATCCCTGGATGTGCTTAAAAAAGATCGGGTATGGCACTCAGTGCCATGGTCTAGTTGAGGTGTTAGGGCAGGGGTTGAACTCAGTGAGCTTGAAGGTCTCTTCCAACCAAGTGATGCTGTGATTCTGTGTGATTCTGTGATTCTGGGTTTAGGAAGGCCTAAAGAAAAAATTACTATCAAAAACCAGCTTAGATAATACTGGTATTTCACAAGTCATTACAATGCAAGTGTATGTGCCCACATTGGTACTTCTGACCAAGAAGTGCAAGAACACAGTTGTCCTCTAGAATCAGATTTAAAAGCTGGCCCCTGGCTTGTTACTCTCTGAGAAAATCCCACACAGGATTTTTCAGCCACTCTTGGCTCCTCCTGTGAGTCAAGGATGGACCCAGAAGTGGCTGCCCGTACAGGACACATTTATACTTGATAGATCTGGAAATAGAGGACACCTTTAGGATCTTTCCCTGCTCTCCTCCCAGCATTCAGCCATGGAAATAGCTGTAGTTGGGAAGGAGAGGCTCTGTTTCTTGGAACATGGCTAATCATAATGGTTTTTGGAAGCCAATTATGAAGGAACTTATGAAATTATTAAACTATGCTAAGGGTCCTTTCATATTTTTGAACACTGAGAAGCTTTGGGGATCAGTATGTCTTGGGTGAGGTTTGTTGGGGCAGAAAATGGGCAACAGTAGAAGCTTGCTGGATTTGCAGCAGCAAGAGGACTGCCACCTGGCAAGGAAGCAAGGCCAGCTCAGCCCCTCCCTGCCTTGAAGAGCAGAGACCAAATGCCTTACTGGCTTTCTGACACAGTCCTTCATTCTCAGCTCCCAGTGCCATTTCATGTCCAAATTTTGGATCTGAGTCGTAGAATCACAGAATGGCTGAGGTTGGAAAGGACCTTTGGGAATCATTTAGTCCAAAGCACTAGCACACACAGCTGTTTGTCCAAGACCATGTCCAGATGGTTTCCAGGGATGAAGATTCCACAGCCTCTCTGGAAAATGGTGTGAATGCTTGGTCAACCTCTAGGTGAAAAATTGTTTCTTGATATTCAGAGGGAATCCTGAGTTTTCATATGCACCCATTACTCTGGTCCTGTCACCAGGCATCCCTGAAAAGAGTCTGTCTCCATCCTTTTTACATCCTCCCTTCAGGTATTTATTAATATGCATTGATGCAATCCCACTGAGCCTTCTCTTCTCCATGCTGAATCCCAGTTCTCAGCCTCTCTTCATATGACAAGTGCATCATCTCTTTGGGCCCTTTCTGGGGTCTCTGCAGTAGATCTCTTTCTGTCCTCGATGGGGGAGCCCAGAACTGGACCCAGCACTTCAGATGTGCCTCAGCAGCACTGGGCAGAGGGGAAGGATCACCTCCCTTGACCTGCTGGTGGCACTCCTCCTAATGAAGGATAAGGGAGGAAATGCCAAGGAGCCTTATCTTCACACACAGAGAAAAACCGATGTGCACATCATTGTTCAAAACTCCTCCAGATTCTTCCTGCACATTTCAGTACATGTTTCATCAATATATCTAACAAAAGATTGCAGTCAAGAGCCTAAACTTCACAAAGCCAGGGCATCTTTTGTGTTCAAAGGACAATTCTCACTCTGCAAAATTAGCAACTTGAACTTACTTTACTGGTAGCTGAATGAGTCATATGGCTGATAGCATCACTGCCCCAATAATGTCAACCTACATCTCAGTTTGAACTCAGAATGCTTTTGTGCAATTCCTTCTTTTAAAAAAAATCTGAAGAATAGAAAAAGATTGGAAGTTACATGAGAGAAATTAATAATAATTATGGAAACAATCTTCCTCACTGAAGTCTTAAAGAGTGTTTGTTCTCTGTTGGACCCAGCTGATGAATTGGAAATGTTGCTTAATTTTTCTATTTCTCAACACTTCTGGAAAAGAAATTGCATTTAAGCACCCCTCTAAAATTCAGGATTATATTGCAAACATTTGCCTGCTAACATTGTATACCATCTGAGGATGACTTATTTTTACTAAGGACCCTGTGCAAAATAATCATAATGTAATCCACAGAACTACCTAAAGGATGTTTTTATCTTTGCCCCTTAAATAACAGAAGAAGATTAGTGGCTAATCTAATTTGAGTGAAATCAATACTTGTTCACGTACAAAAGAGTCTCTGAGGGTTTTGTGGGTTTTCAGCCAATGAAAGCCTTAAAATTGAAAAAAAAGTCTGATAAAGAGGGAGGCCTCAGGTCCTTGTTACCAGCATTGGCAGAAAAGGCCCCTGTGATGACCATTAAAAAAAGTAAGGAAAAGCAGGAAGAAAAAGTGAAAGATACTTTAAAGCTTTGATACTTTTGGAAATTAGGTACTCAACTTTGGATGGATCAACAGGCCTAAAGCTTCTGGATTTAGAAATTCCATGTCTTTGGAGATCAGCATCTTATATCAGTTTTCTAAGTAAAAATGAGCTCAGATTGCAATCTCAAAAAGAAACAAATTTCTAGAAGGCTGCTGGCCAGGTGAATGTGTTTGTACTGGTTCCTGTGATATATGTTTCCTTTTTTTCCAAAGATTAGAAAGAAACCACAGACAGATTGTGGCATGTGTAGTATCAGTTCACATCAGGACCTAAAGATGAAAATCTCTAGAGTCAGAGTTCATGACGAGCTTTAAGAATCCTTCCAGGTGTTTTCATGGAAATTGATATAATGGAGCACAGAGATGAAAGAGCAAATATATATTATTTTAAATCACAGCTTCAGGGCTTAAAGCTAAGCTCAGCAGGTACTAGGAGACCCAGCATGGATTTCAAAGCAAATGTACATCTAAAGAAAGCAATTTTTCATTAGAGTCATATTTTACACTTAATTTGCTTTTTTTCTCTTTCTTTTTGCTCACAGTTTTCCTATACTATCGATAAATATTCTTCTGCTACTTCTTGTTTAAAAAATCAGAAAATGAGAAATGTGTTTCTGCTTGTGCTTGTGGCCTTTTCATTTATTGTTTCCTGACTATATGTAGAATTCAGCCACAATTCAATGTACAACTAGGCAAGCCAACAGCTCACACGTGGCATTTACAAAGGTAATAGTTATGTAATAGTAAAAATTAATGCAAAATTTGCTATGACAGATGTGTGGTATGAAAACAAGAGAGTGAAGAGACAAGTCCCTTTTACATCTAAAACCTGTTTCACTAAAGAAAACAGCATTGTGAATGCACCAGTTCAGCGGTGAAAAAAGGACAAGACTTCTGTCATATTCTGATAGCCATATATACAAAAATAATGCATTCATCTGGATTTTTGTGAGAATATGCAATTGCTTTTACATAATGGCCTCCTCCCTACTATCTTAAAAAAGCAAGTGCAATCTGTGAGCCACTTGCACCACTTCTCACACTTCTATACACAAAGCCAAATATATTTGTACAAAATTCTCCAGTACAGCATGAGGTTTACATTGTCAGAGAGGAGATCATCATGTTTGGGAGGTTAAGCTCTTGTTTGTTTGTGCAGGCAAAGATTTTATAGACAAGTATCTGGAAAAATGTAATTATGGTTAAATTTTATTTCAAAGAGCAGTTTATTGATATTTTTGGAAAACCCACTCTGTGTCTTAGATCACTGTAAAGACTTCCAAGATCCTTGATGGCTCTCATAAGGATGGATGGCATCTGTATGTATTGATATTATCTGTATTACAAACCTTTGTATTACACAGAGGAGACATACAGTCTCCAGCATTGCTTACAAATAAATTTGCAAAGTAGATTTTAAAAAAATTAGCTCTTTCTTCTTTAAAAAGGGAACAAATGACATTAATTTCACCTGATTAGCTTAACATGGTCCAGTCCTTTGTTCAGTTATGAGCAAAACTACTTTACAACAGTTCCCCGGAATTTATAGATTTTTCCACTCACAAGTAAACTGTTTTAAAGTTGTTAAAAAACCGTTAAATAATTAGGAATTGAATTACCAAGAACTTATTTGAAAACACATTGAGGACAGAAACCATGATTTTATTGGACTCTTCCCTGGGTTTCTGCTACCCTGGATGCCAGAACAACAGCCACAGAAAGAGTAATATCAGGAAACATCAGCTTTGCAATAAGGAACACAGAGCAGCTCTTTCCAATTCCAGTTTTATATGAGTAGAGTACTGAAAGAGGGAATTTTTATTCGTGAGTGGGACTCAACAAGGAAATAAATTCTTGTATTCTAATAGAATTTCAAGGATACTTCCACTGCCATATTCTGCTTCAGATAACTGCAAAGCTATGATATACGTAAGATATACGCTTTGGATATAAGCAAAGAAATCTATATAAACAATATCAGCAAACAAATGTACAGAAACACATTGATTGCCCCCAGATGGATAGTAACTTTGTTGTGGCAAACCACAATCCTGCGCACTGATTATCAAATGCATCTAGGTACCAGGAAAATTCCATATAGGATTATGTGAGAAATTGTAGAATAAAAGTAGAATGCATGCTTTACTTCTGTGAGCAATAGAGATAGTGGCATTTTGGATGATAGGCAGCGAGAAAGAACTTGAGGAGAAAGGAAAATAGAAGAGGGGAAAATATGAAAGTGGTTTAGGTTCAGAAAGAAACCAAGAAATCAAAAACAAATATAAAAGCATGAACTAGATATTTATTATCATTATTATTCCATACTACAATGGCACATGTTTCTTAAAATCTTCTGAAGATTCTAAAGTGTTAATGGTCTTTCAGGAACTAATGAAGGTGAATGGCAAGGCCACTGGACAAAAAACTGAGTTGCACAGCCATTGTGGGACTGATCAAAGGTCAGGCACTGAAATGGTGACATGTGGAAATTAAAGCATGAAGTTTCCATTCCAGCGCCCTCATCTCACTACTATACTTCATATAAAAGTTTCTCTGCTTCTCAGGGACATGCTGGAAGAAGCTGAAAAATGCAATAGAGCAAAGCAGTACAATCTGTTGGGGTATTTTAAGTAATATTTTTCCATCTCACCATTTTTTTTAGGAAGATTGAGTAAAATTGCCTGTACAAATATTCTTGCTTCAATGTCAAATGGACAGCTACAGCTATGGATCCTTTAGACATGCAATTAATATGACCAAGCAAAGTAGAATCTACAAAAATCAGACGCATCAAAGAAAAAGACTGAACTTTTGTTCCCCTTCTAAAACTGACTTCAATACATATGCACATAAACTTAGATACATATTTAGATGGAAACAGACCTGTTTTTTTAATTCAACATTAGTTAAATTATCCTCTGGTTCCACTAAGCATGTCTCACTGAGCGCCCTCCCACTGAGGTCGTCTATTGTCCTGAGCTGAACATCAAAAACAAGAAGAAGTTAGTCACACAAACCGAGGCTACCAGCGATGCCATGTAACAGGAGCACCACTGCAGCCACACTTAACACAACAAACAAGCTCTGCTGAAATGTAGTGCTGAGCAATGCAACCACATTAACCATTTCTGCTGACTGCTGCTGGCTGGGAGCACTGGACCACAGACCTATCCCATGAGTCTGTGAGCAAGAGAAGCTGCATTCACGCACTGAGAACAGTGAATTTCTGTAGCTAGCAGGAAGAGAGTTGGTGGTGAGGGTCAGGAATAAAAACCTCAAAATGTGCCATATATCTTGGAGGTTTACAGAATCATCAAAACTTTTTTCATTATTAAGTGAGCCAGATCACTCCCTGATTGCCTGTGGTTTGTCTGTCATCATTTTCATATGTGCCATGATTACTCTATAAAAAGCTGCCCATCTGAAAAACTAACCCCTTTATTTGGGGGCAAGCCGAAGCCACATCCTAGAAAAGCACAGGGAACAAACAGAATCGGTTTTCATCCTTCCAATAAAAAGCCTAAATGGCCTTCCCCTCTTGAACTATTCATGTGAAACGGCAGGCACAAGGCACTGTCAATTGTATGTTGCCAGGGAAGTCTCCAGAAATTTCTTCCAGTTTATCAAAGACCTTCATTTCCTGTGCTAACCTACATCTGAACTCACATTAAAAAAAAATTAAAAAGGTTAATTATCATCAAGACTAATACATTGTGCTAAATTTAAATACCCAGTGCCTGCTGGATCCCCATTAGAAGACATGCCATGGTTGGAACAGATAATATTGACTGCAATTTCCACACCCATGACTGTGGCTAAATCTAATTTGCTGTGTGCTTTTACAGCTATAAGCTGTCAAATTGCAGTGAGACTTACTGGCATATCCATCAGGTGTATCATGAGCAGTCGTGCATTCAGCCACCAGTACTATGTGTTAGTATACTTCATATTCTCAATTTGCTGTGACCTGTTGGTATTTAAATAGGCCTTGGATGTGTACTTATAATGCTTAATTGCCTTCATAAAGTGTTTGAAGGTCTACAGGAGGAAAGGCTGTATGTCTCCAGCACTGCTCTGCTCAAGCAAAAGGCCCATTGCATGGTCACCCATAGTTGCAATGGATAATTTCTGTGACTCAAAGCATTCCTGGGACTTCCTTGCACTTTTGAAGAAATATAATCTTTTCTAGTAGTTTCAACAGGTAATCTGTGGAACCTGTTACTAAAAGGTAGTGCAAAGTGGGGATGGAGAACTTAGCCACAGTCCTAGATTTTTAGAATAAGAAACTAGTGCTGTAAAACAATGCTTCAGAAATCAGCAATGGATAGTCAGCCAAATTCTGAGCTCACTGATAATCCAAGTAACTCCAGTGAAGTAATGAATTTATACTTGTCCCAGCAAATGAGATCAGCAATAGGCCCTCTCTCAACAGAGCAGACCTCAGCTGGTGTTATTGTCACAGCATTGTAAAAATTATCAGTATAGTTTATGTTCTGACTGTCTGTAGCTTGAGTTACAATGACAGTGTGCTGGCAATTCTTTACCACCCAAGTAATTTAGATGATCAAGACAAACTATTGATCCTCTCATACTTGTCTTTATTGTTCCTAAAGGTGCAATCCTAATTTGGAATGGTGAGCGGGGATCAGTGGCATATTCCTATCAGTGACATTGCCACGGATGTCCCTGGTAGGAATACACGTGGTATGCCACAAACTCTTAGCTCAGCAAAGAACTGCTTCTCATAAACACTCCCTTCTCTCAGCTGGATTTTCAAGTTGCAAAGATGGAGCTTCACACAATCAGGAATATTTACTGTGGTTTGTCATCTCTGCAAGCTTACAGGCAAGGTGTTCTGCTTCAAAAAAAAAATATTTATTTTGGTTACTTGGATTACTGCCTGGACAGGAAATGATAAAGCAGATGTCAGGGAGCCAGATGAGTAATAGAATCATTCCGAAGAGTGATCTGAGCTGCTAAGAAGATGACACTTGAGAGGTCAGAGGCACAAAACATTCTCCACTTTCTCTCCTTCTGCACGCAGAGCTTGAAGCATAAGCTGTGTGTGCTTTCAGCCTTGTTGAGCTGGCATGATCAGTGCAGATATTGTTTAGATATATTCGACCATTACAAAGGTCTTCAGTGGTGCCATTTTGATGGGGGAGGGAAGCAGAGATTTTTTTTTAAAGATCAGAAAATCAAAAGCAGGAACATGTATTGCAGCTAGAGAAACTGTTTCACTTACTGTTGGGCTGTTACAGACACACAATTACCAGAGTGGTTGAGAAACCATTAGCTACCTAGCTTCTCCCCCGTGCACAGCCTGCACCACACAGCTGTGCAAACTTCCCTTCCCTCCTCCCTGCCTCCCACTTAGTGGAAAGCTGCAGTCAGGGCTGTACTGGTGATAAGTGGATGTTGCATCATTATTTATGTTCCAGTGATAATGACAGCCCTTCTCTGTCCAGGTGGGGAACCTTGCTCCTGTCTCAGTGCTAGCCTCTGGCCAAATGACAGGAAGATGCTTCCTGTCCCAGAGTCTCCAGCCTAAGATGGCAGGGCAGAAAAAAGGTGTGGAGTGACCCTGCTGTTATCTCTCCTCCAGACTGGGCGAGTGGGGCACCCAGACCTGAAGGAAGCAGCCTGAATTCACAAGGAAATTTTATGACAGGGCTGGGAGCCAGTGTTGTCTCAGTCCCCAGTACGACCACAAAACCATCTTCAAAGAGAAGTTCCCAAAAGTGATAGCTCTTTACCCGAGGATGACTGCCCTAGGTAACTGGCCTAGGTTGCTTTTTCCAGAGCAATGGGGGCACATACAGACCCCCATGCTGAGCAGCCAAACTCAGAGAGCTTTGGAGGGCATGGCACAGCTGAAAGGAGACCCCAAAGGACCATCCCACCCCCAGGGTTTGTCACAGCAGGCATGCCACAACACTGCCAGGGACGAGTGACAGCTGCTCTCAGAGGGCTTCTGTAACAGCATTGCCACAGCATCAAAACGCAAATAGCAAAGTATTCAGTGACTCTGCTTTTATGACCATACATTGCAAGTTATCTGTGGACAACTAGCAGTCTTTCTGGGGACACAGTAGCTCATACTGAAAGCTTTTGTCTTCAGAAAGCAAGCTCAGAAAATGCCTTCATTTGCTTTGCTAAAAGGTGTGTCTGATGCACAGAAACGACACAGCATCAGGGACAAGCCACGGCGCAGTCAAGCAAGCCTGAAACCTTCTACAGAAGTAAGATGCTGCCACCTTCGGACCAAACAGAGGGTTAGCGGAACTCCCGTAAAGGGGAAACTCGCTCCGCGAAACGGGCAGGAAAGGAAAAGGCAAGAAACAACAGAGGCGTTGATGACGTGCTAATAATACCTATTTACATTCAACATTCACCTTTGAGTTGTAAGGAAAAGAGCAGAATAAATTGTGACCAAGCTTCCTCGAAAGCTTAATAACTACTACTTTAGTAGTAGTTATTTACTAGTAGTTATCCCTCAAAATGCTCTTTTCTTAAAAATAAAGGCTTAGAAAATGTTTTAGAAAAAGTACATGTAGGTTCTGTGCATTGCCACTTTCTGTTGAAGTAAAAGACAATAGAAATGAGGAGGAGAATTGCAGGAAACTAGAAATTAGTTGTTCAGGTCAGATTTGGGCTAACACATGGAGCCACACGTTTTAATGCTCATTACAAAACCAGCATGGATTTCTTAATGGATATAAATTACATGAGCGTGATCAAGGAGAAAAAAAAATGTAAAGGGAATAATTTTCTCCCAAATAAACTATGGGAATAGCTGTTTTTTTTCTTTTCCCCCTCACCTCAGAGGAATTCCCTGAAATCCTCTGGCATTTGTATGGTTTTTAGGGATCCGTAAGAAACTTGGAAGTACTAATGAGAATGTCTTTTCTCTCAGCTTTGAGATTTGACTGCCATTCTCTGCCAGCTTCATGGCAATGTGACTCCACTGGAGTCAGGACTTCAACAGCTTACCAGACAAAAGAGGCTTACAGAGCCATCTTAAGATGAAATTCTGAAAAGTAGAGAGGGCATACAGCAAACTGAAGGAAGCTTCTGACTATATTTACTTTGCTAAGTATTTGCACAGAGGTGGGATTTCTGTATACACTCTGGTTGTGTTAGCCCGGACAAGTCTCTCTTGAGGTTGAGGGAAGCAGAAAGTACGGCTGTCAACTTGTGCAAATCAGGCAAAAATGAAGTAATCAGTGGTGTAGATGAGCTCAGCTGATGTCACAGGTGGTCAGGAGCTCAGAGTCCACAAGATGGAACTCACAGCACTGCCCAAAAGGGACCTGCTACCTCGATCCCAAGCACTGTTTCCCTGCCGGGTCACAGCATGGTACTTAGCTGTGAGATCAAAGCATGCTGTTCTGTGGCTCAGCACAGCCTCTGCCTTACAATGAAACACAGCCAAGTTCCAATGCTGGGTTTCATTCTGAAAATCAGAAATATACCTGCAGCTTCAAGAGCAAAGCCTTGCAGAAAACCCCATTTTTATGTGGACACAAATACATTTATAAAAGTCAGCATTTCCTGTTAGCAGAATTTCTTAATGATGACTTTAACTTGTTCTCAAACTTCAGTTATGCTGAAAAAAGTTAGCATGGCAAAGATCAGGCTGCATGGGAGTCTGCACCAGTCTTTTTATGTGCAGGAACACTTCAAAGGGCTTCAAGGGGTTTAATAATGGAACTATGACAGCCTGAAGAATAAACAGAATTTGAGTGGACAGATGCACAGGACTTAGAGCTTAACCTAGAAGTCTGCAACTTGCTGAAAGGAGCCAATATTAAAGTAATTATGCACTTAAAACAATTACTATTTATTCTTCAAAGAGTCATAGTCAAGTGAAGTAACCCATTTTAAATTATTTCTGGTAATTGCATTGCATCCCCAAATTATATGCCTGCATACTCTTTGAACTAAGCATTAAAAAAAAAAAAGAAACCAACCTGTTCCTGTATTTCTGCTTAAAGATTACCCCACATCTTGAATAATTCCATAGTAGCTTATCATTTCCTGCAGGTATAATATAGGATGTTAAACCTGAGTAAATCTGAGTAATTTTAGTTTCTGTATCTAGGCCAGAAGTCAGTTTAACAGTGAACAATTGCAAATGCCTAAATTGTTCACTTACCATTAACTTTTGATAATCTGGGAAATTTTATAAAAGTATCAAGGCATTTCATTTAAAATTGTGGAAGGTCACCAGCACATAATTGTACCTAGCAAAATGACTGAACACAAAATTAGGAAGGATCACTGTTCTGCTTTAGATAGCATAAAATAGCTTTCCATTCAGTAACCTCAACATGTAAAATCTGATTTAAAATAGTTCCCAGGGCACTCACAATTTCTACTAAGATGTAATCACATTATTCTTGTGTAACAGAATATAAGAAGCAAATTCCATCATCTAAACCTTCTACTCACTTGCTGGGACAGTAGTGGGGATTTTACTTCTAAGTATACTTAACATCGTTTATGATCACTCTGTGGGGAGATTTCCACTCAAGAATGCATCCTGCCTGTATTTATGGACAGAGGCTAATTTTGGTCTCACTTGCTGCAACACTGCTGGCAGTGTATTTGCAGCAGAGGAGGCTCAGTACAAAACATGGGAATGACCTCTAAATATTTACTGGATCATTTTAGAAGCTACTTCTTCATTAGTTCTAGGTCTTTTACAGAATTTAATCAATACGGGCTTAAAGGATTCAATAAAACTTAAATATCTGATAGCACCTAGACATCTTTAGGATCTGGTAATTCTTATTAGGACTTATTTTCTTAAGTAATTTCCTAATATAAAATCCTTCAACATAACCTTTTTCCAAATGTATAAGCAGATGTAGACTAAAATAAATTCATAAATATGGACTGGAAACTTGTAGACAAGGCTGTAAGGGTGGATAATGTACAAAAGATTTTTTGTGAAAACAAAAACTTCTATCTCCATTGTAAATAAATGGACTGAGATCCTTCTTGCCACAGGAAATAATTAACATGTTACTGCAATGATTTCCAAAAAATGAAGCCATGTAATGTCAGGTGTGCAGTTTAGGAACAGTTCCTTCTGTTATATCTTTGATTTTGGACATGAAGGGATTGCTTTCTCCAAATGCAAAAATGTGCAGCAATGTCGTGCTCTAGAGCACGTGTTTATAACTGATGAATGTAATTGCTTCACTCTGACTGCACGCACTTAGTAAGAATATTGTGCTCTTATTACCACAATTTCAGCCCTGTTATTTAGTCATTTATTAAGCATCCTTTGGGCTCATTTCCATAATTACATAACAAGAAGAAATCTGTGTGAGTATGAATCCCCTCTCAGGTGAAGATAAAATTATTAATCAACCATACCAATATATATCCTTTCCACACAATCAAGAAATATGCATTTTGCTGTCAGGTGAAGGAAAGAGGATGGCTTCAGCAGTCTTCTCTCCCTGGCTGAAGAAAAACAAAGCAAAAATTGTGAGTCTTGAGTTGCTCAGTTCAGCATTTCTGCTAATATCTTGAGCTGTCTCAACCAAATGTGTGCATTAGGATTCAACAAAGCTTATATCATATGTAAAGTGAGGTTCGGAACAACCCATGTACCAAAAAAACCCTTTTACTCCAAGACCAGTAACTGTGCAGCTCAGTTGTTATCATTATCTCTAAAATATTTTAAAGAAAGCTGAGTGAGCATATAACAAAATCTGAGAGCCACAGGACACATCCCACACCCTTTGAGAAGAGAAGGAACACCTGGAATAGCTCACAAATGGGACAGGGTAATGGTTCCAAAGGGTGTCACTGCCAGATTAGATTGGGAGGATGGGAATGCCACTACATCCCCATAGTGCCCCCACAGTCTTTGCTGAATAGCACTTTACATATTTCTTCCTTTTGTAAAAACAGAGATGTCCTGGATGTGCACCTGAACTATGGATGAAACATGATGCACTTCAAAATCATGCAAGTGGATAAGGGAAAGACTTGGGTTTAGGGTTAACTTTTTCAGTGCTTAGAAAATTCTTTTAGAAGTTTTACTATAATCAACTTGAAAGGCAGAGATTCCTTTTTTTTAACAAAAAGAAAATAAATATTTTTGAAATACTGTCTCAACTTCCATTTTAAAAATTTCATTTTCTGCAGAATTCTTCTGGAAAAAATATTTTAATGGACACATTCTGACAGAAAAAAACATGCATTCTAGTCACTTTATAGGCAGCTTTCAGACAGCAATTTTTATGTCTTTACACACATAGATTTTTGAAATTAATGCATTGTGATGACTACGGGTGGAATACAGACATGTTGGTTATAAAAAATGCATTGTGAAAAGTATTTTATCAGTAGACTAGTAGTTCATGTTGCCCATACCCAGTGAACTTCTTTTGCCTGCACTTATAACGCAGATATATAAGAATTATTCATGAACAGAACCTTTCCATTTTTTTCTACTCCTATGTGATATATGCTCATGCTCGTGCCACATTCAACTTGAGAAGCCAAAGATCATCCAGAGTTATCTATTCAGAATTTCTTATCAAAACCTGAACCTTATCAGCTGAAACTGAGTAGCTTGGAATAGTACCTGGAGCCTTGGCAGGTGAGAGGTGAGACAGGTTTGTCAGGGAACTCCGGGAAAATGAGCTTGTGATCCCACTGTTCCTGGCTGGAAAATAATAAATGTTTCCATAAGTACCTACCTTTTCACACATTCTGTCACACTGTCTGACACCAGCAAACTTGATCCTCCCTGTCTCTAACACAGATAAGCTGAATTACTGATCCAGAGGCATTTTGTCATGAGCTTGCTGTCATAGGTGATGACTGCTTTACCTCCATCCAGAACTGGCCTTGCCTCTCACTCACACAGGAGGTAGAAAAAGAGCTCCATTCCATGGAAGCCAAGCTCTGCCCTCTGTCCCTTATCCATTCTTACAGTAAAAGCAAAACAAAACAAAGCATTGCCTGTCTTTTTATGGGAAGTTTCCTAAAGTAAACAATAATAAAAGCCCATCAGTTTGCAGAATCTGAGTTTGTTGTCATATATTCTGACACATTTTGCCACCATATTGCCATAGTATTCATACACCAAACTTATTTATTGGCAAATACTTCCTCATGGGGATCAAAGCAGTTTTAGAGAAAGGAAAAAAAATCCAGTCCATTAATCTGAATGTAGGAATATTTATTGATTCTTAAACAGATTTCAGAACCACTCACCCCAAGCTGGCTGTTCTGTCACAATGCAGGTATTAGAAACAGCATGTGCCATACCAGACACTGCAGAAGTATCTTCACTCAGCTTGGAGATGTCATTTCCTACTTTGCTTGTAGAAGTATTCCAAATATTAGGAGAGAAGCTGTCAATTACAGCACCTTTCCCTGGGCCACAGCTTATGAAGAACTTGTCAGTAAAAAGCAGGAAGCACATTTTAGGTGCAGTAGTTACAAGGCAAGCGTAGTCCAGTCTCCTGACGGTAACAGTGCCACCACAGCCACCATGAGCAGAGGTGACACTGAGAATTTGGGTAGATTATAGATGGTCATTTCATGCAGTGTGAAGGAAACAGACCTTCAGCCACATAGCCAGCTGTATCCATTCACATACTCAAGCATACTGAAATCACAACTCCCAGCAGCTTTCCAAAGCCCCAAATATATTGCTTTGGAAGGAGATTGGAGCTGCGTTCTGCCACGTGTGTAATGAAATAACCAAACAACAGAAATAACCAAATTGTTATATGAAGCATTAATGAATGTGAGTCCTTCAACACTATCCAGTCATTCCACAAATTTATTTTTTTTTTGTCCACAAAAACACTGACTACAGAATTATCTAAAGAGCATAATTTAGGAAAGAGTTTAAATTTTTCTTTGCTGTTTGCTTTCTGAGAGCACACTTTAACATAAGATTTACAAAATTACTCACGAAATTTCAGAGCAGAGAATGAATACTAACACTGACAGGAACAGGATTTATTTTTTATAAATAAATAAGTCAGTGTATTAATTACAGATTGATATTATGGTGTTATCTTAGCTGAACAGAACAGAGTTCAGCCCATGAGCATATGTCTACCAACCCAGTAAATATACATAGTTACTGAAAGTACGTTCTAGATCAATGACATTGATCAACAAACCAAAAAATGAGTAACTAAACTGTTATTTACCTAAGGCTGCAGTTATACAGCATATTGAGAGAGCAGTCTCATCCCTGTGAGAGGCATCAGCAAGGAAACATACAGATGATAACTCTGGATGCCTTTTTACACCTGGATCAAAACACTCCAGTCAGAGTCACTGTTTTCACTTGAATTTATCTCACACTCTCAGAGCTGGAGCTATACATACAGCAATTAAAATCAGAGTCCTTCACAGGATGTATGCATTTCATGATAGCTTTAACAGTCTATTTATTTTTTTTAACAATTGAATGTCTTGACTTCCTAAGCAGATTCTCAGTTTTATTTCAGTTTCTTACAACAAATTAATCAAATCAATGACAAATTAACAGGTCTTTTTACTCCTCATTGTGCTTTATTTGACTTACTGAGTTTTAATTGCTCTTACTAAGCAAAAGTTACTTTTTAAATTTTGATTCCATCCAGGAAAACTTAAAAGTAACCTCCATTTGTTTCATTTCCTTACAGTCAGTTTAAAAAGTGAAGTAGGTGGGCCTGATGCTTTCTTCCAAACAGTAATAGGAGTGCCACACACTGTGGCTGTAGGAATGCTGGATGAACGCTCTTTGAAAGCTTTTGTTCTGGATCTGTAACAAGGCACATCAATGGCTCCTTTCCAGCAACTCCCTATCGTATTCCATTGTGACAGCCATTTTCCAGCTATATCTACAGCTAGGATCTAACATGAGGGAACAAGAACAAAAAGGATACCAGAAGATTAATGGTCTTTGGCACTATATCACCACAATCCCAGCGTCAGTCACCATAAACAGAAACACATGAACAAAATCAATATATCATGTTGGCCCAGTCACTGAATATGCTTTCTATAAACTTCAGAAGAATAGCATTAGGCTAACATGGGCCTCTAAGAACCACCCTGAAAATCAGCTACAGCATATTCAAGAATCTTTTCAGAGTGCCCCTTATGATGAAGAACTTCCTCCCTGATGATCTGCTCCCACAACGAGTAGTAAATGCTCTTCACTTGGACAGAGTCATTGCAGATGTTTTCTAGTACAGCTGACATGTCTGCTGTACTAAAAAACCCATTTTGTCCCATTTTCCATCCAGTCTGCCCTCACAGAGAAGCTGTGGGTGTGCAGTACCTGATAATGCTCTGTACCCAGAGCTCCTCTGAGTAGCCAACAACCAACCTCACAGATGTCTGCACAGACCTCAACCTCTGCACTTCTGAGACATCGCAGAAATAATCAAGTCTGGACACACACCAGGTGACTCTGAAATGTTAGTTAAGACAAAGGCTTTTCTCCAAATTTCTGGTCTGTTGGTATGAATGGTGCCAGGATTGAAACCCATTTATCGATATATAACACTAAAAGACTTGAAAACAGTAATGGCTACATACAAAGGTAGCTCTGGGCTGTGTAGCTGCTCAAACCCAGGCTAAAGACCCTTTGTGAGTAAAGGGGATAAAATTGGACCACTGGAATGAACACACTAGGAAATTCCAGTGTGCCTTAGCAATCAAAGATTTTTTGTATTGCATCAAAGGACTTAGACCATAAAAGGCTTCTGACGTACAAGAAAAAAAGAAAACCTAATTAAATTGTATGGGAAGTCAGAACGATAGGTGGCCTAATTATTCCCAATTAACCCTGCCCAGGAACTTACACACAAGATGAACATACACAAACAAATCAGTGCTGTGGACAGCTTATTCTGCTTAAGACAGAGGCAAACAGTACAACAGAATTAGTGGCACTCTCATCCTGCTACAAATTAAAAAATAAAAAAATTACATATGTTGGACATCCCCCAAACACACTTCTTCCTGTGGTTCACCTTCTCTGTTAAGCACTAAACCAAACTTTTCCCCAAGGCTTCGTGACTGATAGACCTGTCCTTTAAGATTTCCTCCTTCGCTATGCTTAATCCTCTTTGCCCTTCAACCACATTTACCTCCAAAACTGGAGTCACACAAACACAGTGGTTTGATTTCATTCAGACAGACAAAATTACTGTTTATATCAGCACATTCTGGGCAGCTGCAATCTTTATCAGAAGCTAATTCTGTGTTGTTGAAGATGAACCAAACTGCAAGTTTTTTTCAAATTAAGTTCATAAGGAGGTAATACAGTCAAGTTTAGAAAAACCAGTAAGGCCACACATTCAGCCTTGTAACAGATCAGCTTCAGAGCTGCACCCTCTTTGTCCACATCTCACTGAAAAAGGACTAGTGTACACCAAGGATGGGAAGTGGGATTAGGTGGTCCTCTACTCTGCTTAGTCAGGAGCTCCTTATCTGTCTTGGAAGCAGGCATTTTTACCAAATAAAGCTCATGATGACAGAGAATGAAATCCATCTAATTATATATTGGCATCCTGCCTTATGCATGTCCCAGAAAGATTATAAATTAATCTTGTAATGGCATGCCAGGCTTCAACAAGAATTAACAGCCTAGAAAGAAGGGTGATTTTCTTGTGACGTAATAAAACTTACCCCAGGGGAAGTGTGCCCCTATTTGCTGTGGGATGATAACTCAATTCTGTCTGCTTGTACTACTAGTGCAGAAAGAACATAAAGCACCCTGCACTTTACAGTAAACCATCTTTTGCTGGCACTTGTTACCTGCTACATAGAAAAAATCCTATGTGATTTTAATTCATATAGAAAACAAAATATGCAAGTGGTGTGTTCATGTAGGTATCTTATTTTAGTTTCATGTGCCAGAAACTAAGCAAATTGGAATTAAGCTAGAGGAAATTTCCACAAAGCAGTCTAATCCCACAAGCGCTATCACCAAGAATACCTGACAAGCACTTAGCTGGAAACTGTACTTACATATAGAAAGAGACATGAACCAGTAATTTCTCAGGAAAAAAAATCATCTAGTTATCAAGTAAGTTAGAAATATTTATGGAGCTTCTTTCAAAGTTACACAACTGCTCACAATACCAGATCAGTAGGCAGATCACATAAAAGAAAATGCAATTTGATTTGCTTCCCTATCAGAATTAATTCTCAAACATTTTTAGTTTTTCTGCTATGATTGGTCTAGAGCATTAAGCATTTAAGCATTTCCAGTGGCGATAACTTTTAATGCTTTTAAAAGTGGGCTAGATTGCAGGCAGTTTAAGAGGTATATGTAGGGTTTATCAACACACTTGCTCAAGGAACAGTACAAGAACCTTCACAGATTGTTTCCAGGCTTGGCTGCTCTGTGTGCTGAGTACCTTCTCTCTAAGCCCAGCATGTCTCAGATTGCTGCCTGCTGGGCCCTTCCTCTGAGCATGTCCTCGGAGCCAAGCTGTGGAAGACACTTTGCTGGTGACAAACTGCTCCAGTGAAGTTGTTTTTCTTTTTCCCCTTGTCTACTGACAGGAAAATGAAGAGGAGGACCAGTGACCTAACACTTTCATAGGACACCTCGCCTTCTTTCTATTTGAAAATAAAATTACCATAGACTATAATTGACACACACAGGACAAATGACAACTTTTTACAAGAGTTAATGCACTGACCTTTTACCATTACTGTTACTTTTTTAAATTACCACAGTGATATTTCAATAAAAGCAAGGTCCTAGGGGCAAGGCTCAAATCACATGTAATAGCTCTGATTTGCCATTCTCTAGAGAATAGTGGATTGCCTCAAAGCAAAGGGAGGAAAGTATTTGACCAGCATGCTTAAGGGAGGTGTGATTCTAAGTTAGTAAAAACACTTTTTTTTTTTTAATCCTGGCAGCATTACTTGTGCTAAATCTTATGGGAAAGCCACAGATACATAGTATTTGCAGGATTATTATTATTTTTCTGGGATATAATCATAGTAGTTTTCCCTTCTTTTATTGATATCTTTATCTCAAAAATTCCCCATACCCATAAAGCCTTCCAGTTTTCCAAGTGTTTATGAGACTACTACCAGCCAACCCTGTACAATTAAGTAAAATTGTGGCTGGAAAAATCAAATACACAGTTTAACAAAGACAGTGTGAACACCAAAATGAATACATGAATAAATAAATGAATGTAATCAAACTGGTGCTAGGAATACTTTCTCCTTTCTTTCCATTACGAAATCTATGCCATCATGTAAGTGAAGTCTAAAAATACTAGATTTTTCCTACAACAATGACAGAATTTTTTTCTGTACTCAAAATAGCCATAACTTCAAATATTAGCTTTTTGCTTTGTAAGAAAGGCTTAGCCCACTTGTAAGGAAACATTCAGCAGCTTTTTGCATTGGACCAACAAAGTTTCTTATATCTAACCTGTAAGCTGTCACATTTTCAAATATTACTGAATTATTCTGATTTATATGAAGGGAAGAAGGAGGAGGACATATGATAACCTTCCAATTTTATATTTAGAATCACCCTAGCAAAGATATAGTGAATCAGCTTTATAAAAACTTTGCAAATTGTTTTGAATACTCCTCCAATCATGTTTTGCTATCATCATGGTATATACTCAAAAAAAGGATTTTGGGGCAGAACTTAAAGTATTTATTGGTGGGTTTATGCTACCTAATCTAATTCAAGTTAATTATTTTTCTCTTTCTGAATCAAATGATAGTATCTCCCAGAAAAGTGTGGATAGCACAATCAAAGTATACCAAGCAGGTCACTGACTTGGTCTTTTCATCCTGTAAATGAGGTGATGGAGATAGATAGAAAAATGAGAAGCATCTAAATAATCCTTAAGCATAGGAGCAAGATAGTGAACAGAGAACAATTTTTCAGTGTGCCTCATATGACAGGAACTAATAAACATCAGGCAGCTGGTACAAACAAGTAAAGGCAGATCTTTTCTCACACACAATATAAAACTGAAATTCATTGCCAGGGGATAGTGTAGGTGGGAAGAAAAATCCATCAAGGGCTATTAAACACTAAGATATCACCTCTGGCACAGGAAATCTCTGAGTCATAGATCACTGGAACCTGAAAACTGTGAAGGAGAGAGACATAACAAAATAAAATGGCTGTATAGATGATTATTCTTCCATAGTCATCTGCTATAGCCACTGTCAAAGAGCAGATGCTCCTTGATACAAAAGACAGGTCCTTAATCTGAACGAGTGAAAACATCTTTATGCCATTCTATATGAGGGAAATTGAAAAACTGTGTTAGCTGTATCATCTCACATTTCCCCTTTCTGCATATATACACACACATACATTTGCACATGTACCTATGCCTGTATATACATGTACACATTCCTGTGAAAGTGATAGCCATGGTTTTCTTTGGTTCCAGGGACCCATTCAGCAGCAGGTAATGACACAAACTGCTGTTTTGGGAAAGGCTTAGCAGTGCCTTGGTATGGGGACTGTGCCTCTGAGACTCATGTTACAGAGACTCACACTCCAGAGACCCCTGAGCTAGCAGAAACTGCAACTTCCATAATGCTTTTTGACAGTTTATTTTTATGTAATGTGCCAGATTAAAAGAAAAGAAAAACAACACACCAGAAACAAAACCCAAAAAGAAACCAGCTCAAATTCCAGTGTGCAGCCCCATAATCAGATCCACATGTGCCTTTTTTAGGGTTGGAACCTCTTGCTTTTCCACACAGACATCCACCACTAACCAGCTCCTCAAGGCATATCCTGGAGCATCCTTGTCATTACTGCTCCAGTTTTCTCAGGTCTCCTTACCCCTGTCTCTTCAACCAGGGAGCCTCATCCTCTCTGGCTCTAAGCCTTGTTCTGTCAACTTGTTCCAAGAAATGTGCCTTTTCCCAGTCCCTCTCCTTTGCTAAACGTTTTCTGGTCTGAACGTCATCGGACAGACTTCAGACTTCCAGTTACAGGTATCTTTCCTCAAACTCCCAAACCCATATTTTTTTTCCAAAATATGCCTCAACTGTGGTCTTACTTGCCCTTTCTCATCAATTCTTAGTCTGTCCCAGTCAGTGTTGTGCTCCACTTCTTTTTAATCAGGCTTTTGCCTAATCCCATCAGTTTGAGTTTTTTCTTGTGTCTTCTCTATGCAAGAATTTTTCCCCATTTTGCATTTAAATCAGGGAATGTCCTTCTGCAGATTTACTCGGTGGGCCTACACAGCCATAACTTCCCTCCCCTTGCTGAATGAACCAACTGAGAAAATCCTTTTCTTTCCCCAAAAAATTTCTGCTAAAGAGGAAATACTTGTTCAAAATCATTAAGAACACTATTACACAGCAGTTTTATGACCTCACAATGAATATCTGGGTATGGTATAGCTTTTTGTTTCCTTTGTTCATGGGTTTTGATCTGAGCCTTTGTTCTTGTTTTACTTGGGTCACCAAAAGTGTGTCATGTTGGCCCACTGCTCATAAGGCTTGTGCTTCTTGTCTTTGCAAAAATTCCTGAGTTCCCCTTCTGGTACTGACTGATAACAGTCACGACTCTGAGAAGGTATTTTGAGATCACATATGTCTTTGCCGAGTTTGAAATAATTTACCCCCAGGAATCCCACCATGAGCCTCTGGCTCAATTTCCAGCTTCTGGCCATCCAACTGCACCAGCAGCTCCTGGTAGCTGAAATATTTCAATGATATGTTCTACACATGCACACACAGCATCTGTCTGTCACTGACATCTAGTCTTGCAAAGTTCTCTTAGCAACAAAGTTTTATCTGATGGGTAATTGACGACTCTAGCAGTTGCATCAATAGTAGAATTAACTGCCAATTTTTCCTTTGCTGAACTACACAGCAGAAAATTACAATGAAAAGGACATTAATAGACATCTAACAGCTATGGACACCTAATTAAATATTAAAAAAACACCTGATTAGTCAAAGGTAAAATTATAATAACAAAGAGGGACATTTTGTGCATTGTTCTGCAGGCTGTACATGCATTAGGGCTTCTTCATCATGAGTTATTTAGGTTCAGTGTTATAAATATTCATGTTTCCTTGACCAGCTGCACCCCTAGAAGAGACCAGGTTGCCCTGTTTCTCTTCAGGTCTTCCCCATGCATGCAAAGGGATGAGTGAAGCCATGGGAAGGAAGCAATGATATGCAAGGACAGAATAGGTGTAGGACAGCAACTGGGTCTGGGTGAATGAATATCATCCCTTTTCCTGTTCTGGGGACCAGGAAAAGGGATGATATTCATTCACCCAGAATGATAAAGAACAGAATGATGCTCTACAACTCCAGAATGGACTTTTCAGCTCAGAGAGCATCTAAACTTGGCTCTGCTGAGAGGAGTGTCACAAACCACAGACTGCCAAAACTCCCACAGAAAACTCTCTCTCCACCGTAGAGACAGTTTGCTGTCCAAACATTTTTCAGCTGAGGAAAAAAAAGATTTACTGATTTTCTCCTTTTTTTTTTTAACAGGGAGTGGGATGTTTAATGAAAGTGACCAATATTATAGAACTTATATCTGTCTCACCATGGTTTTAATCTAATGAAAACTAAATCAACTTTTCATCTTTGCACTATCTTATAGTTCAGATTTACTAAAGGTCATGAACTGTGAACAGCTAAAAAACATCACAGCAAGTGAAACTATCATCACAGCAATTTCACAATAAGATGGAGGATTTTCTTCTTCCTTTTTTTTCCCTCTTACTCCAGGTTACTAGAAAAAATGAAACTGTTAAGAGAAACATTAAAAGGGCAGGCAAGACATTCTGTTCACTTGTCCTTTAATCTTTCTGCTGTAATGTTAGTGTGATAATTGATGCCAATTAATTTCATAATTCTGCCTGCAATTCTGTATGTATTAAGCAGATTAATCTAGTCCTTAGGAAAAAATAGTGCTGTACTTGATAATCTCTAAGGGAAAGATCTATTTTATCATTGTCGTTTCTTCAAGATTTCTATCCTTGGCTTGGGAAACAAGCTAAAAACACTGCAAAAAAGTAAAGTCCTACCTAGAGAAAATGAATTCTACATAAAAAAAAGTGAACAAGTGAAATTTATTTATTAATACAATCATAGAAATACTGAATGATCATTTCCAACCTGAAAATATGGAGTTCTGGCATGGTGTGGAGATATAATTGCAGTAGTTTAAGAATTCTTTAAGCCATCATCTTCCTCAAAATAAGCCTTTGCTTGCAAAGAAGACTTGCAAAAATTGTACCCACAGAATTTTATGGGATTAAAAACTCGCCTAAATAATTTATCTTTAACAGATTCCAGTTCCTAGAGAATATTAAGAGGATATAACAGAATACATAATACAAAATCAAGGTTGAATATATGCCTTTACTCTTTTTTACTTTTGCATTGCATTCCTATCTTTAATTACAATGACACACAACGATATATCTGTTGCACCTTCTTGCAATTAGCTGCACATGGGTAATCTATTTTAGCATGCATATTGCTTTGTATATGCCATGCTAGACCACAAAAGTTATTTATATGATATGTAAATATAAATTTCATTTACACAATATGCTACAAATTAAGGACAGCAATGACAAAAGTAGTAAATATCTACTAGCATATTAGGCCAACCAAACAGTCAGCCAAAAGCTGTCTAGATGGAAAGTTATATGCTTTTATTTAAGGTTTGCATTTAATTTAAACTGATACCCAAAAAAAGTTATGCAAAAGCTCATTTCAGTTTACACAAGGCTTATCTCTTTGTTTTATATAATTTAGAAATAACCCTAAAGAGAATTTGATCTTAAGGTAAAGAGAATTTAGCTCTTACCTTATTCTCTACTTTATTGTAGATAGTGAGTTCTGTATATTAACTTAATAGACACAGCCTTCATTATACAAAATAACTGTAAAAAGCCTTTCCTATACAGTATGCTATACATTTATGACTAAAGTTAGAAAAAACCCATGCATTTTACAATTACTGCTCAGTAAATGCAGTGATGAAGGCAAAGAGGTGCACAAGAAGCAGAGATATTAAGGAATTAATTTGATTTTTAAATTACAGCACAGTTTACCATCCAAATTATTTTTTGTAACAGGGGTACAAGTTCAAACAGTTTATTTCATTTGTTCTTCTGAAATATGTGTTACCTAAAGAGCACCAGATGACTATATATTAGGCACTATATAATCCTGTATCATTTTCAGCTACCTCAGATTTAAGTGTATTGAAGCAACAAATTTTGAAATAAAATCCTTTACAATGTACTCAACTATCAAGAAAATAAGTGACTTTAAATAAATATAAATTATGAACAGTTCTTTACCACTTTCAGAATTCACAGCTATTTCCATTTTAAAATTCATAAAAACACATAAACACCATATACACATAAAGTATGACAAAAAATTCAAAAGGATGCTCTATGAACTTCTATAGACATACAAAAAGGGGGAGAAATGCTGTGCAAAGCTAAAATCTTCAACTAGTTAAATTTTTTAAATTAAGGTGTTAACTTAGTTCATTCTCAGCTTCTTAATTTGTTTTCTTGATAACTTAATTTGCTTGTTAACTTTTTAAAAACCCCAGCTTCCATGTGAGAAGAGACTTCCTCAGTGAAGTAGAAAGAGTATGATATGATGAGGCTGATATAGAAACTCTTGCAAATATTCTGATTTATCCCTCTGTTAAGCATGCAAATATCCTGCTTAAAGCCTTCCCCTTCCAGCCCTGATTCTCCTAGGAAAACATGTAAACTCAAGTATGTGGCTACCACAATCAGACGATAGATTTCCTAAGGGCCATTCTCACCTGCCAAGTACTGCAAAGCATTTTCCTAGAAATAAACTTCTATGGAGCAAGTAAAAAGGAAAAAAAAAAAAAAAAAAGACAAACATTTATTCCCAGAGTAAATCTATTTGCCTATTAATGCTCCCTATTTCTCAAGATATTCTCTCAGGAGTTATTCCAGGCTTGCTGCCCATCCAGTCAGAAAGCTTTGTTTCTTACTGAGTCATGTGCCACAAACCCAGAACTGCAAAGTGAATTTGATGCCACATAGCTGAAAATCAAAGCTTTACTCCAGGTCCACTGCTGGGGAGCCCTCGGTCTCACCTGCTCTCAAAAGTCACACTTCTGTGAGAATCAAGGGAATGCTCAGATATTTAACGCATCTTTTCAGCTTCAGCTCTGTGGTGTCAGACTTGGCTGAGGTTGGTGAGTTCTCACTCATACTCAGATCTGAATGCAGAAAAGGTTCAGCATTAACAGCACTGAAAATTCAAGTTTCCCACTGCTGAATTCTGAGATACAAAGTGGATATCTAAATAAGGATCTAGCTATAAGTTTCAGGTTTGATCTACAAAATAGTCAAATAAAGTCATCTTAATTGCAATGCAGGTGCAATGATCTCAGTTTTGAGAATTGAGAGAATTCTATCTAAAGAAGTTATAAAAACCTGTGGTTCTATGAATTAGGTCAGATTTCTTTCTTGTCCAGTCTCAAAACTGGAATGAAATCATCACAGGAAACATAACTGAAATCACTAACAACATTCTTTCCTTGCATTTGAGATAAACAAAACACGTTCTGTACAAGCCAGGGCCTGGTGTTGCCTAATGGACGCAGTATTGCACTGAAGCAATTGTTTTTGGTGGTCATAAAATATCCCATTGCACAGATGTCAAGTCTAGTGCCCTGGCAAAATTCAAATTTGGAAAACCGCAGTTTCCATTTTCCTAAAACTTTGTTTCCTTCACAGTAGCACTGTTTATTTACTGTCCTGTGATGCTGTATGGTCTCACTCCATGTCCTTTAACATTTTTAGCAGTACCTTCATTTTTTTTAAGCAGTACCTTCATAATGTACTTCCAAAAACATTTCTAGATCTTAATATTATACCAACATAGCTTTTTATAAACTTCTGTATGCAGAGCCACCTTTCCACAATACCAAAATCCATGACAAAAAAAAAAAAAAAACAAAAAAACAAACAAAAAAAAAAAAACCAAAAAAAAAAAAAACAGACCTGGATGTTTCCTCTCTTGGGAAGGGTTTGGGTTTTTCTCTCAAAACGGCCTCTCTCAAACCCTGGGAAATCTGCTCATCAAAATCCAGCACAAGGCTGGAACTAGAATTCTCCAAGTACCTCATGATCCTAGCTGGCAATAAGCTCTATATACAGGGTAATCTGTACCACGGGATGTAGGGTTTGGGATAGGCCAGAAGTTACAGGCTCCATGCTCTTCATTTTTACTTTTGACAGTAATGGCACAAGTGCAGACATTTTCTGTTGCAGGGTAAACAAATTTTATCACTGCTGTTTTAAAGGACACAGTCTTAAAAATATTTTGTGGCACAGGCCACAAAAATCAGCCCACACTGCTGGTTTCACTGTGACTGCCACCCACAGAGATGCTCTGCTGCTGCACTAGTGGGAGAAGAAGAGTAAATAAGAAAGTTGCACAGCCAAGCTGCTTCTGCCAGAGCCAAAGCCAACCACTTCCTTTGATAAGCACTCAGTCAGGACTTTCGTGTTTGCACTGTACTTTCCTTCTGCTGCACTGTTGAGGGATAATTGTGTTTGTATTTGTCCTAATGATGTGATTATGCATTGTGTTTGCCCTTTCCATGTGATGCCAAAGGAACTAATGGCATCCCCTCAGGATTCAGCAAAGCAGTAAGCAAATCTCAAACCAAGGTAACTACTTCTCTGGGAATAAATATATCCAAAAGAGATGGGGAGAAAAATTCAAAAGCCTGGCACCCTGCTTTACCTAGTGGAAATAATTGTATTTTATGCATGTAGGGTCTGGTGAAGAGGGTTTTTAGGGTGGAGGGGTTCCAATCTTACATAAATACTTAGAAACTAGTTTACATATTTATTTAGATAATAAAATAGTCATGTTTTGATGTACTGAACAGCTGTAATTTTAATAAAATGAATCCATTATCTCTAGATATACTTGCAAATTCTGAAAGTTTTTACAGGTCTTTATTTGAAAAAGGACTTCTTAAAGAGCAACAGCTTAGCTTGGGAAACCTAAATTCAAATCTAAATATGCACAAAGCTGACTAAGTAACATTGACCAGACTCTTGTCTTTCTTTCCCATATCAAATGAACTGGACTCTGTATTTTTATAATAAAGGATAACAGGAGTGCCTATTAAGAGGATTTTCATTGCCTTGCCTTCACATCAAGGCAGTACAGCATAAATGAACAGCTTCACAATTGAAGGGCCTGGGCTTTTTAAATTAGTGGCTATTCAATTTTTTTATTTTTTCAAGTGAACGGAAATTGACCTTCATTGTCTCTTTAGTCATTCCAGCTCAGAATCAAAGAGCAAGTTAATTATAACCATTTAAAACTTAACAGTTGAAGCCTTTTGATGTAATATCACATTCATTTCTAATTAACTGTACATATGTCTTGCTGAGTTATCCAATAACTCTTGAGATCTGTCAGCATAAAACCTTAATAAAAGCACGAACACTTCAGGATGAAGATCAGACAATCCTTATATAAGAAGAAACAGAAGGTGACAGGGAACGAGAGTGCCTATAGGAAGAAATCTCAGCCTTACTGCTTTTCCCTAACATTCTTTAAAATATGGCTGCTCCTGCTCCTGCTGCTACATAGCAACTCACTGCCCTGAGAGTCTGGGTTGTCACTTTTAGTTTTAGAAGAAAAACCAAAATACATGTAAAAAAAGAGAAAAGATCAAGCACAAACATTGTCTTTCTGTGGCTATTTATGGCCAGTGTCCTAAACCTGACCCTTCAAAAACAGTGAAAGCCATCCCAGAAGCTCAGTGGAGGAAGTTAAAGGCAAGAAGATGCTGCCCCTCTCCCAGAGAAACTCTTCTCTCCAGTGACCAGATTTACTGGATGTGATGTTTGAGTTGGGTTGTGGGCTTGGTAATCAAGATCCAGCAATGTGCTGGGCCTGTTTGGGATCTTAATTTTGTTTTTCTGAAAATGAAGTTACCAATTCACAAAGATTAGCATTACCATCATTATCCTCAACACTTTTCTCCCAAAAATAAGTCATCTTGAAAAAAAAGACTTCACACCATGGTCCCAAATATAACTTTTGTTCCATATGACATTTAAATTGGCAATGATGTAAAGAGGGCTCAGGAAAAGATCCAAAGTCAAGGTGTGCCTGCTTTATTCAAAGCTGCATCTATCACCCAAGGGATAGATTTGTCTGTTTTAACCTGTTGCGGGAAGGATAGGAACAGGTTGATTGTCCACTCAGCTTCTTCCCTTCAGCTTTTATCCCTCTACGAGGTAGGACAAAACTGAACCAAGAGCTATGCCCAGAGCTCTGTTTGCCCCATTGAGCCCAGCTGCCCACAGCCAAGGAATATAAAATGGAGAGCAATCTCTTTATCTCTTTGCTCTGAGTAGTGACACTTAAGGGGTGGAGGTTGTCTTTGTCTACAGTAGTAACCATAAGCCAGGGTAAGGGTGATAGTCATGTGAAGGAATACAGAGACCAGAACCAAATGGCTGGAAACCCTTTGGAAAGAGAAGAGGAAGTTCTATGACAGGATGCTGGAGAGACCAGAGCATCAAGATCAGAGGGAGAAGAAGCTACGCTGGTTTTTCTTGATTATTGAATGGTGTTTGGAGGTTACTCTGGGAGAAAGGTTTGCAACACAGGTCTGAGGAAGGTCTGGGAAAACTGAAAAAACATTGTGAATCCACATTATTCTGAGGGATGCAATTTATTATGGGTTAGTGCTACCATGGGAAGGATGAAAATCACTATGTATTGGATATTTAGAGCAGTCAGGAAAAGAAGCAAGGAGCAATATTAGGCACCATTGGAGGAAGTCCATATATTACGTTTTCATGGATGAAAGAGTGACACATCATAAGTTAGGCTACTGCACATTCTGCTCTGCTCATCTCCATTGAAATCAGTGAGCAAACAGGAGTGAAGAAATGCCAATCACACTCAATGCTTTCCATAATTTTCCCAAGAAGGAGTTTTACTTTATTTTATTTATAAATAATCCATTGTACTTAGTAGATAGGTGCATTATTTATTTTTCAATTCACTGGGTATTCTGTCCCACTGAAAATTGGTAAGCAGAAAGGTTCTTGCTGCCAAGGTCTGGGAAGAATCAGACAGAAGGACTTCTGTTGCATAATTCTGTATCCAGTTAGACTTAAAATAAAAACATATAATTGACCACAAAAAATAGTTTTGTCCTCATAAAATCTTTCCAAAAAATACTGAGAGGAAATTGTGTCACTGAGAATATCTTGTATTCAAATGTTTTCGTTTAGCTTCTTGTCACAGCCAACTAGCTGTCATGAAAGCACTTTCATATTTACAATGTTTCTCAGCATGAATGAACCCAAAATGTTTTGGGTTTGGTTTCTTTTGGTTTATTTTGGTTTATTTTCTTTTTCAAATGAGAAAAAAAAATCACCACTGAAATGCAGTCCCTTTGGCCTGGAAGAAGGCAGACAACTAAACAAAAGGGATATAGAAAGGTCATATAACTATAAAATTAACTGAATTATGGCCAGTGCTTTAAAACAAAATGATGCAGCATAAAAATGTGTCGAGAATGAATTTAATATCCATACAATGTTTCTATTTTGAGGGTCTACACTGAAACTAAACTTTATAATAGAAATTCACTTAGGAAAGTAGATGCTGTTGGTCAATATTGCTCTGGGATATATGAAACATAATTTATCAGCTTTTAAGTTCTCATTGCTCTTGCCCTAACCAAATGTAAGTTGAACTTGGGATAAATTCAAATGCAATTCTCCAATTTGAGCTACCTGTAGTGCAAGAAATTAGTATAATTAATTTATCAGCATGCTGGCCATTTCCTCAGTGCAGCTATACCCAGTGTCTGGTAACTGGATAGTACAATTTACCTTTTATGGGTCTGAGAAATTAATGGTCGTATCTGCAGGAACTTCAGTCTTTTTCCCCTTTTTCAGCTGCGACAACAGCAGCCAAAATACAATTTATTCATGTATGACCTATAGCTATTCAAAGACTTCTATGTTAATTTTTTTCTTGCTTCTAATCTCCACTGGAAATTTTCCTCTCAACAACAGCAGAAAAATAGTCCCTATTATTTACAATGTCCAGGTTTAGTCCAGTCTACTTGAAAGGATTGACTACAGATATACATCAATCCCTTTTGAAGTGTGATGGCCAGTTTAACAAGTAACTAGCATGTTTTTTTAATAAATTTTTCCTACATGAAATGCCATTCAGGAATTCATTGCCAATGCCAAGCAGAGGTCAGCAGCTTGCATTATGATAAAATCATCACAGAGTTGAAGAAACTTTCTGCACAAAAACAAGTTACAGACAAAAATGCAACAGCTGCTCATTATGAAAACCTGGGAGATTGTGATGACAGGACTGAAAATCAAGAAAAGAAACTTGCATTGGAAAGGAGTTATCTAGACAGTTACTTATATTTAATGAATATGAAACCCCCATTTTGTGGAGAGGAAAAAAAAAACATACAATGCTCGTTTAACTCCTCATTTTTTTCAAGACAATAAAAGACAAAGCTGGGAAAGGAAGTCTATGAATCAAACATCTGCTATCACACCCTGCCATGCCATTCTTTTCAGAAATTCCATCTGAAGCAGTTTGGGTTTTGGTCTAACTTGTCCTAGCAGGTTATTCCAGCGCATCCAGACTCTGACGGTCAGAGATCACATTCTCCATTCCTGGATGAGTCTGTCTGTGCTTCTCCACAGACTTCAGTGCTCATCTTACACAGGTTTTCCCCTTTTTAATATTTAACAGTCTGTTGTCTTTAAAGGCAACATAACCCTCTCACCCTTTTCTCCCTGAATATAGTGATCATCACTTTTTGCATTATGAATTACGTGTTCTCCCAGCACTTTTGACCAGTGCAGCCACAGCTGTCACCCCTAAAGAGATGGCAATCACAACACTTCAGAACTAAGAAGAAACAGAAGTTTTTGGTCTCCCAAAAACTCCACATAGAGTTTTTCAGAACAGCACAAACAAGTATGATGACATGCAATGGATGCTGTGACCTTTCAGATGTCTGTTAGCCTGGGTGTTGAAAAAGGAAGTTTTAAATATCTGTCTTTTTCATCTGTGTTTCCCAATACAGAAATACTTAGATTAATTTGTAAATTATTTCCCTGCCTATATTTTGACCAATAGTGTTCTCACTCTTGTTCTCCCCCTGTCCTGCTGCCAGCAGCGAATAGCTGTGGGGGTCCTTGGCCAAGTGCTGAGGCCAACTCTACACACATATAAACAGGATGCACTTCTGAGCTAAAACAAACTTCTCCAGTTGTCCTGCAGGAACTCCCGTTAAAAACTTAAACATTTCAGGTTTGTTTGTCTATTAGGAGCCTGAAGGAAAGTTTTCTGCCTTCTACAGAAGTAAAAGGAGAGGATGTCCAGGAATCAGGATTTATTGAACACTGTCTTTTTTGGGCCCCAAACATTGGCTAGCTAGCAAGGAAGTCTCTTTATCCAGGTAACAGAAAGAAATAAAAGGTCTGAAAACAGAGTAATACTATTTGCTCCAACTGTAAGCAGAAAATATCAGTAGTAATACTACTTTAGACTGACTCCCAATGAAGTGTCCATCATCAGATCAAAGTCACCACAGATCAGCAGGTCTGGTATATAAGATGAGAAATAACAAAGCCTGCAATTCCCAGTACACGAAAGAGGAAGAAAAGGGGATGGGGAGTATAGCCTTTAAATTATGATCACATAAGCTAGATATTTTCAAGTCTGCTTGACCTTGTAGAGTTGCTTCTAAGATGCCAGAATATCAGCAGTTATTCCTGAGAACTCCTGAAGGAAGGGGGAGGCATCAGAGGCCTTAGAAATGAAAAACTGTGCCACTCATTGAAAGAAGATAATGGTTTGAGTTGACAAGATTTCTGTTCTGTTTAAGATACAAAAAATAAAAAGAAAAAAAAATTTTAAAAACTAAAATTACTATGTAGAAGAAAAAGAGGAGACTAGGAATTTTTCAAGAATGCATTGTTTTAAACCATTCTATCTTTCTTCTAGGGCAACGTAATAACTGACTTTAGCAAAGCATCTATTTCCTACTTGTTCCTACCGAATAAATTCTAAAGTTCTGTAAGGGTCTTCCCTGGATGCAATATGTTCAGTATTCATATAAGACACCTCAGGAATACAATACAGAGTGCATTTAATGCAAGCACTGGCAACACTAAACTGGAAGGGACTGAAATCACATTAGATCAAAAAACTGATTTTGTTCAGGAAAAGTAAAGTGTTATTCAGGTATGAAACATTTTACAAAATAATTTATCTGAAACAGAATTATAAGCTGCTGAAAACATTGCAGTTCTGTGGAAGCTGACTGGAAAGTTATAAAGGATAACAAGTTAAACACAAGTTAATAACTTCATGCTGTTGCTATAATAAATTTTTAAAAAAGGATAAACAACACACTAGATTTCTATTTAGGATTCCAGATTGTAAGATTTACAAAGGGATCCTTCTGTTTCATCCAACACCAAGAGATTTTCTATAAAATGTATCTGTTGACTAAAATTCAAGGAAGATTCAGAACTACCAGACAAGTGTAGAGCAGAGCAATAAGAACAATGAGAACTAGAAAGCACCCTTAGTTAGGGAAACTAGACAAAATTAGAAGAGAGGGTGAGGTAAGACACAGTAAATCTTTCAAAAGCAGAATAAACTGAAATAAACAGAAAAGGATTAGTTTGTTCTCTAACGTCATTTTAGATGTCCTAATGTATCCCACTTGGCCTCAGTTGCCTGTACAGGACAGCATCCTGTAGGATTTGTTCCACATGGGCCAAGCCTTCAGAGATGCCATAGGGCATTTGAAATGTCATTGGGCACCTCTGACAGCAATCTCCTTTTCTAAGGGAAGATGACTGCCACAGAGATTAAGCTGTGCGCAATAGACCTCAAGGCTAAGTAGATACTGAGCAGTGTGCCTTCTACCTATACCCCATTACTTCCAAAAGTCTTATATGTGAAATAAATCAGATGACTTGCACTCTAAGTATTTACTCAGATCCATTCTCCACAAGGGGTGAGCAACTAAGGCAGGTGTATATATATGTACTGTAAAAATAAGCAGTGATATGACATTGGTTTTCCCCATAGTACAAACAAATATTAACTCCTAGGTCATCCAATATTTTCACTCCATCACAAGTAATGATGCAAGAAATAAAAACTGAAGTACTACAACCTACGCTAAAAAGGTCAGATAGTAAATCCTTTGATTATTCTTTCAACCTCTTCTGTTTTTGACTCTTCTGAAGAGTTCCACTAAACTTCCTGAACTCTGGTAAGAATTGCCATTACACACTACAGAAGTTATAAATCATGAAAACAGCATGACTGCTCTGAAGGTAATATCCCTCCTCCAAACAAAAGGAAAGGAAATTTTATCTGTTATGAATTCAACAGAGAAGTCAGTCGGTGCACTGTAATATGGTTGTGCTTGGCATTTTATCTCTATATTGCATTTTAAACTTCGTTGTCAGATGCCATTAAGAAGATCAAATGAAGACCGTATTTTGGCCTCAGTACAAGATGAAATGTTTTCCATCTCTGAAAACACTCATTCACAGTAATTGGCCATCCACCTAGCAAGATATAACCCAGAGCATTCCAAATTGGTATCTTTTAGTTTCATCTGTGTTTTGAAGGAGGGAAGAAAATATCAAAAAGGAAACAAACCAACAAAACAAAACCATTGCTTCTCTGCAGAAATTAATTTCCAGCTTTCCCATCCTGCCTATTTACTCCGTGTCAAATAGTGCATACATGAAAGAATGGTGAGACCATTGGTGTGACTTTTTTCTCATCATCTGGCGATTCAATAAAACAGTACCCAGTACACCTGGCAATTGCAAACTCCAACTGGTAATAGCTTCTTCAAAGAAGTTCTCAAAGTAGTCTGTACAATAAACAAATCTATGACTCCAATTTACTTAAGCAGGACTGTGGTAATGTTTTCCAGAAAATTTTGCACTCCTTTAGTAGCATGGTGAAAAGCATGTCTAGGATGAAATGCATGACAGACTAGTGCTGGGTATATGTGTGTAAGCTATCACCTGACTTGGCTCTTTGATTCCTTGTGAAGTCTTTATAGACTCACTTATAAACTGCTGTTGAGCTTCACTTTCAGTTTCTGGCATGCTAAATGGTGAAGTTTACAGTACTTTTTATTATCTTTGTGGCACGAATACAAGCAAAGGATACAATCAAAGAAATTAAGTGAAACTGAATGGATTAGGCTTGAAAATCCTTACCAAATACAAAGTAAAAAGACCTTTTATATGTTTGGATCCCAACCTGTATTTTGCTTCAGCACCATCCTATAGGCAGTGTGATATTCTGGGATAACTTGTTCCTAACACAGAAAGCAGCTGAAAAGTTTACACCAGTGTTTACAAAGCTCATATTGTATGTAGGGAAAATTAATGAACAAATAACTGTGCAAAATACTTTCTGTTCTTCATTTACCTCTTGGATATCTACAGATCTGAGCACAGCCCCAACTAGTCAGGCTTTTTGCAATACTCTTGTCGCAAAAAGCTCAGCATGCAACTTTATAATAACCAATGGTAACTGAAACAAAATTGATTTCACTCACATGGATTCTCCCACACTCCCATTCTGATTTCAAACAGTCTGGCTAGGGACACTTCAGTGACAAGACAAGGGACACTGGCTATTTGTGATATCACCTGTCTTAGGTGATATCACAAATCAAGCATGTGCTTGTTCCCTGATTTACCTTTTGTGCCTGTTAGGGCTTGACAGGAATGTTGGTATTTTGCCTTTTCCACCAAGTAGCACTCCTGTAAGTCATGAGGTAACACTGATGATTTTCTCATTATGCTTTGGATTCCATTTCCACGTGTAGGCTGTCCTTTATCTTACCCTATCCTTTATTTTCCTTCCTGCAATGCCTTGAGAATATGGAAATAAATGTACTTACCAGTTGCTAATCTGGATGCCATCAACATGTGCCATTCTCCTATTCCTTCTTCTTGATCTTTGGGGTTTTTTAAAATTAATTTTACTGGTACTTTTATATATAGACACTCTCATTCCTGTCAGTCTTAACATTTCTATTGTGAATCTCTACGTTCTTAATGCTGAAACCCAGTAGAGAATGGTAAACATCAGTTATTTCATTAGCCCCTTCCCTGTTCATTCATGAAAACAGTAAGCCAAAATCCTTTTTCTACCTGAATGCATAATACAAAGAGCAAAGCATAGCATAAAAACAAATATACAAAATACCTGAATGACAGGATCAAAATGAGAGTTAAAATGCAGTTCCATCTCATGTATGGAAATTCTTTTGGCAATAAGAAGAAAGCATAGAGGTGATAATTCTGAAATTCTCAAGGCAATCACTAATTGAAGAGCAATTAAAAATCCAGGATAAAAGAAAGCACTTTAAAAAATATATTTTCATAAAAGGCAATTGCCACTCAATCAGCATGACTGTAACAAACCCATATTTAATATGATCCCCATCACTTGCCTGATATACCAAAACACCATAAGGCAGGCATGTACTTCCAAGGAATTCAGGATACTTTGTCTAATTTTAGTGCTTTTTACACTGCCACAAGAAATGTAATGAGCACAGAGTCTTGAAAGATGGTTTTTCTCCCTGTGCTTGGCAATTCACTGCAACTCACAACTGCCCAAGGGCATTATGATACGAGTGCCACTACTCCTGCACATCAGAACAATAGCTGTTTTCAAAGGCAACAAAAGAATGATGGACAAATGGTTTAGTATGAACTAACAAATCTTAAAAGGTTTTTGCCTTGTCCTCCACCTGCCCTTTTGGAAAGGAGCTTTTGTGCTATCCTTATAGCTTAGCTACAGTGCATACACCATTTAAGTGTCTAGAAACCGTCAGAGGTATTCACATTCTGTCATTTAAGGGAAAGAATGGAGTTTTTCAGAGCACAGCTATTTGTCAAGCAGTGTCATATTTGAGATAATAATATTTGAGATAATACTTTATAAACCTAAAGGTGGGGGTTTCAAAACAGCTCATAGTATCACCACTCTTTCTTTCTTTTAAAATGCTGCAACAGGAATAGAGAAAGTGCTACATATTGCAGCAGTGTAGGGAGAAAACATGGCAATTCTGGGAAAGTAACAGAAAAGATCTGGTGGGTTAGGGTGTCCTAATTTAAAAAAGAAAGCTACCAGGAAGCTTTGTTTTTGGGAGTATTTGTATCCCAGCAGAGAGGAGAAGGGATGATGGACAGAATTCTATCTCCCCTGGAGATGAAGGACAAAATGTAGCCCCAGCAAGCCCAGTACCACTGCAAGCACCTGTCTCCACCACAGTCTCAAGTCCTAAGAAAACAAGATCTGACTGCCCATACAGCTTCAAAGATCCCACACCCAGGAGCACGGTGTAGCTCACAATTTTTGGTGCAGCTCTATACTTACCTTGTTCATTATATAGAAGATTCAGGTACTCATCATAATTTTTGTACTAAGAATGCATTGATAAAAGGCATACAGGTTACCCTTTGTAGAATATTATGAGCAAAATAAGTCTAGAGAAAATACAAACATTAAGAAACTCTCTCTTTAAACAACAACAACAAAAAAATTGAGGAATAAAAGGTTAGAATCGCAATTTAAGTTTCTAAAAGACACCTTAACTAAGCGACCTATCTAAAAGAGACCTCATCTAAAATTTATCCAAATACTAAAATCTGAAATAGGAACAGGTAAAGGGTCTTCAAAGGCACATTCTTTGTATCCCTTTATTCCTCACATAGATGGGTATCTCTGGTACTTGAAATGACAGTTGGCATTCATGTGGAAGGAAGGAGTTCCTTTTTTCACTATTACCTCATTGTGTATACAAAAACGTTCTTCTGAGAGATTATGTGATTTGACATGAAGTGAGGCAACGGTAAAAAGCTTCTTTAAAGGTTTCTTTCAGCTTGGGTGATTCCTGTCAACTTACAAGACTGCCACAGAGCAAAATGTTTTGTGAATAATTAGCAGGTTAATTACCCATAAGGAGTGAGTAATTTGTATTACCTATGTGGTTAGCTCACCACACTCGGACCCATGCTGATTGCACATGTCTGTGTTGCACTACAAATTAAAGGATCAACCCTTCAAGGCACTGTCTGTCCTTGAGTCCTATTGTTGTTCCAACAGCGCACAACACCTAATCCAAAAGAGATTCCTAATGGATGACAAATGTGTGGTGGAATGGATGGGATGCCCTAGGACAACATACTTTTGAAAATAATGGAGTCAAGAAAAGCAAAGCAAAGGCAAGTTTAAGTGAATGAGCCGCACCACAGCAAAATGAAATACTTGTTCTTCCGCTTATAATAATTTTGCTTTATTGTCTATTCAGTATTCATGAAATCACAGGAATCATCTGCTGTAGGAAATGAGACAAACATTACTGCTGGAGTGGCCTCAGCTGCTGACCATATGCATGCCAACATCCCCTGCCTGCACCCACCCCATCCTGGGGCTTCAGGAAAATGAGAAATTTCTCATTTTGCCCAGAAACACATTCAGAGAGTTTCTCTGAACTTTCTTTAGTTCATGTCTGTTGTTTTCAGTCATACAAACACACGCGCAATTTGTAGGTCAACAGAGTTAGTTACCCGTGGTTAAATAAACCTTATTGATTAAATTTGGAGAAAATTGTGGAATTTTACTATATTGACCACAGTGAAACCAAAACTTCCCCTGACAACACTGCACTGCCAAGCTCCCTGGTGAATCCATAAGGTCATTTTGTGACCTGACCTGAAACAGATGTGTGGCAGGAAGGCAGTGGGCTCACAGCCTGCTCACGCTGCACTCCGCCAGGCACAGCCCCAAGCACAAAGCACTTCCTGGCTGGCACTGGATCGGGGTGAATTTAAGGCACAGCGCTGCCACCCAGCTGCCTCCTCTCCCACCAGGCTGTGCAGCCCACCGACATCTCACAAATGAGACACTGCTTGGAACAGATTTCCTTTTAATTTAATAAAGCATTGAGGTGAGTTACAGGACAACCTGTCTCTGAACCTTGCCTCAACTGGAAACTGTAATGCTAAAAAAGAAAATGATCAGTCAACAACAGTGACTCAGAAAAAAGTTCCCACTTTTTGGTATCCAAAAGCCATTAAGTAAGCATCAGAATGCCAAGTATCCTAGGCTGCCAAGGGAAGTATGTGTGAATGAGGCAGGAGGATAAAAAAGTATCCCGAACTATGTAGAAATTTTACAGTACAGTCCAAAGGAAACATGTCTGAATGAATAATCATGTCTTATTTAGTGTGAAAGAACAGAGTCCGTTTTACTGCAGGCATAAAAGGCTTCTTCATTTTCTGCATACTCTGCACAAATCTCTTCCAAAAAGAAGAGAAAGAAAGTTTTACTTTGCTTTTTCACCAAAATACTTAAAGGCTTACAAGGGCTTGGTTTCCCAAAGGCCTTAAAAATTTTGGTAGACAGAGCTGTGACTCTAGTGCCACAGATCCTACAACATGAGAATTACTCTATCCTACTTTCAGGCAAAATCAAAATGCAAGCTGTAATATGGTATAAACATGAACTCAGTCATTAGATTAGTGCTTGTGTAAGATGCTGCTCCAAATAGCAAGCAAACTAATATCCAGCATGCTGGAGCTCTTTAATTTGACATTTGCTTAAAGAAGGGCTTTTAACTCCATTTCTGAAACAATAAGCTTCTGCGGGTTCTAACAAGACCTTTAAATTATTTAAACACATTTATCAGAAAATTAATTGTGGGTATTCTCCTTAGTTGCAAATCTTCAATATGTGGTCTCTTATAATGATGCACTTCCCTCTACTCAAAAGCTGGGGGCGGAAGTTTTTCGCTGGTGCTTGAAATGTTCCCTAAAACTGTGTTTTTAACCACTGGAATAGCGTTAGCACCACCTAGAGGCACACGTAAAAAACACGTCAAGAAAAAAACGTATTCAAGACTAACTTGAATGCGTCTTTCTCTTACCCGAAAAGACTTTAATTTGAAACTGCCTTTATGTCATATCTCTTTAGTTTAAGGAGGCTCCCTTGGGCCAGTTGTTTTGGGGGCTATTTCATATATAAAATTGTACTCCAACATGTTCACCAAACATGATCTTTTTAATCACAAAAAGAGGAATGTTTGTTTGCTTTTATCTTCTGCCTTGAAAGAAAGAAACCAAGAAAGAAATTATAAGAAAAGAAATATAATATTTTTCATATAATTTGAATGGAAAAATTCTCCACAAAGAATTTGAATGGAAAAATTCTCCACAGCAATGACAGCCAAAACCCACAAATTTTTCTGTTTTAAATGAATTAACAAATTGTACTAAAACTGCAGTCTTAGTATAAGTAATTTTGAACACAGTTGATCAGATCTGTCTTTCAAGTAAGCTAAGCCACCTTCAGCATCTCCTTAAGGCTCACATATACTTTGTCTGCTGTATTTTCCTTGATCCATATCATGTCAGTGACTTCAAGGCATCAGAGAGTGCTCCTGGTAAAGACTTAGTGATTCTGACTGAGACTCACAAACAGTTTGGGAAAGATGTATGCCAACTTTTCTGGTCAACTTTATTCTGCTTTTGAAAGTGTATTAAGAGAACAAAATTCATTAATATGGGGAAATGATAGTCTTTTTTTGAGGCTACTGATCACCTTTTGGTCAGTTTGAGTAATGATGTCACATTGATGATTCTTTTTAAACAACATACTGTTTTCTAAAATAGCCAAGGACTCTGTGTGTTCTTAGGTGAAAAGATAGTAGCCAAAGCACTCAGTGCTTCTACACTATCATTCTCAACCAGACTACTACATGAAAGTGGAAGTAATCATCCAGAATTGGGTTATAATGTCAAGAAGACTGAAAGCTCAGTCCAGTAATTTAACTTTCACATTGAAAAGGTGAGAATTAGTTTGCCTTTTGTCTTCTAAGGCAAAAGACAGGAATGAAAAATTGAATGCAATTGTGTGGACAGATTATTGAATTGAATGGTTGTTTTTTGGTTTTTTATTTGGGTTTTCATTTTTCTGGGTGTTGTTGTTGTTGTTGTTGTTGTTGTTGTTGTTGTTGTTTTAAGAAATTAAACTGTATAAACCTAAAGCTGTTCTTTTGACTCAAAAGACTGAAAACAGAATATGCTTATTAAACCAGATCTCAAATATAAGGCCCAAATTGTTAGATTAGCAGTGTGCCATTCTGGCCATTTGTTTTACTAGCTCAGCAATTCCACTGGCAGGAAAGGAAATATGAGGCCTTGAAAGACATGCTAAGCTTTCTGACAAGTACAGAGCAAGAATGAAAACACAAAATTAGCTCAATTTTAAAAATTTATTAGTATTATTTAAAATGTTACATTACTTTCATTATTTCAAATAATTGCTAGTAATGAAGAGTTACTAAAAATCTATCTTCTGTTCTGTCTTCCATATAGGTTAGCCTCCACCGAACTAATTACTCTGCATCCTCTGTTCCTCTGAGTTGGGTCTGATTATTTTCCTGTGCAAAGATTAAGCCCCTACATGCTGAGATCTGGCATTTTGGAGTTTATAAAAGACTGTTACCATAATAAATAGATTGGTTTGTCTTAGTCACGTTTCTATCAGCTTTACTGTAGATATATCTGCTTGATTGTCTTGTCCAATGTAGTATATCAGAGCCAGGCACAGAGGACAATTATTAGCTGCACAGGCAGGATTAATCTGTACAGCTTCAAAGCCCAGTACTTAAAGCCTTGCCTTAAAGCCTTACATACCCTTGGGACAAAAAGTACTTGCTTTGGTCTAAAGGCTTGTGTTGTTAACCTGTCAGTAAAATGACTGTTTCTCTTATTTTTTCTGCAGAAAAATGCAGTGTTTCCACTTACAGGACATCATGTGTACTGTCTAATTTATTAATGTGTTACAGGTCGCTTTGTATTCAATGAGGTCTTATTGATCTTCTAAATCTGTTCCTACTTTGGTGTTCTCCTCTTACAAGATTGTAACAACATAGTTTTATGATAATTTCTCACAGTGTTCTTTCATATTAGTTTTCCTACCTAGTTTCTCTTTGTTGGTTACAGTAAAATTTAGGAGCATGTCATACACATGTAAGCTGCAAGTCAACACAGCAAAAATGTTTTGCTAACATTTTGTAAATACATTTGAAGAACCTGCTGTGATTCTATTTTCTTTTTGTATAAATTGTCTGAGCAACCAGTCTGTCACATCCTAACGCAAGAAAACAGTTCCAAATATCGTGACACATTTTGTAAATACTTTTATTTACCCTAAGACAGCAAAAAAGTTTTTGTCTTTGGGTTTTGGTGTTGGGGGTTTTTTTCATTGTTGCTGGTTTTTCTTGGATGTTTTGTCACTTAACTACTTCTGACCTTAATTTTTGCATTCATCTTAGCTTAACAGGTAAAAAATATTTTATATGTTATGCTTGGTAATTCAGCAGCAGAATTCAGAAACAGATATAAAAAGTTTAAAATAAATTGAAAAGGACTTTGTACTTACTAAAAGATAAGATTTTGGGAGAGGAAAAAGAATGCATGTGCATGTTTACATTATGTAACAGAAGCCCTTTTGATTTTGGCAGAGTAAAATTGTCATATGTTCATCTTTCAGTTCCTTTGTTAACTTTCTCCTCTGTTTTCTGTCCCCAAATAACATTCTGTAAGTTTTCTTTGCTGTGAACTCTGTCCTTTTCAGTTCCTCAGTTGTTCAGTTTGGGGTCCTTGGCTAGAGTAAAGGTGTGTTATTCTTTTCTAAGCACTGAGTTTTTTAGTCTAATGCTGAAGAACTTTTATGCATTAGAGACTGTGTTTAAAGTGGTTCCTCAGGAGTATCAGGATTCAAAATGCAATTTACTTGGACTGAGAATCCAGGTACTATCTTTGTACAGAAGTGAAGAATATAGGCCAAAGGCCATTGTACAGAAGTGAAGAACATAGGCCAAAGGCTTTAGTGGGACACATTTTTGTGGTGAGTGGGAGGTGTTTGGGTTTTTTCATTCTGGGTCTTTGTCAAAATGTGGATACCACAAATGTCATTTAAACTTTAGAATATTTGAAAAGGACCTTCAAATTCCAAAGGGAGATTTCTTTCTCTCTCTCCCCACCTCCTCATCCCATTCTGGAGAAAAACTTCAGTCTGTTTTGTTGCTTTTGTTTTGTTTCATTTTTCATAAAAGGTCAAAACTTTGGCCACATCTGTGTCCAATTTCAGCAGCTGAATGTACTGTTCTCCTTGCTAATGCAAATCTTAACTGTTTTTTTTTCTTTTTATTTGCACACACAGCCACGCCATTTACCTTAATCTTTGTGTTTGTTTTTCATTACTTTTAAATTACTTTCAACAATTTATACAATATGAGTATATATGTACATATATATAAGCAAGAGCAATATGGTTCTGGAAAGCAGCAACACCTCCTTTTTCAAAAAAGGTCAGGAAAATTTGCTGTGAAAAATAAAAAGAAAAGTAGCTTCAATTTCAGCTTCTAGATAATAATAGCTTGAGTTTGTTCCTTGCTTTGAAATATTACAGATCTGCTTGGTCTTAGAGCATCTGATCTCACAGATGAGATACAGATATCTTCTAGCCTTGGATCCTTGGTCAGTCATACTCATATTGTAAGATATGAGAGGCCTTTATGGGTGTTGCTGGGGAGTGTCAGTATTGCTACTATGCACACTGTGGCTACAGCCTCTCCAGTCCTCTGTTGGCACTGTGGTACAAAAACACTTTTCATGGTGATCCACCTAACACATTATCTTCAGTTAAAAATGTGAAGACTCAAAGGCACAAACTGCTGTCTCAGAAGGCACAATTTGTGTCTGATCCTGAAATGCTGACAGTTCATGCAAATCTAACTGCTGTGTCTAAAGAGCTGTATAAACAGTGTTCTTATTTTGGAATTTAAGGACCTCATTTTAGTTAATGTGAACGTTAGAAGTGCACAAACTTGTTTGTTCTGGTTCTTCAAGCTCATTTTCCTTCTGTCCTGTCATATGACACAAAGGGGACAGACAGGTTCTTTTAAGGATCCTGGGCATAACAATGATAACACTAACCTGTAGCTACAATTAAAACTTTATTTTCATCACATTCTACTATGATTAGTATAGAATGGAATTTACAGTTAGTATGGCACAGGATTTCTAGAAGCAGAATCAATGTAGTACAATTTATAACTGCATAATACAGCACTTGCAATGCAATTAATCCTACAATTTCTAATCACCTGGACCCTCTGCAGGTCGAGTCAGGCCTTAATATGTGGTTTGCTATATCAATATAACAATCATAATCTAGACTCACACTCATACACAAGAATACAAGTGATTCCCTCAAACCTCCAGTTATGGGGAGGTGTTGAGTCTCTCAGTCCAGCAGCAGTTTGGGTCCAAATTCTCCACTTAGGACATGCTGATTTTACAGACAGCTCTGTGTGCTGTTAGGCTTTCCTCAGAGTCAACAACAGCGCCTCCCTGGCCCGGTGCCTTCAGGGCAGGGAAGGCAGTAATTGTCACGGTGCTCAGCAACCTTGAGACGGGTCAGGAGGGGAAAAAGAAATCTCTTTGCTTTGTCTGCTTGATTCACTGGACCTTTGGAACCTGATAACAGGGGGAAGGGAATGAATTCTCTGCTCAGACACAGAGTGGTGGCTTGACTTAGGAAATGCTGTTAGTTAGGCTAACCACACTTGGGCATACTGGTCACAGACATGTGCTTTCCTTTCCATGAACCTTTTGAGAATGTGAGGGAGATGTTGTGGATGCTGAAAGCTGGTCAGAGAAGAAAGTCAGATAAACTTTCCCAGGCATTGCTCTGTGAAGGTTTGGGACATTTCAGAGAAGGAATTAAAACAATTCCTAATCTTTGCAGCTGGTGTTGCTTTCTGTAAGGATGTTCACAAAAGGGTGGTGTGTCTAATTAGCCAATGGTATGAGGGATATTGACTGAGGACCAGTCAGGTATACCTGTATCATAATTATCTATAAAAGTGTGTGGCTTTTAATAAACTTAGCTTTTTTGCCTTCTGAGACTTAGGAGTTTATGTGTTGCTTCATTTTGCCATCCTCAATACAATAGTGACAGGATACTGAAGTAAGTTGTTAAGCATTTGTTTAATCTCTTTCCCACTGCTTTTAATCAATGAGAACAACCATTTTGGTTGTTTTAGGGACTGTTTTTATGTTGTATTTGCTTTCTAAAGTCCCATATTGTTATTATTATACTTCTAGAGTCCCATACCTCCTCAATGATATTTTGATATTTCTCGCAGCAGTTCTTCACAGAGTACTCTGGCTCCTTCTTCATCTTGCTGCTTCTCAGTCAGGGCTCCTCCAAGGCTCTCTCTCTGACTTGCTGGCCCAGCCCCCTTTTATCTCAGTTATCTCTGCTAGCTACAGCTGGGCCCAATTGAGGATATCACAGCTGTAGCTTGTCATGACTAACTAGGGCTTACCAGGGCTCTTTCTACATACAGATATTCAATACAACATATACAGATATTCAATACAGATATTACTATATTACTAGGACTCCTACTATATTTTTATTCAGTGGGAACAACCATTTTAGTTGTTTTAGGGACTTTTACCCTGCATAGAAATTGGTAAGCATGATCTATCTAGAGGAGACTGACAAGGTGTTAGTTCATCAGGTTCAAGGAAAGCACAGTGTAATTGATTCCACAGTTTAATCATTAAAACAGAATGTTAAACCCCTCTAAAGTAGGCATTTATCAGAGCTGAGCATGTGTGTTCTTTCTTGGTTTATAGGTGGGAGGTTACTTGTTTTCTTTTCTTTTCATCCTCAACAGTCAAAATCGTTGTATGTTTGGGTGCTGCTAGGAAACAGTAATTCCAATTTTTATCTGGAAAACGATCCCATTATAAAACTGCACCACTGCTGGTTGCCACAGGGGTCTGCTAAATGGGATTGGACTGATTTGCTAATGAAATGTGGTAGCTAACAGCTTACTGTGTACTGCATTTCATAGGCTGGGCCACTGCATCTGATTTATGTAAAGCACTGCCCTTTTTTAGCAATGCTGAACCACGTTCCTAAATAACATCTTTAGGATCCCAATACTAACCAACTTAGTAATAATTTTTTTGTGACCAGGTAGCAAGCAGGGAAGACAAGAAATAATCTAACTACTAAACTGAGGAACTCTAACTTGAAAATTAGATCTCTAAAGTCACCTTCTTCCAGTATGCAATAAATTACTTTTTAGACGTTCATGGTTCCCTGAATCCAGATTCATTAGCTTAGATGTCATCTTTTGAGATGCCTGAAGGTGGCTGAAATGTAGCATGCCTGGAGTGCCTTATGCCTGTTGCAGTTACTCAGTTAAGTCTGATGTGCCAACTGATTTATGAGAATGCATTTCTTAAGCAGACTTGAACACCTTGTAAAAGAAGGTCAGGGAATCTAAACTGTTTAGCATGTTCTTCTACAACTTTTATTCTTGGAGAACCCCTAGTGGTGAAAGCCAAGGAGCCAGGTGAGGGCTGGTACCTCACTGAGACCTCTTCACAGCTTTTGAACACTTTCCCGAAGAGTTGATCTTTAAAGCTAATTCAGGAGACAGTCAGTGCCAGTACCTCAGATAATTTGTCAGTACATAATTTCTCCTTCTTCAGGTGAATCATCTGTTCATGATGATTGTTAGCCCATGTTGCTTCATGTTTTCTAAGAGAAACAGCTTCTGTAATACAAAAATTTCTTTTATTAAACACCATTATAATAATGAAGTTCTTCCCTGTCCCCAAGGATTCAATTTCTTCCTGCTGCCTTTTTCCACAGAATTGCATTACAAAATTAACATAAGTGTAAGGCTGCTGCTTTCTCAATCTAGGGAGTTCCCAAAAATGCAATGTTTTCTGATATATCGAGGTGCTTTTTTTTTGCCCTAGATTTTTTGCTGTGCATGATATTTTGATGAAGTGCTGTAACAGTCTTGAGAGATTCTGTGGTTTGAAAGTACGTGAATCTTGCTAAACCTGTAGCCTGATTTTTCACTATCATCTTTTTGCAGAGACTAAGTGTGGTAAAATGATATATATCAATTGTGGTTTGTGGAGGGAGGTAGCTGTCTTTTCTTACACTGGCTTATAATGGGACAGGCTGCCACACAAGCTTTTGGTCACATGGTGACCTCAGAAGGTTTATGTGCCCAGACACTCACCAGGTTTTTTTTCCAGCTATATTAGTTAATCTAATAAAAGGAATTACCTCTCCATAGAAACACTGCCTGACTTGCAGCCTTCATGGTCTAAATATACAGCAACATGGTAACCAGTATCAAGTCTGAACAGCATGCTTTTCTATGTAATCACACCAGTTCCCTCCTCTCTTGTTTGCCATATGCACCTTTCTTTTCAGGTCTAGGGGGTTTTATACTTGAGATATAAAGTTCCTCTTTAATCAATGTGAATTGCAATTAAATTGGGAAACAAAATGTATCTAAATTGAAATGGAAAATTTTGCTTTCCAGTGCCTCTAGCATGTTTCACCATCAGTCTAGAGCACGTTTTTAGTAAGTGAGACCCAGATTTATAACACTGGGAGCCTAAAGGTCATCCATGTTCAGGTATAAGCAGGTGCAATCTATCACCGTGTCATGTTTGCTTTAAAACTAATTTGTGTGCATCAGCAGTACAATGCTTCATGGGACAACATTTATTGTTGCCTTCCAGTTACTGAGTGAGGGATATTAGAAACTTGTTTACAAGATCTACTTTATGCAAGATTCTTTTCTGTTTGAGATAACGATTACACTTAAAAGCAGTTTAACTAATGAAGTGTTAGAATGTGTCAGTAATGGTCTCTTTACTTGCCCTGTGTTATCTCCACAGTTCTCTGTTTTCATGTAAATAGGCTTTAAAGAAGCATGATTGTTTTAAAGAGTTTAATGTTGCTTACAAAATTCCAATTTCCCTTCACCTTTTCTTCTGTAAATGCTAGGCTTTTTTAAGATCCACTGAAATATTTCCCTTGAACTTTGAAGGGAAAAAGAGCCCTTTGGAAGGAATTTGTTCATCTTAATGCAGAAACAATGAGGCATCAATAGCTCTGTTGAGGCAGTGAATAACCATAGCTCCAGAGCAGTGCTAAAACATAAAACTTGCTATGGTTTAAAATTGTGTGATTTTGTTCAGCTTACTTAAGTACTTCTGACACAGTGGAGCATACTGGTGTCCAGCTGTGTTTACCAGCTGTATGGACTTCTAAGACAAATTTTGGCTTAAACAGGTAAAAAATATTGTGGGGGTTTATATTGCTTCTCTTCAGAATTCTTTACTTATACCGGATTATTCTGAGGTATTTCAGGTTAAATATTTAATATCTTTCCTTATCTTATAAATGTGTGTGTTCGTATATAAGATATATCAATATGACATATCTGTCTAGGCAGTTAAAATGATCAAGAGGAGGGAGCCAGCAAGACACCTTTGCTCTGGTGGTCTTCGCACTTTCAACAATCCCTGTAGTACCTCTACTTCATTAGCAATATTTTTTTTGCAGGCAATTTAAGGCTCATGGCTGTTCATTATGTAAGTTTTTGGAGTTTTTTAACTGTGATCTAATTAGTTATTGAGAAACCTGATTTTTGTAAGAGCAGAAAATATAGCCCTAGTGCCCCAAAATATACATTTTCATAAATTGTGCGCATTAACTTTTCTATTAAAATGTGCAATCACTCCTCAAGTCTTCTAATGATTATCTGAAGTCAGATCTCTGTGTTTTCGATGTTATTGAAATTACAATACTCTCTTAAGTAATATATAAACCTCCAGCTGTAGCCTTCTCCAAGGCTTTTATTATGGCTCTTGAAAATTATGTATTAAATGTATTTTGGTCAGTTTCTAGTAGGTTATCCTTACCTTATCTATACTTACCTGGGTATCAGTACTCTTCGAATTCATACCTCTTTTGTTGGTTTGGAAGGTACAGCATTCTTAATGTTAGGACAGAGGAATTTAATATAGTTAATACCACCTCATGGTTCTGAGGTTTCTGTCTTATGATTGAAAACAATAACTCTCACATGTTGCTTAGCTTGATTATGAATGAACATATGAAGTTCGACTGATGTAGGAAAAATTACTTTTACTAACTGGAGTGGCAAGTGGTCTGTTCTCCAGATCACATTCCCTCCCCCCCCCCCCCGCCCCCAAAAAAAACAACTCACATTACAATCTTATAGTCCAACTCTTGGACTGACACAAAACCAAGCAAACAAACAAAACCATTAAATGAAAGCAATAGTGAAACTTTCACTTTCTGAAAACATTTGGCCAGGTGTTCTGTTGTCTGTATCTCTACTACAGTATGTCCTATGGGTCCCTCTTAAGATTTCAGTCTCTTTTTTCAGATCCAATTTAGGAAATTTCATCTCTTGATATTCAAGTAATCTAAATGTGTGGCTAGTGGGGTTTTAGTCCTTTTGCTTCATAGTTACTTGAGTCACTTAAATTTTATACTTCTACACAAGTACTTGTAAAAGAGAGACACCTTTTTCAGAACCTTTTTTTTAACATAACACCTTGTAGTGTTTGAATTCTACGTCTAAATCTGTTTCAAGCCTATTTCTGAAAGGAACTCCTGGAAAATTTGTTATCTTAGAATATGTGGAGTTGGAAAGAACCTATCAGGATCATTGAGTCCAACTCCTGGCCCCACACAGGAACCCCAAGAGTCACAAAACATGCCTGAGAGTGTTGTCCAAACACTTCTTGAACTCTGTCAGGCTGATGCTGTGGCCACCTTTTTGGGGAGCCCTCCAGTGCCCAACCACCCTCTGGGTAAAAAACCTTTTCCTGATATTGAGCCTAAACCTCCCCTGACACAGCTTCATGCCATTTTCTCAATTTGTGTCACTGGTCATGAAAGTGGTAGGTAAGAACCTACACATACAGCGCTTGTAATATTAATAGATTTAGATTTGTTTTTACCAGATGTCTTTCCCTTAAAAGTAATTAATGATCCATACCCTTGAGACAGAAGTTGAAAACTACTGGTCTCTATTCCCATAAAATTTCTTATGTCTGTTTGTTTGTTTGTTTTCCTTGCATTCTCAGCCAGTAACTGTTCTATCACAAACCCCAAGAACCTACAGCTCCTCTCTAGAGTAACTGGTGATGTTCAACACAAATTTCTTCTGTCATGCCTCCAGGTCACTCAGTCTGCATTCGAATTCACAGCTTATGGATAGATGTTACAATTAACATAGTAGTTAATTCAGACAGTCAGTTCTACGTGATCCTCCCTAAAGATGTTGAGAAAGGAATTCTTCCTCTCAGAGGTTTTTCATTTGTACCTAGGCTCTAGCTCTCATTAGCAGTTTAGCTTAGTAATAACTATCATCACTTAATACTGATGCAGCTAATGGAGTTTTTGCAGTGTTTGTTTTTCTTATTGTCAATGGGGGTCTAAATAATATGAAAACAACAAGGAGTGTGTACACTGAAAAATACAAGGTAACTTTTGTGACCTCCCTGTAAGAGTGCTCTCGCTTCGTTCTGTGTAGTACCAGAGCAGTTTTTGGGTAGTCTCGGTGTTAAGGGGTGTGGGTGTTTGCATTGAAAGGAAAAACCAGGTGCTTAACTAGAACAGTTCTCATGTGTTCTGCTGTATATTTTTCAGGGTCAAACATCTGATTGAAAAAAGCATATTCTTCACGGCATTGTGAAAATATGTCACATATGACAGTAATTCTTACTACCTATACATGGTCATTCTAACTTGCTGTTCTTGAAAATATGTTTATTTTTAAACCTTCAAGTTAATATCATGCAGTGTTGAATTGGCATTTGTTCAGTCTTGAGACAAAGAATCTCAAAGTTTAACAAAATGTTTTAGTAGTCACACTATACTGTTAGCAAAGTAATCTCAATATTTGGAAAATGAGTAGTTAGCTTTATTATTAGACTCATCTGGAAAATATTCACTTCCTGAAAGATATACTACATAAAGTCTTGCTATGCTACTTAATATCGGAACTATTGAGAAAGAATGTTATGTAACTTGAGTATAATCTTTTAAATTAAATGGATACTTTTTTTATATCCTTTATATTTTCACGTGGGAGTACATTTCCCTATTGAATTTTAAAGCACCAGATCCTTTTTTGGGATTAGAAAAGATCAATTTTCTGGATTTTAAAAGATTTATTTATTTTAAACTTCTGATACAATTAAAATATTGAAAGAAAGGGGGTTTAGAGCCTTCAGAGAGGAGAGGGTTTTTGAGAGACTGTATAAAAATAGTATGCCCTACTGAAAGAGCAGAAAAATTAATTGGTGGCCTTAGAGCTGCAGTCATGAGAGGACCGTGTAAAAGCACTAAACAACCCTGATGACAAAAATTATATTGTTAAATGTAGTGATGATGATCAAAATGTTAGAAAATTTACTTTTCTCTGAAAAAAGAGATTTTGGTAAATTCAATTAATCAAATTTCTGAATTTGGAAATACAGTGTTAGGAAGCCCATTCATGATCCTTGCTGATGCTGATCAACTCATCTGTGTTATTAATGACTGAAGTTCAAAACCCTCATATGCTCTGTAATACCTACACTTAAGACAAACCTACAACTGGAATGGGCTGCCAGAGAGGTGGTAGAGTCACTGTCCCTGAAGCTGTTTAAGAAAAGAATGGATATAGCACTTAGTGCCATGGTTTAGTTGATAAGGTGGTATTAGGTCACAGGCTGGACTTGCTGGTGTCCAAAGCCTTTTCCAACCTACTTGATTCTGTCATGCTAAGAAGATCTACCTTCTCTGTTGTCCCTAAGCAGTGCTTAGAAGCAAGGCCATTTTAGAGGTTATTCAATACTGTCATTTCTGTTTGTGACTTGTAGCAGTCTCTTCCCCACATTTCTTGTATAATCTAAGCTAGACTTCAATAATTCCTTGCAACATAAATTAAATAGGGCCATACAGTTATGAATTTTATTTTTATTTTGCTTTACACTGAATAAAGATTTAATTGTTTCAAAGAAAAACGCAGCCTTGTACAGGGAAAAGTTTGGGGCTGGGATTCTTTTGTTTGTTTCTGTTTGAGGGGTTTTTTGCCTAAAAGCAACCACTGAGATGCCTTTTTTTTTCCTTTCAGAGTTTGGAAAATTAATGTCATGGGATGGGAAGCAGAACCAAAGTTGAAACTGGAGTTGGTGGACTTGATCAATGAAGAGCTGGAGCAGACACATCTCAAACACAGAAAAGGACAGCTAAAGAGTAAGAGCAGTGTATTTAATTTTAGGAGGAAAACAGTTCCAGAATTTTTAGATCTAGCTAAGCAAGGAAGCTTAGCTTGATCTTGAAGTTTAGCATTGTGTAACAAGGAGAGAGCTTTTCTGTAACCAAGCTGAACTAATGTCCTTCCTTCTTGTATCCTGTTTGCCTTCAGCTGTGGCTGAAGTTGCCCTGATTCATGACAGCTGGTTCAGCATTTTCGAGCTTGTGATCACAGCTGGTTTGAGTTAACTGATTTTGAACGAAAAAGGGGAAAATTAGTAGTAGAAGAAAGGAAGAGTATTCTGTGGGGCAGGAGGGTATGTTGGGAAGGATCAGTAGATATTACACATGTTTGAATGTTGAAAAAGAGTAATGAGATAACTAAGAATAGCGTGCTGCTCCATAACCCTACCTGTCCTTTTTATTCATGAATAAGAACAAGAAATAGAGATTTTGCAAGTTCTAGTAAGATACAAGGAGGCTGGGAAGAGCCCCTTCTGGTGACAGAACAAGGGTGAGAAACATAAACATCTTTCTGGCTCTGGGGAGACTCTTTCCTTACAGACCTGCTGGTTCTCAGAGTATTACTTGGTTTTATTTGGTAAGTTATAAGTTGAAAAATGAACTTTGGGGTTTTTTTGTTTACTTGGGTTTTCTGTTTTTGTTGTAAGTGGAGTTAAGGCAGAAATGGGCAGTGTGTTCAGTCACTGTAAGTTGTTGTGGCCAAACAGTTGCTCCAAGTGAGTCATGAGACAGATGCATTTCAGTTCTTGCTGTTGAGTGTGGAGTTCTGCTGTATACAAAAGAAAAGGCCTCGGAATGGCAGGGTTCAGTGCTGGTCTGAAGTGAGAATGGGTTTTTTTTGGCTCCCTACCCAAGGAGTGCAAGTGCCAGTTGTTAGTGTAACTTCCCTGTTAAGAACAGGTATTCTAGTTAGGCCCTTAAAAGGGAATTTGAGTAGTATTCAGCATATGGGTATGCCAGAATGAACGTACATTGTGGACTCTGGAACTACCATCTGACCTGCTAATGAGATACACCTTCTTGAACAAAAAAAAAGACATGAAACTGTTGCTGTTTTGAATTAACTGCTGTTCTTTCAGACAGCTCAGTAATACTTGAGACGTGCCAGGCAAAATCCGACAAATTTGAACCAGATGTCTTTTGGTTTAAACCTGCCTCTCTAGAATATGCTTAAGAGTGTTTTAGTCTTTGGCACATGTTTTTGCTGATGTCAGGTTATATTGCAGGATGGTAATTTAATGAAGCTTTTTTACATGGGTAAATTTTCCTCCATGCTTTCTGGTGGGCTGGTGTTGAGAAGTTGTTGAGCAAATGTGTCCTGTTTTGTAGCCATGCTTTAACTTCTTTGCTAGAATCAAAAGACCAAATAAGTTGATAGGCAGAGCACTGTGTTTTGGCTCCAAGAGAACAGAACAAAAGTTTAAGAAAATGTAGTGATTGCAGTCTGTATGCTCCTGGAGCTGGCTACCCATATGGTATGAGTGAGCACTTCAAGAAGGCTGAGATTGAGAAGCTTGCTGCCAGCTCTGAGGAACTCAGAGTGTAACTAACTGATTTCACATCTCTTCTGCAGGGTATACGAAACAGCCAGCACTTTATAAACAAAGTGAAAACTAGATCAAGATTTGCACAAGGTTGTGGTATCATTAAATTATTTCACCAACTTCCCTGCTACAGTCAGTAGAATTTGTCTACTCTGTTGTGGTTTGAAGCATTTCTGTTGTTGAAAAGATTTACCTCTCCTAAGTCTGCTTAGGCTTCCCTCCAATTGCAATATCATTAGCTGAAACATTCTAAGGAATAATCCAGGTCTGGCTCCTATTTTCAGTGTAAAGTTATGGGAAAAAATCATTTGTTTGTTGACTATTTACTGTGTATGCACACACAGGCGCCCATGTTGCTTGTGACTTCCAAAAGTGCTGAAAATTATCATATAGTTGAAATTACATGATTCTGTGATATCAAATAATTTGACTTGCTGATAGAATCCTTTGCTTTAGTAAAGAACTCTCCTTTTTTACACCTTTGCTCATACAGTTTGAGAGAGAATGTGCATCAGCACAGTAATATGAACACAGGGGTTAAAATGGAACTTACTCCATAAGAAGTTACTTCAAGTGATGTGCAAGACAAGTCAGTCATTTAAGAAAAACACAGCTGTGGGCTGTGTACAACCCAAAATTTACTCATCACTTGCATTTCAACTCCTGTCTGGCATGGTTACTAATCATGTTACCAAGAAAAACTCCATGACTGGATGAATGTTATCCTAACATGTGCATAAAATCAAAGAAACTAAATTGTTAGTTAAAACTTCTGCTTATTTTACGCAATGAGGCATGCCGTTGGCTTCAGTCACTTATCATTGTTTTTTTCAGCAGGTCTGAACTTTTATCATGGTTACCTTTTATTGGAACACTTCTAAATAATTTGGGGTTGCACAGCACATGATGAGTTAATGCTTTCTTTTTATTTTTAGTATGCTAGAACTATCTGTTCCACCCTACAGCATGAGCTGGCTTTTTTTTCCTTGGTCACATTCCTTACAGTTCATCTGCCTATAAATGTTTTTAGAGTACATCAAATGATGATGCTAAGATACTGTTGTGTGAAGTCATTAACAATAAAAATCAAACATAAAATTTTGTGGTTTATTGTGCCCAAATACATTCCACTACTACTACAAAATCAACCAACCTCTATTTTTAATAATAATCTTATTTGAAAGCTTTTAATCTAAAATCAGCATTTGTGACAGTTGTTGATAATGTCTTTGGGGGACATTTTTTTTTTTTCTGGTAAAATGACTTGTGGTTTGTGGAAAGCAAAGAGCAAAAGATTATTTGTGATTAGGGCAGTCAGTGTGAAATGTCTCAGACTTGGGGAGAATCTGAATGTGTTTTCCAAGACACTAAGAAATTAAGGAGCCTAAAAGAGGCTATATTTCTGTTCAGCTAGCAAGTTATATTTTCTGAGAGGTGGGTGATTTTTCACTTGATAATCTTCATCCAAAACAACACCATTATGTTGGGATGTTGTGGTATAAAGCACTGTATATTTACAAAGCAGCAGAGGTTGCTACTTCTTGCTTTACCTCAGTAATTATTGATCTAAAAATACTAACAAATTTACAGCTGCCTGCAGTTCACAAACTGCAGATTTTGCAGCAGGCTCCCTAGGATTTCTGAGCAGACTTCACAATTAATGCTTCCACTGGTGGAGCCTTGAACTTAAACTGCTTTTAAGCAAGAGTCATAGATCTTGTGATCCCACAGTGGAAAAAGAAAACAGGTGGTAGGGCTAGATGTAATGGCTCTTTCCATTTTTACCAATGCTCTGACAGCTTGCCCTAGGAAGCTTTCCCTTCAGAAAAGAGATAAAATAGTACACAGAACTGGCCAGTCGTATACAGTGCATGTCGGCTCTGACTCTTGCCATAAACCTTTAAACCATAAATTAAGAATTGGTCCTTTACTTGTTTATGCAGCAACAAAACATTTTATTCTTCCTTTAAAAAACACCGAACTTTTGTTGTCAGTGTATGATATGCTTAATTAAGTAACACTGTAGTTAAATTTGTGGTGTCTGACAACGCCTATGCATGGCTTTAAAAAAAGTCTTGAGTAATTGATTCAATGCAATACCTCTGTATTCTTTACCAGATCCAGACCAGTATCTAAATAGATCTGCATACACCCACAGTCTTCTATGTAATAATATTTATGTATTTAGTATCAGTGTCTTCTAACACAGTTCCTTTTCCCTCATGGTAGAAGAGGTTTTGAAATGAGAATTCTGTATGTGTTTCAGTCAGTATAAACAGCTTTGCACTGGTATTGTTCTCATCAACAGCCACTCAGGATGAGCAGAGCACCATGTCACTGGCACAAACCTAGATTACATCAAGAAAGAAGGAACGACCAGAACTGATGCTACTTTATCTGTATCACCACAGCAGATACTATGTTAGGACCCTTCAACACTCAAAATGAGCACTGCATCCACATTTGGATCTTCCCTGTAAGAATGCTCAGAAAAATGAGGCTTAAATACCTGCGCATAATGTGTCATGTCTGGCATGTCAGTATCCAGATCTTGGTGGGTTAACCAAGCTTTTTTGAAAAAGCATGTTCACTTACTTCACTGATTTGATATTTTCTTCTATGATGCAGCCTTTTCTTCAAATCCTTGTGCTAGTTAATAACTATAGCAATGATTGCTTACATGAGTTATCTCAAATGAGTATTTAAAGGGTTAGACTCTTGACTCTAATCATACTGATTTTATCCTTTAGATAGTGGGGTGACTCAAAATGCCTTTGTCAGATGTCTTTAACCACTCCAGCTGTCCTGTCAGTGAGGATGAGTCAGAAACTGGAGTCCTACAACTAACACGCCCTAAATGTGGAAAGCTCAGCTGTTGCCATAACTGATTTGGCAGCTTGGAGCAGGATGGGGACTGGTGTATTACTGAGGTGACAGCAGCTTTTCCAGAGTGCTCCTGCAACTTTCAGAGAAGAGAGGAAAGTCTTGTTGTCCTTTGTTTTATTCTACACTGGTAGTAAAAACAGTATTTTCCAGGGGAACTGAGCTGACTGGGCTATGGTAGAAACAATGACCTTGGTAACTTCTGAGGCTGATTGTATGGAACGTTTTGTTCACTTCCTACACTGGCATTTGGGGCAAGGTGCTGAACATGCATGTGGTACAGGACGTGATTGGTCTGTGGTCCCCTTGAGTCTGAAAAAAGGTGTCTGGTCTAGGCAGAGAGGACTCCATTAAGAACTGGGCAGTCTCACTGCTTGGTAGATTATATATATATATATATATATATATATATATATATATATATATATATATGGCATACACACAGACTGAATTCAAGAGTTCAATCTTGAGATATCTACACCTGTGCCACCCAATGCTAAGGGGATAGACAGGTTCTTTTAGGGATCTTAGGCAGAAGGATGATCATGATGATAACCTGTAGTAGCAATTAAAGCTTTATTTTCTTCGCAAACTATTATAATAAGTACATCAAAGAATTTATTGCTAGAATGGCACTGGATTTCTAGAAGCAGAATGAAGGTAGTCCAATTTAGAAGTATCCTAATACAGCATTTATAATACAACCTAACTTACAATTACAGCTCTGTGTGCTGTTAGGCTTCCCTCAGGGTCAACAACAGCACCTCCCTGGCTGGGTTCCTGAGGCCTCCAGGGCTGGCAGGCAAGGGAGTAATTATCCTGGCGCCCAGCAACCTTGAGGCGTGTTGGGAGGGGAAGGAGAAATCTCTTTGGTTTGTCTGCTTGATTCACGGGACCTTCAGGGCCTGATAAGGAGGGAAAGTGAACAAATACATTACCTACTTAGTAACAGAGAGCAGCTGCTTGGCTTATAGAATGGCATTGGTTATGCCAACCATATAACATAGGGTCAGGAGCAAGGGGTACTGGTCTCATACACATGATGGTTTGTGTAGCACTGTCCTGTGGATGTTAAGTTAAAATACCCTTCCTCACAGTGAGAGTAAGGAAATACTTCGTAGAAAGCCATTCTGTGCAAACTGTAGTTAGAGTAAGTTGCATTTGTGGCCTTTGCTGCCTTGAAGCCATCCAAAGGGAGCTCTGCACTTCATGCCCATCTGGCAACTGCATATACAACAGGAGTGATTTTACCCTTTTCAACTAGCCATAGTTATAAACTGCTATGGTCATGTATTCTTTTCCCATATTCCAAAGAAACTCCACAGATCTAACAGCAATTTTTTTTATCTGTATTTCTTTTAAAATTTCATTTAAAATGTCAGGTCTATAGGCATAAGGAAACAATGCTTTCCTGAGATTTTGTTGATGGTTACTATGGCTGTATGTTTGAGTAGATTTGTGTTTTGGTTTTGCTTTCAGGGTAATGTTAAGACTATTACACAAACTATGCTTTCATTTTACTTCAACAATATCTACTACAGGTTTCAACAGAAATGCACACAGGAAAGGAGGTTTAGTACTAGCATTTTCATTATTATCTTTAAAATGCAGGTTTTACAGTGGTACTAATAAAATTTTCAGCTGTTTTGCCTAATTTTTTTAGCTAGCTGGATTTTGAGTAGTCTGCTGAAAAGTTGTGAAAAGGAATTAGTCTGTATAATAAAGTTAAAAGGCCTGAGATCTGCTTTAGGCAGGATCTGTTTTCAAGTACTTTAAGAACTTGAAAATAGAATTGTCTTGCTTTTATTGTGCTTCACCTCTCTTCATAAATCCTTTGCTGGGAGGCGAGAATCCCAAGATATAGTATGCCCTAACTCAAGCTTCTTAGCTCTTCACTTCCAGTGCTAGGACATTGTTTTGGCTAGGATGCTGCAACTGCTTCTGCATCTGAATTTCTTGAACTGGATTATAGAACTGATACAGGATAAAAGCTTACTCCCCCCAGGTGTCTAAAGAATTATTTTTGTGTGTGTATTTTTTAATCCAATTTGCCTTGATCTAATAGTTATTGCAACCTAGTGTGGGAGGTAGCATAGTAGTAAGGGAGTGAAAACCATTAATAACACTGCATTGTAAGGGCAGACAGAGGGGGGAGAAATAGTTATTGAACCTTTAATGTCCTTAGGATTCTTGTAGTGTTCTCTCTGTGAAGGAGCAGCACTTAGTTGAAGTTAAGAGCAGCAGTTTCTTAACAATAACATAGAGAATAACCCTTGTTTCTTTAAAAGAAGTATTTTTATCTTAATAGAACTTCTTCAGTAATATAACTAGTAAATGTGCAAATGGAATGTCCTACTGTGTGTTACTGGCTTGGTAAAAGAAGAACTTAGGATACAGCTTTCAGAGTACAAATCTGGTTCATAATACTTGCCAGTAACGTCACGCCTGTGAAAGAAATAATGTGGCCAGCAAGACCAGAGCAGTGACTGTCTCTCTGTACTCAGGACTGAGAAGGACACACCTTGAGTCCTGTGTCCAGTTTTGGGCCTCTCACTACAAGAAAATATTGAGGTGCTGGAGCATGTCCCGAGAAGGGAAATTGAGCTGGTGAAGGGTCTGGACAAGTCTTATGAAAAGCAGCTGGGGTTGTTCAGCCTGGAGAAAAATAGACTAAGATGAGATCTTATCACTCTCCACAACTGCCTGAAGGGAGGGTACAGACAGGTAGTCAGTCTCTTTTCCCAAGTAATAAGCAAAGGGACAAGAGGAAATGACCTCAAGTTGCATCAGGGAAGGTTTAGATTAGATATGAGGGAAAATTTTTTTCACTGAAAAGTGGTCAAGCATTGTAACAGGCTGCCCAGGGAAGTGATGGAGTCCTCATCCCTGGAGATTTTTGAAAGACAAGTAGCATGGTACTTAGGGACATGTTTTAGTGGTGCACTTGGCAGTGTTAGGTTGATGGCAGGACCTGATGTTCTTAAAGGTCTTTTCCAACCTAAATGATTCCATGGTTTACTAATTTTCAAGTGCTTTGCTCATACAGCAAATTATGACTACAATCATAATTCCATGATTTTCAGGTGCTCTAACAGAGCACCTGACACTTCTACCCCAGCACTGAAAGATGGACCTTAATGATGAGGAGTGAAGTCAACTGAATATTAATTTATTTGTTATGTCCCCAAAAGATGGGATATGATTGTAGCTCTTATCTAGAGCAGGGGAAAGGAGGAAGAGACAGTGTTGAGACTACATTAAAATTCCAGGATAAGGCACCAAATATGTGTAAACCACAGACAGAATCTGCTAGAACTGTGAAGTTAAGATGCTCTGTGTTGAGCTCTTACATCTGCATAATACAGAAAACTACCAGTGGCAGGGGGTTCTCAACTTCATGGTCAATTTGTGTGGGGAAGAATAAGCAGCCTAGCACAGCAGACAACACTGATGCACATTCAATAAGGGCTTGATTACATTTGACCAACTCACCAAAGGTGATGACAGCTGCAATTGCAGTTACAGCATAGATAGCATTTCAGTCACCAGCTGTCCACTCAACTGCAGTGCATGGCTGCTTCAGCAGTACTTTTAACCAAACTAGGAAGGAAATGGCAAAATCCTGTGGAAACTACAGTAAATCATTGTTTTTTTTCTAGTATCTCTGACAATACAGGAAAATTGGTAAATTTGGCCATGTTTCTGGCCAAATTACTGGAAATCAAGTAATTTTTTTCCCTTTATAAAAACTTACAGGAGCCTGAACAAACAATGAGAACAGTAGATCAGGTACAGAAATAGGATATTACAGTTCCACCTCTTCAGATTCAGGTAAATGAGATTGAAATTAGCCAGTTTGGTTTGTTTTGTTTTCAGTCTCAGTGTTTGATGGTTTAAACAGGCTGAAGAGAGTTTTTAAATAGAGAGTAGCACAGGAGACATATGACAGACTCCACACGCACAGAGCAGGTGTTTTTTATCCATTCAAATCATATCTCTGAATGGCCTTGAGAGCAGACTAATTTAATCTAATTTATTATTGAAAATAATGTAAATTTTAAAACTTAATGAGAATGTTGTTACTTTTCTCTGCCAAATATATGGTTAAGGTTGCTCACTGTTATTTGCAAATAATTTCCACTGTGCTTTTGATAAGAATACACCAATGCAAGGGACTTGCAAAACAATGCAATTCTGCTTTGAAGAAAGCTTTGCCATGCTCCAGAAATGAGCTGACAGAACAATTATTATATGGAGGTCCTAATGCTTGGAATGTGAAATTGCATGAAATGGAGGCCTTAGAATAAGTAAATCTTGGATGTAGTATGTGGTTTTAAACTAGCTTCCAGGGAGATAAAAGTTTCTTTTCATGCTTTACTATGATTTATGAGTCCTTCATTGTCACAATGTTCAAAACGTGCATGTAAAAAAATCTTCTTTGAAGCAGAGAAAATTGTGATAACAGGTTTTTGCATCTACTTTTCATTTTAGAGTAAAACAGTGTTAAGTTTGGATGACCACATGAGGACAAGTACTTTGAGTTCTTTCTTACAATTACCAACACATGGTCACAGCAAGCTGCTCCAAAACTTCAGTAAAGTTTTCTGAACCCCCTTCCCTCTTTTTTACAAATCTACTATCTTTTCAAAACCTTCAATATAAAGATTAACTTTGTAGAAAATGCTGAAAATCAGGTAATCTGGCCTGAACTCATTGTTAGGAGGTTAAGAAATGGGCTTCAACTCAGATATTATTTTGCCTCCTTTTTTAAGATGGGGGGGGGGGGGGGGGGTTTACGGCTTCAGGCATTTTAAATCTGGAATTTTTTGAAGACAGTAAGTTTAATTTAATGCTATCTCAACTAAACAATGCTATAGCTTGTTAAAAATATACCTTTTCCAAGTTTGTAACTTTTCCTCATATTATGAGAAAACAGTCTTTTAACAAACACCGAGCATTTTCAAGATGTATGGAAGATCTTGTATGATTGGGAAAGTCGGTTTCAAGTATTCCTCACACATAAGCACATAAGAAATGGATACCATTTCTGTGCTATTTGCAAAGCAAGCTGTCTTGGAGGGTTTGTAGCCAATATGAATGTAGGTCTGAATTTTCCTTTCAAGAAAGAAAAACCATCATGAATGGAAGATGGTTTCAGTTATCATAGCTTAATTTTAAATATACTGTGGGGAACAGTTACCAAAACTTAATTTTGAAACTTGACGCCAGCCTTTGTTTTATCACTGTCTATTAAATATCTGGTGTGCTGACTGTGCCATCTGTTCTTCCTGCAGGGCCTAAGAAGGAAAATTAATCACTCAGCCATCCAAAACACTGAGTGGTACTTGAATCAGATGCACAAGGATGGCATAACACTAACTGAATAGATATTACTTTGGAAGATTAATTGTCTTAGGGTGACTTTATGATGCTGAATTCTTCTGTTTAGCCCAGAAATAAGTTTTGCACCTTTAAAACTAGATCTGAGAGTGAAGTGGGGGGAGAAGGAGAAGCAGTGGAATGTCTGAAGTAGTTGTTTTCAAAACATAGAGAGCTTCAGCATTTTTCTCTCCTGGACTATGCTGCCTGCAGCATGGATGGACAGCAGGAGAAAGCTTTCCTTTGCTTTTTAGTTAGTGTTTTTTAGCTAGCTAAGGCAGTGAAGTTCCTGGACCACGTTTTTTCTTTTTCTTGGAACTGTCCAAACCTGCTCTGGACTGAAAATCCAGAAGAGCACCAGCAGCTCATACCTGTGGCCCACTGGGGCCTGGGACGTGGCTTTTTCCAGTGCAGGAGGGACTGATGAGAGACTGAGTGAGCCGAGCAACAGCCCATGACAAGGACTTGCTGAATTTGCCATCTCTTCAGAACAATGAGAGGTTTTATTGTTTAATATTATTTTTTATGCTTGTGCATACTTTGCTTGTTAAATAAACAGTTTTTTCCACTTTTCTCCAAGGAAATTTTTTCCTGAACCAACTGGGGGAGAGCCTGCTTGGGTTTGCTCTCTGGAGGTACCCCATTTGGAGGTTTCCTCCTAAATTTGCCCTAAACCATGACATTAATCTCTATAGAAGCTCTCTGAAATGCCATCTTCTTTGCCTACTCTAGCTGGTTTCATCACAAATACAGGCATCTCAGACTGTCCTTGGTTCAAGGAGGATTAATTTAAAGCTAGGCCTCCTAGGGCCACTTTTGATCTCCACTAGGAGATCCTAGTGTGTGCAGAGCTGGGTCTTCCAGGAACACTTTCAGTTATTTAAGTAGTGTGAAAAATTTTTAAAGGTGGAAGGCTTGCATGAAATTTGGCTATGAGGCACTCTGCAGTGTTTGATCCAGGATGGCCTACTTGTGGCTGGCTGCCTGTGCTTGTTCCAGGGGTAACAGTTGTGCAAGTTCAGTGTCTGGTTTGTCTCTTGCTTTCATAGGGATCAATACAGATGAATCAATAAAGATAACCTTCAAATGCTGGCCTTTCAGGCAGGACAAACAGTGGTTGCAAGAAGAGGAGAGTATTGCCTTGAAATCTGTCCCCCTGCCTTTGTCTCTCCTGTCATTTTCAGTTTCTTGTTTTGCATCATGCTGTTTGTCTTAAGGAAAATCTGCAGACTGGTATCCCTTGGGGAGTTGACTCAGGCTTTACTCAGGGTCTGTTGTAACTGGAGTTCACAGAGATTGCACTGCAGACTTACAAGAGCCAGACCAGCAGCACAAGCAGGGCTGTTGACCCCTGCTGCATATCCCATTGAAGGGGAAGGAAATAAAGTCAGAGAAGACAGGTTAAGTTCGTATCAGAAAAGTATTGTTACATGAGGGCTGCCTTGAGATCCTTACTTGCAAATGTGCTGTGGAACAGAGTCCCCATCCCAAATTATTTTTCTTAAAGCACATCAAAACTGGACTATCAATGGTCAAAGCTCCTGTAAGAGTATGGAAGTGCTGTGAGGCTGCCTGCTGCTCCAGCATGAGAGGAAGAGACCAGTGATGGATGTGATTTTTAGGCATCTGGGATGTCAAAACAAACAGACAGTGATATGAACAGCTATCTAACTTTATTCTTTGGCCTCCTGCCCAGATTTGAGGTGCTGCTAACTATGTAGCCTCTCCGTGAAAGCTGTGGAAAAAAAGCACTGGAAATCAGATGTTTCCTGTTGGCAGTGCTCCCTTAGTCCCCAGGCACAAGGTCTCAGTTGGAACTCTGACATTTGGGGAAACTATGGGCCCAAGGGAGGGGGAACGAGGCTCAGGAGGAACAGAATCTGTTGGGGCTTGAGGGGTTAGTTCAGGGATATGGGAAGAGATCTGAACTCCCAACATTTCACAGTATCTGAGAAGTTTTAAAGTGTTATGTTTTTCTGGAGAGGGGAGGGTGAGAACTGCATCATGGAAGATTTAAATAGCTTGACCTGTCTCAGAGCTGATAATTACCAGATTTCTGCAAGCTAGGTGGAGGAAAAATTTACTGCAGTGTGGAAAAAGATTACAGACTGCTTATGAAGATACTGGGAAGTCAAATAACCCCAGATTAAAGACTGGTGAGTTTTGCAATGGCTGTATTGTAAAATAATGTCACCAAAAGCTTTATGAACAGGGACAAGCAAGTACCTTGTGCACAGACCTCATAAGATAGTAAAATAAAAACCTAATCAAAGCCTTACTTGAGTTGTACATTGCTAACACTTTATGTTCAATATTAATAAATAACTTCCAGTTCTTAAGCCTTAAGGCTTCAGAAGAATTATTTTTCCTAAACTGAGGTTTAGAAAGAAAGGTTTAAAGTCTTGCCTCAACTGTAAGACATTGGAAATCAAATTACACAGCAGTCTTTCTCACCATGGTGATGTTCAATCGACTAGGGAAATGAAAAAATTAAGTGTGTGGTTCCACTTCTGTCTCAGCCAAAGACATCAATATAGGGGTTTACCTTTTGAAACACTGTCCATCAATTCTGCAAATCAACTTCTCTTTTCAAATGGAAATTGTAAACTAGAAATATAAGATGCAGAGCAGTACTGAGTCCAGATTAAGTCACAACCATATTCTTCTCTGCTTATCTAGCATTTGTATCTGAATAAATGGAATCCAGTGAGAGCTTGCTGCACATGCATGTCAGGATGAAAAATTACTTGGAAAATTACTGTAAATTTGTGTTTAAATTCAAAAGGCATTCATATGAGTTTTCTCACTCCAAATACTGACCCTGAAAAGCTGAGCCATAAACTTAGCAACTGTGACTTCTCTCAGGAATTATCTAGTGAATGTCAGTCCAAGGGTTTGTTACAGGCTGTAGTAGGCTGCTAATGATGGCAAAAGGAAAGCTCTGTGATATACAGCTTGAAACACAAATATTGACCTTAATTTTCCTGCCACCTACCCCGCTAAAGGTTGTTATCTTCCCTGTACCATTGTGCTTCATTTTCACTTTAAACTGAAGCAGATAAAACTCACTGAGATTCATTGAGATTTGAGAAATTTACACAAAAATATTAGCAACACTACCCATCGATGAAGGTTTGTTATGAAAATACTAATTTTAGTCCTATAGAACAACTTGTTAAAAATTATCTGCAGCTAATATGTGATTAAGTTTTGCAAAATACTTGGCAGAGTACAAAAAAAAAAAAAAAAAAAGCGTATTCCACCATTCATTAGGCTGTTTTCCTTCAGATACCCAGTTTCTTTTCACAGTTTCAGCAGCTGCTAAGTCTGAAGTCTAAACACAAGTTGCCATGCAGAGGGGTCCGCTTAGGGCCTGCCTGAGATGCTTTTGGGGAGAGTTGGTTGGCACGTTCCTGTTGCGCATACGCCCTGTGTACTCATGTTTTTGATCTGACTGGCTACTCTTCACCTTTCTCCCGGGCGGTTCGGAACCCCCAGTCTGGGCGAAGGCCTCAGAAGGCCCGCTCGGGGCACTCGCCCGCCTTTCCCCGGGAGCCGCAGCGGGAGCGCTCCCGCTCACCGCCCGCCCCCCTCAGCCGCGCGCCCGCCCCTCGCCACGCGCCGCTGCCCCGCCGGGAACGTGCGCCCGCACGCCGCGGCCCCGCCCCCCGCCGCGAGGCGCGCCGCTATTGGCCCCGTCCCGGCCGTGCCGGCGCTGTTGTGACACGTGAGGGCGGCGCACGTGGGGACGTTATGTAAGGCGCAGGGGGAAGGGGCGGGGCTGGCACGCGCGCGAGCTGCGGGGCCGCCGCGCATGCGGGGTAGGGGCGAGGGGCGGGGCCAGGCCGGTCGGGTTGTGCTCCCTCCCGGACAGAGGCCCCGGAGGTTCCCGAGCGACAATGAAGCAGCAACAACAGCAGCAGCCGCCGGTACTGCCGCCCCCGCAGCCTCCCCAGCAGCCGTCGCCTCCCTTCGCCAGCCCGGGGGTCCCGGCCTTCCTCAGCAAGCTGTGGGCTCTGCTGGGCGAGACCCCCAGCAACCAGCTCATCACCTGGAGCCAGGTCGGCCCTCCCCCCCCACCTCCTACCCGCCCGCGTGTGGCGGAGCCCCCGCCATCACCCTGCCCTTCGCTCTGGCGGGCATCGGAGCCTGCTGGGGCCTCGGCGTGCCCGTGGGGAGGACGGAAACCCAGGGCACGGCCACATGGCTTGGTTGGGTTCGGGCCGGGCCGGGCTGAGCTGAGTTCAGCTGCTCGGCAGAGGCCGGCTCGCCTCAGCCCTCAGCCTCCCCCTTGTTTTTTAACTGTGGAGTAGGAGCTGCGGTGCCCGCCCTGGGGGCGCGTCCCCAGCCCCGCTGCGGAGGGTGGGGGTGTCTGTCTGGCGGCTCTGACTGAGCAGGCTCGGGCGTCCGTGGGGGTGGGAAGGGGCCCGGGAGCCGGAGGATTTTGCCGTGCGGTTCAGGAGCCGGCGTGTGGGGAACGTGGGGCTGCGGGGTGGTGCGTCCGCCAGGAACGGGGCTCGCCCTCTGCTAGCCCGGGAGCTCCGGAGGATGGGAAGAGCGGCGTGCTCAGGCCTGGTGCTGTTTCCTGTGTGCTGCCCGTGGGGCCGGATCCCGCAGGGGCACTGGGGGGCGGCCACGTGGGGCATGGCCGGGGGCTTCCCGGGCTCGGTGTCCACCTGCTGGGGCGGCGGGAGGGGGATGGGCCACGGGGGAAGTCGAATTGGGCACCAGTTTTGTCACAGTGCAATGAAGGGCTGGCAAGTTGCTACCGTGAGCATCATTGACAATTCTAAGCACGTATTTTAGTAATAGCTACTTCATTTTTTACCCTATATGCTGTTGTCAATAAAATCTTGTTCTCAAATCGTATCAATACCTTTAAGGGGTATTGAGTTAAACTCAGTAGAGAGCTTCTTATTTTAAATGCTCTAGAAATAAGGAAATGTCTTAAATATTTTACTGAAAATGGTTTACCAAGTATCTTCAGCCAAAACTTCTCAAGGAGGGAAGTAGGAAGCCTTAGCAGATTATGGCAGCTTTTCTTTATTTTTTTTTCGTTTTGTTTTGAGGATGGAACTTATTTTTTTAATGGTTTTGGGTTTTTTTTCTTTTTTTTTTTTTTTTTTTTTTGGAGAGAGATGCTAAAGGCTTTATGAAGATTGATATCGTCTGCATTAAAAAATGCTGGTTTTGCTGCCTTATGCTTTTAATGGAGTATTTCCAAATCCATTGTTTATGTTTACCTAAAGTAAACATACCAATACCTGTGTAGGTATCCTTGTGTTATTCTTTTAATTAAAAGCAGTAAAAATAATTGTTTGAGATCCTCCAAGGCTGTTTCTAGAGGGGAAGGTCCGCCCATCACAGTTGATATTATTAGCAACCAGCAATTCTTGTGGGGGAAGATTGGGATTGCTTGTGATACGGGTGAGGAGTACCAAATGAAGCACTTGGAAGTCTGCTCTATGCTGGAGTCATTGGCACTAGGGGTTGACAGTCGTGCTTACAGGCCTAACATCTATGCAGTTTTGCTGTAAATGACTCTCAGGGCAACAAGAGCTTGTGGATGTGTTTCCCACATTTTCATGTGCTAGGCCTGGACAATGTCAAGGTGATGATAAAGTGAGGCATCACTTGGAAGTTGTCTGTTTGTTGGTGTCACAGGTCACTGTAGTGTCACTTGGTTCAGCACCTTCAGTTCGTGAATTTCTCACAAAGCATTGGCTAAAATAGTCTATTCTTGCCATTTCTTTTGCTTCCCCTTTTTCTTCCACTGATTAGCTCTCAGCAGGAGGTAGGTAGGCATTACTGGAAGTTTTAATCTCCCTACCTTCCTCTCAGTGTTAAGGCCTAAGTCATCCAGTGGAGAGCCATTTGTAGCATCCTGTTTCTGATGCTCCCTGCTGATTGCTGGAACAAGCTGTTGTGGTTTAACCCCCACTGGTAACTCAAGTACAGCTCAGCCACTTGCTCACTTCCCCATCCCCTGGTAGAGAAAGTAAAACTCGTGGGTTGAGATAACCATTTAACACTGAAATGAAGTAAAGTTTGTGATAACAGTAATAAAACAGAAAGAAAACACAAGAGAAACAAATGCCCAATACAATTGCTTACCACCTGCAAGCCAGTACGCAGCCCATCCAAAAACAGCAGTTGGCCCTCCTGCTGGATAACTCCCCAGTTTATATATTGGGCATGATGTTCTCTGGTATGGAATATCCTTTTGCCTTATTTTGGGTCAGCTGTCCTGGCCATGCACCCTCCCAGCTTCTTGTGTGCCTGCTTGCTGGCAGTGCTTGGGAAGCTGAAAAGACCTTGACTTATAGTAAGTACTGCTCAGCAACAACTAAAACTTCAACTTACTATCAACATTATTCTCTCACTGAATCCAAAACTCAGCACTCTACCAGCTACTAAAAAAAAATTCTATCCTAGCTGAAACAAGGACACCTGCCTTGGCCAAGGACCTTCATATGGTCTTACAGCTGGTAAGCTTCTTGTGATCACAGAGCTGCTGGCATTTGAGGATAAGAGAAGTGACTCACTAAACTAAAAAGGCCCTTTTAAGAAGATGCAGGAAAAGTGTTGACATTTGTTAAAGATAAGAGTTTTTATTAACTACAGGGTGAGAGTATTGTGGATGTGTAGACAACCTAAACCATTTTGAAGTAGGTAATTTGCATTCTGCCAATTACTTGCCCTGCAGTTTAAATGGAGTGCAGTCATTGAAGAACAAAGATCTGATCCTTCTATTTTAGTTAAAGCCTATGGATTAAATAAAAGATCAGTCTTCCCTCACAATTGGCATTCCAGAATGGGAATCTTGCTTTAGGTGACTACCTTTTTGGTAACTCCAAAACCCAGTGGACACCCTCACCTCTTTGACAGCTTCATCTGCTCTACAGATCCTATCAAACCAATCATGGTTTTATACTGAAAAGCAGATGGGACTGTCAGCTGGTTGTTGGTATTTTTTCTTTGCTCAGGTTCTTTGTTAAGATTCCTTACCAGGGCTTCAAAACTACATTCAAAATAGATAGTATTGTCCTGTAGTGAAACTGTGATCGTTGCTGGTAAACAATTATTTCATATCTTCAAGCAGTGTGTAACAGTAGAGATGTTTGCCTTCAGATACAGGTAATGATGTAAATTGATAGTACTCAGTTGCTTTGCAACTGCAAGGTTTGTACGCTTTTTGTTTTGGAAAGTTGTCGGCAAGCAGATCAGTAATGTACTGCGTGCACAAAGGAAACATTCCAATCTGGTGATTAATTCTAAAAGCCCAGTATGTTTTCTGCTATGGTTTTTAAGTAGCTTACTGTGTCTCTCTCATTTTAGAATGGAAAGAGTTTCTTGGTGTTGGATGAACAGAGATTCGCAAAAGAGATTCTTCCCAAGTACTTCAAGCATAACAACATGGCAAGCTTTGTCAGACAGTTAAATATGTGTAAGTTCCTGGATTTTTGCATTCTAGCACAGTTCTAAATCCTGTACATAAAAGTTAAGTTATAATTTAATTTGAGCAGGTGCTTTGTGTTCTCTGCAATTAGGATACTGTCTTATCCTTAGAGTTGGTAACAGGATAGTTGGGACAGCATACTTTGAATTTCTTAATATGGATTTTGAGGTTTTTCTTTTCTTTTTTAAAGATGGCTTCCGTAAAGTCGTCCATGTTGATTCTGGAATTGTCAAACTGGAGCGAGATGGTCCAGTAGAGTTTCGGCATGCATATTTTAGGCAGGGCCGGGAGGACTTGCTGGAACACATTAAAAGGAAGGTTAGTGAAAATCCAGTATGTGGAAAACCTGTATTATTCAGTATTGATGAATCGCTAAGTTCATGTCAGGTTTAACTGCAGGATTGTGAGTGCAAATAAGTTCAGACTTCATGGAAACAAACTTCCCTGCTTTCATTTATATCTTGAGCTTGTTTAAAGATATTTCGGGGGATTTGACAAGGCTTTTTATATCTACTTTGCTGTCATTGTAGTAAAGTTTCACAGGTGGCAAAAAAGTGTGAGTTATGAAATATGACAATTTGCAAATGAATATTAGAAGTGCAGAGGATATTTTGACTTTATAATCAGCGATGTAAGAAACTGCTCATTTATGTAGCTTGTTTCAGAACAAAGATACTGTAAGCATTAGACTGGACACCCAGGAGAATGGGGCAAACCGATAAACACATTTATTATGCTTCTGAAATGTGCTCTGCTGTTACTGAGTCAAGTGCATATAGATGGCACATAAAAATATGGCAAATGAAACTGGATGTCATGGTTAACTCCAGCCAACAGCTCAGCCCCACACAGCTATTTGCTCACTACCCCCATGTGAGGATGTGGAAGTGAATTGGGAGAGTAAAAGTGAGAAGACTCATGGGTTGAGATGAAGGCAGTTTAATAAATCAAGCAAAAGCTATGCACACCCAAGCAAAGCCAAACTGGGAATTCATTTACCCCTCCCCATGGGCAGGCAGGTGTTCAGCCATTCCTAGGAAAGCAGGGCCCCATCGCACGTAATGGTGACTTGGGAAGACAAATGCCATCATTCTGAACATCCCCCCCACTTCCTTCTTCTTTCCCTCAGTTTTATGTGCTGAGCATGACACCATATGGTAGGGAATGCTCCTTTGGTGAGGTGGGGATAACTCTCCCAGCTGTGTGTGTGCCCTATGAATTTTTTGTGCAGCCCCAGCCAACTGGCTGGCAGAGTGAGGTGAGAAGTAGAAAAGCCCTTGACTCCATGTGTAAGCACTGCTCAGCAGTAACAAAAACATCTCTGTATTGCCAGCACTGCAGCACAACTGCACAAGTGCAAAACAGAGCCCCGTGTTTGCTGCTATGAAGAAAATTACCCCATGCCAGCCACAACCAGCACAGGGTGATGTACTGGTTATCACCAGGTTATTGTGATGCAGTTTTGATGAAGTAGAGCACTTGGGAAAATGCCTGAAGAGTCAGGAGTGTACACAAATATTTGTAACAATTAAAGCTAATGTGGCGACAGCTGTGTTTCTGGTTTGGGGTTTTTTTGGATGCTTGGTTTATTATTACATTATGTGTATATTTTGCTAACATTAGTAAGAAAATATACTTCATCACCAAAAGAGAATAATAGTTAAGCATGAGTTAAGGGAAGTGTTGTTTCTGGATTCTAATCTTTTAAAGGTTTCTTCTTCAAGACCTGAAGAAAACAAGATCCGTCAGGAAGATCTCTCTAAAATAATATGCAGTGCTCAAAAGGTGCAAATTAAGCAAACGACTATTGAATCTCAGTTGTCTCTTTTGAAGAGGTAAGTTGCTTCATCAGTATCTGATCCTTAATGCTGAGTAATTGTGATACTAGATATTGGACAAAGACATATTTCTAGGTGTTTCTTGATTTCTGGTTGCCTCATTTCAGTTATTGCTTTAGGAACATAAACTTCCATAGAAAAATTGCTTTAAAATTGAACTTGATATTAAAAGTTACAGGCAGTGTTGGTGCTTGCAGACCTGTCTAGTAGTAGGCAATTAAATAACACCTTTAATAATAGTTCCATATAGATGCTGAGTCTGAATATTTAAATCAGCTCTTAGTATAAAGTATGCTGGTTTTTGTCTTCAAGTTTGAAATAGCTACTGTATTTGTTTTGAGGCAGAGTTTGGTTTGTGCAGTTGGCATATTATACTTTCGTAGGACAATTAATGTCTGTGCTCATTGCTTTTATTTTCCTGTTGTTTTTGTCCTTATGCCCCACTGTTAAAAACTGTGGAAGTGTTAATACCCATGAAAAAGTGTTTAGAAAATCTAATTTGATAATTCATTAGTTACCTTATTGACAAAGAAACAAAATTGAAAATCCAAATGTAAATAGAGTTTTTGTAGAATTTCATTACTGCCTGCTTAGAAATTATGATTTATTCTCAACAATGAGATATGTGTCACAAATTACTTAATCCTTTAGAATATGTAGATACAGACTAGATACAAGATCCATAAGCATAAGGTCATGCACTGTAAGTCACATAATCTCAGTAGAAACTCTAATAGAGTTTCTATTTCTTCTTCTTGAAGATAGTTTCATGACAGTGTACCTCTGTGGCAGAGGTCACCGATTAGTTCAGGTTTTAAGAAGTAAATTCTCTCATTTCTAGACTTCAGTTCTAGTGACTTGAGGGGTAGAATATTTAGAGGCAAACTTCTTTTGCTTAGGGCATAGTCTTTGTTAGAATCTGGCCAGTCTAGAATAAAAATCATATTTACCCTTTTGAAATCCTGGATGAATTTGGGTTGAAAGGAACCTCAGAAAGCCATCAGGTCCAAACTGCTGCCCAGAGCAGGGCTGGCTTTCACTGAAATGTCAGCTAGCTGCTAATTAACTGACAGTTTGTAGAGATGAGAACGTAGGGGTTGGTCTTTGACATCCATATTGTCATCTCATCAGTTTAAAGTGAATGAAGTAGAAACTGGAGCTAAATCAAATGACCTGGTCCTACAAAACATGTTGAGGAAGCTGGTGAAAAAGCTGAGAAAGTTCAGAATCCCTCACTTCTGCTGTTAATTTTGTGATGGAACTGGACTCTTAAATTGTATGTTGGACATAGGAGCACTTCGAGGAGCGAGTAGTACCCTTCATCATACTGCATATGAGCTGCTGTTTCTGAAACCCTAGTTTAAGGTTTCCTGAAACCCCATACACCAGTGGAGTTTGCTTCTTTGTGTTGAAAATTAAACTACAAAAGAGAGGAGAGTGGTATGTTGTCTACCCATACTCATTGAAGCTTTTGGTACTCATTATCTACCTCTTAGCATGGCACACACTGTGGAAGCAAAAAGGCTTGTGGTTACAATAGGGCAGTTTTTACACTGTCTCAGTAATGGGAGTCCTATGAGTACTGGAAGAACCAAGGTTTCTAAAACAGCAGTGTTTCATGAAAACTGCTACCTCTGACATGTTCCTGTTATTTTTTATCACCTAACATGCCCGTTTACTGGAGCTAACCGAGGTAACTGTTAAATGCTGATGGTTAATTTTTAAATGCTGAATGTATGGGTAATGATTATTGCCAAATTTGGGAATTAAGGTTTTTTTTTCCTTTAAAGCAGATGGAAATTCTCTGCAGGCTATTTGTTGTGTTTGGGTCTTTGTTTCACAGTTACTTTCCAAGGCTGCTTGCTGCCTGTGTGACACTCCCACACCAACCCCCAATCTAGAAGCACATTTCAAAGAGTTTTAATGGAGCCAGCAGATCTTTAACAAAAATTAAATACTAGTTTTAGTGTGACTTTTAAATCATCATTTTTAAACAGAGAGAATGAATCCCTTTGGAGGGAAGTGTCAGAACTGAGAGCAAAACACTTGCAACAGCAGCAAGTTATTCGAAAGGTAAGGCTTCATTCAAGTGTCGTGTGTGATTGAGTGCTTCTGAAGCAGGAATGCTTTGCCATGTTACCTTGCTTTGCCCTCACTCAGCTTTTTATAATGTCAGATCTCTCTTTAATAGAAAAAACAGCAGGGTGGTATATGATGAACAAACCCTAGTAATACAAACATTCAGGGTATTTTATTGCATAAGCAGAAAATAAGGCCAAAGTCTTGTGAACATTTTCAAAGAAAGAGGCTCAAGAACATCCTACATCTGTTATTAAGTTACCCTTAATATGGTCCATCAATTTTTTTATTACTTTGGGAATCAGATGTCTAATTCTCTGTCAACTGCTTGGGAGTAACTTGCTCACTGCAAGAATTTCAAGATTCTGTATTGGAAGTTCACTGCTGCCCCACTTAATTGACCTGCTGACTGTATATTCCTAGTTACCAGAGGAATAGATAATTGAGTGGAACCTATTGATAATATGTTAGCTTAGATTATTTAACAGTTAGATCAACCAAAACTGATATAAATGCATAGAGTTTATAGATCTATTTTTAAACATATCAGGGCATCACTGCAAGTAGCCTTGTAGCAGAGACTTACTGATTTTTTTCCCAGTTTCTTCAAGCCAGGTACATACTTTAAAGCCTTAGATTTAAAGCATAAGAGAAGGAAGGCTAACATTACAGAAAGAATGACAGCTGATGTATACTGTTAATTGTACATGTAATTTTTTTCTGAATCTGTCAAAAATGCCTTTCACCAGAACCAGTATTTACAGATTCAGGTTGTGTATATGGTCCACATCCCTATATGCCTTTTGTCATTGCTAATTAGAATTCTTTTAATCATTTGAGTTGCTGCATGTCATTCTGCATCTTGTATCATGTTGTATAAAAGCTGGCTCTTATCACCTGCTATGTGAAAAGTCTTATTTAACAATTGAGTAACTATTTAGATATTATCAGCACTGACTTATACTTTGATTTGTAGGTTTTCTGAACAGCTTTGTATAAAAGTTATTATGCAAAGAAAGTGTTTTGCTGTTTATGTATAGGTTTTATTATTGGTGTCTTTTGCTATAAGATGCCTTGGTACTTAAGAGAAACAATTGCAAAGTAAAGCAACCAACAATAGTGTTCTCTCCCTTTCAGATTGTACAATTCATTGTTACCTTGGTGCAGAATAACCAACTAGTGAGCCTAAAACGCAAGAGGTAAATACGGTCTTGAAAACTTTCTGTCCACTTGATAAACTGACAGGCCTTGTTGACTAATTACCAAAGAGGTGGGTTTGAGATGGCCGCCTTAACTTTGCTCTTTTTGATGTAGGCCTCTACTTCTGAACACTAATGGACCTACAAAGTCGAATGTATTTCAGAAAATTGTGAAAGAACCAGCTGACAGTAGCCACCATGTAAGTTTTCTATTATGAGTACTCTCTGTTTGGATGGAGTGCAGGTGGGCAGATGGATCAAATTCATTGTCATATGGAGACTATAACACAGCTGTGTACTGAGAGCTGTCTGCTTGTACAAGCAATAGGCTGTGTTGTTTCCTTTCAGAAGCTGAAGGGGTTGATAATCACCATTCACTTTCCAACATAAGTGCATATAAACCAGTTACCTGTGTATTAAGTAGATGATCGTGCTGAAAGCAGTTTGCTTTTAAGAGGGGTGCTATTAGAAATAGCACGTATAATGTTGCAGTGTTCTCTTGGGAATGTGGCATCCCTGGCCCCATACAGGGACAAGGGCCCAGTGTGCTGCTCTGCAAGGCTGTATCCTACCTGGCAAAATCATGTCATGTTCCTGTTACATTTGAATGAGTCACCCCACTGAAAGTTGTTTTCAGCTGTCCAAATAGTAATTGGTGAGGAAATTGTTAAAACAAGTTCTGTAGTATGGCGCTAGAATTAGTAGCTTTGTAACAAAGTACTGTTTAAACAGCAGTTGCTGTTTTAATATTTTTAGTTCTGATATCTGACAGTGCTAGTATAATTTTATTTCTACACCTGTAGTATTTACCAGTTCTTTTTCCCATAGCTGTTATTCTCCATCTTGTTTGTTTACTTGTATAGCTTTTACTGTTAAACATAGATCTATACAAACAGCTTGTAATCTCCAAGGTGTAGAGAAGCTCTTAGACTTCATTAGATGTGAAGCATTTAAGATACAATGATAGCTGTTCAAAATGCTGAAGCTCATTGTCCCTCTGCCCTGACTCTTTTAAAAATAATTCTCAGGTACCTCTCAACAGAAATGAGGGCTTGAAACAAAGGGAACAGATTTCAGATGACATTGTTATTTATGATGTCACTGAGGATGTGGGTGCGGAAGAACATCCCATGGCTGATGAAGAAAATATTCCTGTTACACCAGAAACAAGTGAAGACACCACTTCAGATTCTTCCAAGTAAGAAGTCTCAACGTGTGTGTGTTGATAAATGACTTCCAGTGTTGTATAACATGCACTAATTCAGATGTCTTAGATAATGTTTTTAGTGAAGTGGTTAGAATTATTCAGCACTCCTGCACATACAGAAACTTCATCTGTGAATTCACACTAGCTTTTGACTTATTGACCTCTGGATTTGTTCCAAAATAGTTAATTGGCTGTAGGAGTTTTAATTTCAGGAGGATAGATAGAAAATTGTGAAAGCAATCTGTGTTATTGCCTAATAGTTAAATATAGTAAAGCCACAGTAAGAGAAGTCTTCTTTACTTTTTGGTTATGTGTACAGATAGGAACAACTTCCCTTGTTTTTCCAGGTTTTTGTGGAGAAAAATTTACATGTGGTGTTTGTCAGGTTTTGCTGTGGTCCTTGCATTAAGCCACTTAATTTCAGGGTTCTGGGTTTTTAACAGTCCAGTTGTTTTCTGTAGTTGTGTTCCTTCCTGTCTGTACTCCAGTGCTACAGAAGTTCTTCATCTTTCAGCTACAAGCAGGTTGAAACTCGTTCCAAAACTCAGTCCAAGGATTTAGATGCAACTCTCTTCTTGAGTATCATTGGACTGATAGGGCCTGTATTATGCCTCAAGGAAAAAAATTTCATATTTGTCGCTTATACTTGAATTGGCATAATTGTTCTTGTTCAGCTGATGCCTGGGAATGCATTCTCTGATAGAAAAGCTTCATGACAAAAAGGCTGTGATAGAGAGGCAATGTAACTAACAGCTTCTTAAGGGTTAAGAACCAGAATAGGCATGAAAGCAAGTCATTTGAGGCTCGCTCTTGGTTTTCAGGTTTTGTTCCTGGTATGCATAATATGGTTAACTACAAACCTGTTGACTGGGATGCTTTGTTGTGGGTTCTCCAGAGTTGATGCTGTTCAACAGGAAATAGGCAAAATATATACTGTCTGGCAGATTATGACCTTGTGTGATTTGGTACATACTTCACATTTAAATGCAAGCTTATAGTGGTTTTAATGACAAAAGTGCCAGTGTTCCTATAGCTCTTTAGCAGTTGGTTGCTGTAGTCTGGCACAAGAGTGTCTGCTAACTGAGCTGCATTAATTGTATTAATCATTACAGAACTGTATCAAAGGAAAATAGATATTTCTAGTATCTTGCTGTGTTTAGTATTAAAAAGCAGTAGAAAAGTTTATTTCCTGATAGTAGCTTGAATAGTAGCTTGACTAAAGTGGGAGGTAACTAAACCTGTGGAATAATACCCATTTAAATGTATATGAAATGCTGTAACTAACTTATCTCACATTACAGCTGTAGCTGTAGCTACCATTCTCCCGATATTGTAATTGTGGAAGATGATAATGAAGATGAATATGCCCCTGTAATTCAAGGGGATAAAAACACTGAATCAGTTGCTGTCCCAGGTAATGATCCAGCCAGCCATGTCAGTGACAGCACAAGCCCACTCATGTCAAGTGCTGTACAGCTGAATAACCAGTCAACTTTAACTGCAGAAGACCCAGTCTCTGTGATGGATTCCATACTCAATGAAAATGGAGTAATTTCACAGAATATAAATCTTCTTGGAAAGTAAGTAGTCTGGTCTTTTGTTTTTTCTAGTATTAGAACTGATTATTTGACTGAAGTAAAAAGAACTGAAAAGCAGTTTCTACTGAGAACTTTAAACTTACAGGCTACTGATATTCCAGCCAGTTTCTGAAGATTCTTCTATTTTAAGTATTTTAAGATGCGACCTCTGATTTTAATTGTTAAGTGAGTGAGTTGAGATGTTTAATCTGGCAGTGTAATGTTGTGGAGATTGTTTAAATCGTCAGGATTTATTTTGTCATTCCTGCAGGTATATTAGACCCATTAGGGCTATGCAAGAATTGCATCTCTGCTAATGTTATGTAATAGTGTTATGTTGATGTGATTACTGTGATACCTTTTCCAGAGCACCTGTCTGCTGACTTGGGTTCTCTTCTAAAGAGGCTAAAAGTCTTCATTTTTCCAGAGGTCATTTCTTGTGAAAGACTTAGTTCATTCTAGTTCTGGTAAAGATTTTTAGATGCATGTAGTACATCTGTGTAAAGCTTACTTAAGGATTTCTCTTACTTTATTAAGGGATACAGCAATAAAATACTGTTTGCCTTCTAGAGTTGAACTTCTGGATTATCTGGACAGTATCGACTGCAGTTTAGAGGACTTCCAGGCTATGTTGTCAGGACGACAGTTCAGCATAGATCCAGATCTCCTGGTTGATGTAATTTTGGCTTAAAATTAAGTATTTTCATAATAGGCTATAGGAAACATTGGTGTGTATTGTTGCTGTTTAATATGGATTTAAATCACAAATGATCTTTTTTTCCTTCCCTTTACAAAGCAAAGTTATAAATATTTATGCGTTTCTGGAGCACTGGTATAAGTCTTAATGCTTACACCACTGCTCAAGTGAATGCTTAAGTTTCTTACTGAACAGTGGCTTTCTTAATGAAATAATGCTGATATTTGTTGTGATGTGAACTTAGGTGTCAAGTCAATTAATACTCTTGCTTGGAAATAACCCAGCACATTATCTTTGGTCTTCTCAACGAACTGGGGTTAAAAAGAACCTTCCTCCCTGTTGCAAGACCGTGTTGCTGGCTGGTAGCCGGGTGTTGTCTGCCATAACTCACATGTCCCTTCTGAAGTGCTGCTCCCTGTCCATTTGATCCTTAAGCCTAACCTGGGCCCCAGTGCATGAGGTTACTGGGTCCTGGTGACATGTGGCTGCTGAACCTGTTGGAATGCTGTTGGCCCCTCTCCCACTTCACTGAGATCCCTCTTAAAAGCACTTCTGCTCTCCACTTACTGATGGGCTCCTTCCAGCTTGGTGTCACTTGCAATTTCATCCATCTTGCAGACAGAATTATCCATGCAGCAGTGTCAGTAGAAATTGGTGTTTTAAGACTGCAGCAAACTATGTTAGATGCCATACAGTTGTTTCTTTTGTGATCAGGGTTCATGGAATCCCACAGTCTCCAGTCCTCATAGAGGGTGGAATAAGTACAGGGGTTTTTCTCACACATACAGAAGCAATGGTCTTGTATTCTTAATAGCAACACTGAGATACCTAAAACTTGGATGTCTTTTGTCTTATTCAGCTTTTTACAAGTTCTGTGCAGATGAATCCCACAGATCATGATCATATCACTAATACCAAAGTAAGTCTTAAATCCATTGCTCAACATATGCACTAGTGAGAGATGCAAAATTCACTCATCTTTTGCTGTTTTCTTTACTAGAATCGTGGCACTTTGTGCTCTGGCTTTTAAGACTTGCATGAGAATAGGAAGACTGCAGCTGAGTTCATCCTGTTAGGCTTTAAACAACAAAGGAAAAAAGCACCCTAATTAATTAACAGTGCCCTTCAAAACTTGTATTACCTCTACATTATACCAGTCTCTTGACTTTTGTATCCCTGAGATTTTTTTATTTGCAAACATGGTATATGCACTTCTATCAGAATGGTTTCATCTGTATTGTCTGGTGGGAAGAGAAACCAGTAATAAGCAGTGAAGAAAAGATGTAGCACTTTAAATTTGTCCAGTTCATTTAAAGCATTAGTTTTGGTTCTTGCTTTGTAGCCTGTGTTTCCATTTCATGTTTCCTCAGCCAAGGTATGTCAGTGTGGGTAATACTGATTATGCCACTGCATCTTACCACAAATAAAAAAATATTTGTCATAGTCATTCAGCTGTTCTCCAGTGGCATTGGAACAGGTTTTAAAAGTGTATTTTAAAAGTTTGCTTTTGTTCCCAGGTGGAGACAAAGGGAAAAGAAGCTAACAAGAATAATGCTGGTCCAGCAGCTTCACAGGAAACGCAAGGTACTAAGCCCAGATCAGGTTAGTTGTAGTCATCTATTGAAACATTTCCAGAGTTGAACATTATTCTAAAAGCCATCTGAGTTATTTGCTCCTTATCTGATTTTATGTTATGCTGACAAATAACCAAAACACAATACTTAGTATATTTGCTTTTTAGATTTTTGTCTCTGCACTAGATGCAGAGAAACTGATGTTTTGCAGGTGAATCTACACTAATAATGTTATGCATGAACCATAACAATTCTTTAAAAACACAAACACCTATATTTTTTAGTAATTATTCTTTAAATAAATAGTGTGGGTTGGATTTTTTTTTTTCCTTCTGCATGTAGAAAGGCACTTGAATTGATATTCTGGGCATTTTTTCCCCACAGATAAGCAGCTGATACACTACACTGCATTTCCACTCCTTGCATTCCTTGATGGGAACCCAGGCTCTGCTGTTGAGAGTGGGGGCTTCACAGCTGAAACTCCTTCCACTGTTGAAAAATCCCTGGAAGGGGATGAGCTCCTGGAGAGCAGCCTGGATCCACAGCCCACCCAGAGCAAACTGGTGCGTCTGGAGCCACTGACGGAGGCAGAGGCGAGTGAGGCAACGCTGTTCTACCTGTGCGAACTTGCCCCAGCACCCATGGACACAGACATGTCCTTCTTGGATAACTGATGTGAGGGAAGTTCTGTATATAGTCATGAAGATGAACTATTTATTTAGAATATTGTTTGGTATGAGAGTTTTTTGTACATCACTGTTTTATGTAACCAGATATGTGGAATCTGAAGTACCTTTCCTATCTTGTACAAGCAGTTGTTTAGCTATGGAGTTAGACAAGCCACCAGGCACAGCTGGCACTGCTGAGCCAGGCTCCTGCTGCACTGCTGTGAACACTTGGTGTTGCCCACATTGCTCGTACTGCAAGTAACCAACACTTGTCAATAGTGAGCTTTGGTTTATGGTTTCTTATACTTCTTGTCTTACATATGATGACATAAACTAGTAGTGTATGGTTAGGGAACACTGACTTTCTGTATTTTGGGGGTTTTATTTTTTACATTTTGTTTAACACACATGAGGCTTTTTTGGGGTGGGGGGACCAGGACCTGATGAAGGCTTTTTTTTTCCCTGCTTCAACTGGGAACAAAGTGCCTGTACCTTGCTAAATCTTGGTTCTGCCTTACTTTCACTTCAGTGCAAGTGCTCACACATAGCACAAACTGGGGAAAAGTTCTTGACAGCTGCCAGGCCCCATGACTGCATGAGTACTTTTAACTTGGACCATCTATGCTGACAAAATAAATGTTACTTAAGTGTGATACTTGTCAAAAGTTTGTCTCTAATTCTGTGTGCCAGGTGGTTATGGATTTAACAGCATCTTGTTTTCCTGTCATAGTAGCTGTGCAAGGTCTGCTGTGTACAGTTCCTGGGAAATAGTATCATTATCTCCAGCCTGACAGGTTTATTGATAAGCCTCCAAAAGAAGAGAGAAAGCTGGGTTTCAGTAACTTCATACATACAACATAAAAACCAGATTCCCCAACTCTGGCAGTGGAGCCAAGGTTTTTTCCAAAGGAGTAATCTAGCCACTTATACAAGGAGCTGAATCCATAGACAGAGCAGTCTGCTCATTTTATGAATTCAGCAACTTGTTCTTTGCTGTAGGACTCAGTAGAAGTGGTGTTCAGGTGTTACACCCAAATTTAAACAGGTGTAGTCCAGTGAGGTGGCAGCAGTTGATGAAGCAAGAATGCAGTTCCAGGTGCAAGGCATGTTAGTGTTTGCTGGGACATGGCTGCCAAGGGCATAGAACTGTTAGGGAACTTCACCCAGGGGGTTACATGTGACCTCCCAAAAGAGCCATGGACTCACAGGTGTGCTCTGCAGCACTGTTTGCTCTTCTCAGAACCTGACAGTGCTACAAAGCATCCCCAGAAGGAGAGGATGAGAAGGTTACACAAACCCTTGCAATAGCCACATCTGGCAGCAGCAAAGACATCAAAAGTCATGGGACATCTTCATCCAAATTTATTTATTAATAAGGTAACAACATACTCCAAATTATTACAAGCCTTTACTAATCTTTCCATTACTGTCTGAAGTTTGACTTGACATGTCAGATTTTCTGCAGTAAATGTCAGTGTTCAGGTGCAGAATTAAAATAAAAGCTTAGAGAATAGCAACACGAAGTCACAGTTACAAACACCACAGAAAGGGATGAGCATGACATCTGCTGCAGGCTCCAGGGTCACTCCCAGTCAGGCTGCTCTGGGCTCAAGTTGTAGCAAGTAACAGAGAAATTATGCAGCTTATGTACTTCAGTTACAAAGCAGCAAGCACAAAAGCATTTTTAAGATTTCGTAACTGCACAGGAACTATGCCTAGATTTTGACTTAGGCTCAAGTCCACCTCTGGCAATGGATAACAAACAAAATATCTAATACAGTAAAAGATTTCAAGATTCAGAGCCCCAAATACTTTAAGAAACCCTTCAGTTGAAGCCTCAGTAAATGCAAACCTCCTCCTTTAGTTACGGTAACTTCAGTGCTCCTTTTTCTCCACTTTTTTTTTTAATAACAATACTCAATTCCTCCAAAGGGCTTACACAGCTTTTACCACTCGGCTCCTCGCAAACTTCATGATTGTAGCTTAGCCAAGAAAGTGGCACACAAAACAGCAATAAGTTATAGCACAGCTATGCTACTTAAACTACTTTAAAAACCAATAATACTATGTAGATGCACAATGTAAACAGGTGCCTTAAAAACATGCTTCTGAGCATCTGATACCGGGGTATTCTCCCCAGGGTGCCTGTCCTCCTGTGTGCAATGGGACACACTGGACTGGCTCCTCTGCAGCTCCAGGTGAAGTTTCTCCCCCTCACATCTGTGCTGAAGGTACTGCTGCCCTCGGCATGGGAAAAGTCAGGCTGGTAGTGCCAAAGTGCTGCAAGATGTCCAGTGAACCCACACGTGCTCCACTTTGAGTCTAACAACACTTACTCAAGGCTTACTTTGGAATCAAGGCAACAGGGATCATCAAAGGCAGACCCTTCTTCACTTGCAAAGCCTGACCTAGCACTGTTTAATTACCCTAATTAACACTTGTACTTCTTTTCCTACAACCATTTAATGCAACTGAGGGGAAAAAAACATAGTTCCAAGAGCTCTTGATCTTACATCTCGTGCTCCCAAAGCACTCAAAGTAGGAGTAATCCTCTGAAAACCATTGTTACAGCAATTACCACTGAGCTCAGCTAGAAAAAGTCATTTACTGAAATGACAAGACATGATTCAAGGTAATCATGCAGGACAAAGCAGGGAATACTACCTGGACAGCACACACACATGTATTTACACCCGCACTACTACCCGGAATACTGTTTGTTTCAGGGACACATGGCGCTAGCACAGCCTCCCTCCAGAGCAGCACAGCTCAGTCGAAGTCGCGGTTGGTGAGAACCAGCGGAGCCACCAGAGTCCACACGTACAGCACGATGCCAATCCAGCTGGAAGAGATCTTCACCCACACCGACGGCCACTTGCTGGTCATTGTCTCATAAGAAGAATCCGGACTGTGAACCAAGGAAAAGGAAAAGGATCATTTGCAATTTTTTTCAATATAACATACTTGTGTTCGAAGCCACCCTTCAACACTGTTTTCACAGGAGATCATTCTCAATTCACACATCAAAGGACCCTTCTCCCAGGGAGTACACACCGGTCTGTACAAGAACACCACTTGTAAGTAGGTGTCACAGGAGGTGGAAAAACAACAACAGCGCAAAAAATACTCAGTATGAGAAGCTGCAAAAGCAGAAATAATTATAAGGAAAATCTAACAAATCTGCAGAAAGGCAGTAAATGGATAGAACTCAGAGATAAAAAGAATGTATTTTGCCTTGCCAAAGGACACCACCTAGAAAAATTTATCATCTCGATGTCATACTGGACCCAATTAGGGCCACAAATCAATTTCACAGCAGGACTATCTATTAAGAGTTACTTCTGAAGGAAGTACCTTTTAGTGTTGCTTTTTCAATACAAATTGTTCTTTGCCATGTAACTAGAGACCTTAAACTGTATTTTTTAATTCTGAAGAACATCTGATCTAGCTGCTAGCAACAGTTTGCACACAGAAGGACTACTCTATTGCGAAGATTTTTTCCAAGGATCAGACAACATAATTTCCTTCCACCAAGCCCCGTCAGAGAATGGCTGTGGTTGGAAGAGACCACTGAAGGTTCTCAAATCCAGCTCCACTGTTCCAGTGGGGACACCTAAATCCAGCTGCTCCAGACAGCTTTGGAGTGCCTCTAAGCATGGAAACTCCACAACTTCCCCTGGCAACCTGTGCCAGTGCTCAGTCACCCTAGCAATGGAAAAACGTTTCCTGATGTTCAGAGGGAACTGCCTTTGTCTCAGTTTGTGCCTTTTGCCTCTGGTCGCGTCACTGGGCACCACTGAGAAATCCTGGATCCATCCTCTTTGCACACCTGCTTCAGGTGTTTATACACATTGGTGAGACACCCCTTGGGCCTTTCTCCAAGCTGAACAGTCCCAGCTCTCTTAGCTTCTCCTCATATCACAGATGTTCCAGTCCCTTAAGCATCTTCATGGCCATTCGCTGGACTCTCTCCAGTATGCCCATGTCTCTCTCATACTGGGAAGCCCCAGGACTGGAGGAGATGGGATGGGAAGAAACACGTTCCCCTTGACCTGCTGATATAACATGTCCTTTTTCTAGCTCTCTGTACTAGACGTGGGCCTAGTGTTTACTAATTTTTGTTATATAATTTAAGACTTTATCCTGTTCACTTTAGCAGGATATATTTCAGCAGTTCAGTGAATGACAAGAATCATCCTAGAAAACAAGGCAGGCACTTGTGAACAAGGTTGGCTACAGTTTTCAGATACACTTCCCTTGAGAAGGCCCACTCAAGACCTACATTCCAGAGCGTGCAACTTGTGCCTCCTTGTCCAGCACCTTGTCACCTCCTTGTCCAGCAAGAGATGGCCTCTTGAATGCTCATTATCAGCACAACATCTAATCAAACATAAATACCTGTACCAGTTGGTAAGTGTCATCATGATATACAGTGATGCCAGGAAAAGCATGAAGTGGAAGAAGGAGTAACTGTAAGTAACTCCATCCCTCTCATTATCTATAGCTCGGTGAACATCATCTCCATCATCAAGGGAGCCATCACTCCTGGGCATTCCATCCTCTATCAGCGTTGATTCATCACTGGTCAGCATCAGCTTGTTAACTTGGCTGTTGTTGGATGTCCGGATGCTGGACATGACAGGAAAGGACATGGTACAGATACCCAAATAAATACAATTTAGTATCCAACAATAAGAAGTGATACAAATTAATGTATTTTTTTAAAGGAATCTTACCTTGAATAGAGAACACACAACAGAAACAAAACCAGTCCTACAATCCCTTGTGCGTCCCACCACTGCACTACCTGACCTTGGGTTGGAATGGTGGTGCTGTTGTAACCAATGATGCTCAGCAGACTGGGGTTACAGCGCCTGTCTGTGAGGGAAATTGCATTAGAACTTACATAAAACAGGAACAGGACAAATATTTAATAGCACATTTCCATGCTGAATGCACAGAAATAGAAAGGAACGTCGTGACTGTGACAGTCTTTCAGTGAAATTTGAATTTAATTTTAGCCTACTGAATCTCTCTAGAGCAGGGAAATGACAGTATATGGCATAAAAATCTGTGTCTTTGAGCAGATAAAAGGATTCTGAACTTATGTAAGATATGCATCAACTGCTTTACTATTCTATCCGACATAATTAGATGCAAGAAAACAGAAATTTCTGTATAATAAGCTTCAGATATTCTACTGCTAGAAAACAAGTTTGACAAACATATTCTATAGATGGGATACCCAAGTCATCCCAGAATTGGAAAACAATACCAGTAAGTCAGTTTTTTATTATGAGTGGTTCCCAACCCACAGCATCCACAGGTAACACTGATGAAACAGCTGAAAGTAGTAAACAATCTTATTTTTCCATAATCGCTGCCTGAATTAGATGACTCATGTATTCCATGACACAGAAGCACAGAAGATTGTCCACAGCTAAGACAAAAGGGTCAGAGACCCAATTAAGACCGCTAAAATCAATATCTGGTGATTTATTTTAATCATCAGAATTTCTGCACTTATTTATTTTTAGAGACATTCAACTGTTTCCAGTCACGATAAACACTGACAACATTTGTTAATACTTGTTATAAACCCTCAGTTTGGAAAAATATAATCAGTAGCATCTTGGTCACCTAAACATGAAACCTGGTAGAGAGATGAAACTCCTAGACTCCTCAGGGTTTGCACTGATCTGCAAAATCTAATCTTTAGAATACTGCAGTTCTGCCAGTAAAGAGCAGAAATTACATGCCACACAAGCAAGGGGAAGATACATGATCTTAGCATGCTGGTTGCAGAGGGGGCAGAGCTCAGAGATGTGTGGGCAAGGCCATGTTGCTATTTTATACATCTCACATTGTTGCTGGGAACTTGGCTTCGAGGAGAGGGTGAGCACACCCAGGAAGAAGTGGCACTCTGCTTCCCTCCCCCGCTCAAGGGAGCTTGCCTGGACCAGCCACGCAGACCCTGCCCTCCCTCCCTGCTGCCCATTCCTTCCTATCCTTCAGGAGAGTGGGCTCCTAGCAGTACATGTAGCTGAGCCCTACCACATGCACATTCTGTTACCCTGCTCTAATGCTGTCCTGCAAGAAGTGGAAGTACAATTTATTGCTGAACCATTACACAAAATGCTCTACATTGCTACTACACTTACCTGGCTCATTGGTCATGGCTGACCAAGTCAAATACATTGTGTAAATTGTGATCACTGAAGACTGCAGCAAACCAGACCTTGGCTGAGATTCCTACACAAAGGAGTCACAGAACAGGGAAGTTAGACAATCAAAAGTTGCAGGCACAATTATATTGTGATAACACAGGAGGCAACAGATTTAAAATTGTACCTGAATCCTTGGCAGAATTGACATTACAGAAGCACCAATACACAGGAGCATATTAACACTGATGAATGTCTTGTTTTCAGAACAACCTTCTGGATGAGTGTAATAAACATAAAACAAGACAATAGCTACTAGAGACAGTAGATAGTTGACAGCTGTAGCTGAGAGCAGAGCTGTGAAGAAACAAAACCATAGTTAAACTGGTTAATAACAGAGACTACTATGATTGGAATAATACTGCATGATTATCGAGAGTGGGATACAGTATACAACAAGAGTTCTGGACAATGAAATGTAAAAGAAGTTCTCAAATAGCCTGTGAAGTATTAAAAAGAAACAATACATGGGAATCCTGAGGCCATGCTTGGTTCTCCACTGCCCTAACAGCAACCAGGGAGAGCAAGGAGGATAAGGGAACATAGTTGTACTGGACACACTTGGGCTAACAGCTTAAAAAAGAAACTGAAGAAATACTTCTCCAACAGAGGCTAAAACAAGATCTCATTTCCAAATTATGTCTTAGTAAAAACACTAAATAGAGAAGCGGCCACTGAATGAAGACAGGCCATGCTGTCTTTTGAAACATCTAAATTATCAAATCTGAAACACTTTATTAAAATATAATTTCTCCAGTGAGATGACTTTACTCTCCCCTTCACGATCCTGACTTTTCACTCAGTATGTACCTTCAAAGAATGACTCACTGGCAACCAGAAAAAACAATTGTTTGAGATGATTCTACTTAACATGATGTATTAGCAGGTTACTTTGTTTTTAATCAGCACTGAAGGGCTGGCAAAACCTATGACTAAAAAAAAAAAAAACAACCCAAAACAAACAAACAAACAAAAAATCCAAAACCAAAAAACTCCAACAAAAAAAACAAACAAAAAAACAAAACCAACCCCAAAAAACAAAACAAGAAAAACCCAAAAAGCTGCAGTTGCTGCTTTCCTGATACCATGATGCACAGAAAGCTCCACCTGAACACGAGGAAGAACTTCTTTACTTTGTGTATGACTGCACCCTGGAATAGACTGCCCAGAGAGGTCACAGAGTCTCCCTCACTGGAGATATTCAAGAACCATCTGGACACAATCATGTTCCATGTGTGCTCCAGGATGACCCTGCTTGAGCTGGGAGGCTGCATCAGATGAGCTGCTGTGGTCCTTTCCAACCTCACCCATTCTGCAATTCTGTGAAACTCATGCCTTGTTCCCAGGGAACAGATCTTACTACTCAGAGGCTGCTGCATCTCTCCCTGCTTCCCCTTACTTAACTTGACAACAGAAGCACATCAATGGAGCTGAACTACACACCTGAGAAAATTATACTCATGCATGAAGCAGCCCTTTCTGCTTTGGTAAAATGAACTATTCAGTGAGTAACTTATTTAACACAATGCACATTAAATTAAATTTAAAACTTGACAGTAGTACAGTCCATCCTTACCTGCATACCAGCATCTTGAGTTTCCTTCCTCCATTTTTTCAACCCAAGATTCATTCCAGGAATGGGCAAAGTCAATAAGCAAGACCAGCTGAATAAGAATAAAGCAGAATGCTCCAGCCATACCTACATAAAACCACACTAGAAGAGAAGTAAAACAAAACCAGTTAAGACCCATACATGATTTACCCCCACCACGGTGTCCCTAAACACAGAGAAGCACTACAGTTACACAGCTACAATTGAAACTGTATGACATCAGCATGCACTTACTTTATTTAAAACTAAGTATGATTGCACCATGATACAGAGGAAGACAATATTCCCTCACCAGTTGTAAATGGTCCCTCTGGAATGAAGAAAGCTCCAACACTAATTGCAAGCGCCGTCGCAAATTTAAAGAACCAGAATCTAAAGGGAAATAAAATAAGGCAACTGTTAAGTCTGGTCTAATTCATACATAAAATACACATCTTTAAAAGTTGTTGTTTTTTTTTTTTAATTTGCTCATTTTTAACTTGCCTCACTTGAAGCAGGATAAAAATTTTATCTGCCCAAGATTATTGCTCTCTAAAAAATTATGCCTGAACTGTGCTAGACTGACACAGAGTTTGACACATTTCCCAGAGGTATCTTCTTACTTGTGAATTCCAAATTAGGCCAATTGTGAGCTGCTTTTTTTCTTCCTAAGCACATTTTAAACCAGAGCAGTGAGATTGTTGGTTTGTCTGCATATCAGAAAAAAGGGTTAAAAAATCCCTTTGTACTTTTAATATCAAAGATCTGACTGATGTCTACAATGACATAAAATATTATGCTGGAGCTCCCTACCAGTCTTGATTCACTTCCTACATGAGAGAAATATACAAAAGTCTAGATTCTTCTCATCCAACTTCAGATTGTTTAGGCCTACTGAGCTGATGAGGATTTACCACAAAAACAAAAGCAAATCATTTATCCTGCACAGAAAAGACACAATCAAGTTCCAAGTCCCTACTTCAGGGCAGTGTCATTGGAATTTTTCTTCCAGTAAAAGATATGAACTCACAGACCATCAGAAGAGATCAGATGTTTCCAGAAAGCATACAAGGGAATATCCTTCACCAAAGATACAACAAGCTCACCCCAAATACTAACTGTATAAATATACCCTGCATAGAGAACTTCAAACTGTTATGCCAACAAAACTGTAAGGAGGTAAAGACTATTTTTTCTGATCCCAGTGACAGGCAGCTCCAAAAACAGGCATGATGCCATCTACATGCACTTCAAAACTGAATATAACACCACAAAGATATGTACCACACCCCCACAATGTCAAACACTTGTCAGTTTTTCAAGTTTTCTATTCCTTCCCATTTCTTCCCATACTTTGAACAAGTTTAATCTCTCCTGCTGGCTGTTACAATCAAATGATGGATATCAGGAGAACAAGTGCCAGTTGTGTGGAGAGGAACTATGTGACGTGACGAAAGTGCAGAACACAGAACAAAATGGACTAACTCCCTTGGATATAGAGAAGTGACAAAATCCAGTCTGAAAGTTGAATTAAATTGTAATATTTACAGTGCAATACAAACCCCACTAAAAGTAGTTTTAGAATCCACTTTTTTAAATCAATGTTGTTCTCAATTATAGAAATAGAAATGGGTTCAAGTTTATATATATTTAATCTCTAATTCTAGACTTTTTAAGGGATCTTACTATTCTACCCCATTCTACAACTGAAAACAATAGTCATCTGAAATAACACCTAAAGCTGCTGTGCATTCTGCACAAGCCAGCAATTATCTCGCAGATACATTATAATTGATTTTTTTCTATTCTCTTCATAAACCTGAGGCAAGAAACTACTTTGACTGCCATTAAAAAAGCAGATAAGGTGAACATTGGCACTAGATTGTATTACTGGGCTTAACTCGCATGCAAGCATGAAAAAGTTAGTACACATTTATGCAAAAATCTAATATTCTGAATATTTCAAATCACTGACAAAAAGATTACATCTCAAAATATTACTGAACATACAGACAATTTCAAAAATTAAAAGCCATAACACTTTCCATAAAGCTCAATACTGTAATGCATATTATTGTAGCAACGAGTTATTACAGAAGTATTGAAAGTAATGTTATTAAATATTTTACCAACAACAGTTAAAATTTTTCCTTTTATCCTAGTGCTGATGTTAGATTGGCTAAGAAGAGCAAACTGCTATGGGTTGCATAAACAGTACCTAAATTTGCACTGGGGAGCACAACTCCAAATAAGGTTATCAAGAAGATCCCAAACACTTTAGAAAAAATTTAGGTAAAAAACATTCCTCATTATGGAAAATCACCATGTGCCTTTTTCTGAAAAAGAACCAAAAAACAACAGAGCTCTGATACAGAATGTAGCTGAACCATTTTCTTTTTGCTTGCAACAAGCATGTTCTCCTGAACAAAGCAGGGTGGAGGGAAAGACTCAACTGAGTTACTCTTGCTAACGTATCTTAATACTGTACTTTCTTTTTCTTTTCCAAAAAAAACCAAAAGGAAACAAAGCAATATTCTGCTCAGTCTTAATTATTTTCCCCTACAGAAATAATTTGAAGCTTTTTCTCTTTTTATGTTAGACATGTTTAATCCTACTATACTGAATATAAAATAAAATTTTTGGCTTAGCTGTTCATAGCTTCTGTTAAATACAGTCACCTCTAAAAAGCAGTAGTCTAAGCAATCACTGTGACCACCAAGATTAGGCACCATAAATGGTTTTAGGCTTTTTAGCATCATGTCCTCTTACAAATATTTACATTTCCTTGGTTCAAGGAGCTACATTACACATAGGCAGAACTTGGATGAAAACTACCGCTTGTGTCAATACACGAGCTGAAATTCCACTATATTCTTCCATCTGATAATCTTAACTAAAATGAAATACAAATGAAAATTCACTGAGAAGCTCAGAAACTAGATACATAACTCATTTCTTTTTGCAGAGGGGCAACTGAGAAGATAGCAGAAAGAGAAAAGATACATTTTATACATCTATATTGATATATATGTGTAACTGCTATAACCTTTAAAACAAAACTGTTCAGAAAAGAAAAAAAAGTTCTTACAAACTTCAAAGTTAAGAGGAATATAATTCAGATGAGGGTCCTAAATATTTTTATTTCTTGAAAAAAATCTCTGTGAAATGAAACAAAAATTAATCACTAACTCATCTCAGCACTCATTTCTGCATCTTACCCATTGTGCACCGCTGCTCTGGGGTCATTGCTGCTCTTCACTTTTATCATCAGCAAGGAGAAGAGAAGGAAGAACATGGCCATGCCAAAGCACACGCGGTACACGGCCTTGTAGCCAACCAGGACATCACAGTTCACGTGGCCCTGCACACCAGGAATACTTGTTCCCAACCCTCCATCACAAAATCCAGGAATCTGTGATAAATACACGACACATCAGTCATCATTAAAAGAGTTTCTGTCAGTAAATTAATATTATAAATTTCCAATACTCCATTCATTAGTACTGTAAAATTATGTAACTATTAACACTGTTAGAAAATATTATATTGAAGGACTGCATCATCAGCTGCAGTCCAACTAGAATATCAAACACATGCAAGGGAAAAAAAACCCTGCATAGGCAGGATAAAATAAAATAAATCTTTCCATAAAATAGTTTGGGCTGGAGAAGACCCTTAAAGCTCGCCTAGACTAACCCCTCTGCCATGGGCAAGGAAATCTTCAACTACACCAAGTTGCTCAAGGCTCCATCCCACCTGACCTTGAATGTTTCCATGAATGGGACAGGGATCTTATTAACAGGTTTTTTATGTTATTAGCAATTTCAGAACTTCTCAAAGAAATGCAGTTTTCCCTTGCTGATCTGAATCAAGAGATAATTAAAGATCTGTGAACTGGTAAATTTGACTTGACAGTTACTATCAGGCTTATGACATAGCTAGGAGGTGTCAGCCTGCCTGCATCTCTTTAAAACAGACACAGCCTTTCCCAAAAAAGTACCATCACCTTTAATTAGGTGTATCTGTAATTTCCATATGAAACAGCTGAGAACATTCTCTCCAGTCACTAGCAGGACATGAGCAGCATCTTTCAGAAGTTAAATCATACTCCAGAAGGCTGTAATTTTCTTTCCTAGGTGACTAACATGGCTCTCACTGAAGCTCTAATGTAGTAACTATACCAACCTACAATACACATTTACAGATGAATAATTTGGGGGAAAAACATGAAAATCATGCCTAACCAAAGCTACTATCTACTGAAAAAAAACTAAAGACTGCAAAACAGAACTGAAGTACATGCAACCCAAGTTCAGTGAGCCTGTAAGCTCTACTGTAATTCACATTACCATTCTCCAGTTTTGTATCACATTTTCATATAGCTAATAAACTGTAAGATCCTACAAACACTTCCTAATTCCCTGGGTGGAAAACAGGCTACTATGATGAGTGAAAAATATTTTTGTTACACACTGCAGACTTTAAAATAGAATTTTAACTAGTACAGCATGACAAAACTAGAAGACATCTTAAGAGTGTGGTTGTTTTTTTTAATCACAACCACAATAAAAATTGATTAAGTGCCATAAATACAAGCATCTCAATAATATTTAATTTGGAACTACACACACATAAATTTTCTTGTTTGATGCAAATTTTTTTTTCTTCTGCTCTGAGCACTTAAAGAAGCGGCTTTACCTCAAAAGAGTGCTTTTCATCTACAGAGGGATCTTCCCACAACTTCTTTGACTCACAAACAAATGAATGGTGACTGTGAAGCCCAGCTGGTAGCAAAATTACATATTTCCAAACAAAATCTATGCTTTTCAAGATGTCAATTACTATTATTTGTGACATTTGTTCTCCCAAAAATGCTAGCAATAAATAAACTGACCTTCTTCAGCTGCTCTTCCATGCCTGGTATTAGCATCACACAGGCAACGCTCACGCCAACAAGTAAAAAGAAGGCATAAATCAGCCGAGTTATGGTGGAGTTGTTTCCACTGGGGCAGCATCGGCACAGCAGGCACGGGGCACTTCCACACAAACATGGTATCTGACAAAAAGACAGAACATGAATTATTTAAAAAGCTTTGGATTACTAGATTTCAATATTTAATCAGGCTGGGCAGATCATCAGATATGATGGAAAATTACTCCTCCTGTGCATCCCACCTCTAAGTCACTGCAACAAGCTACAGAGCCACCAAACAACAGCACTTCCGGATGCGCTGCTGCACAGTGAAATTAGTGATTTCTAATACTTCTCAATGATTAGAAGTAATCATTTAACCATTCAGAAGAAATAAAGACTGGATTCAGGCTCATTTGTTCTCTTGAATTTTATTTCATTTCAGCCAAATTACATGCAATAAATGCTTTTGTTAGCAACTACATCCTCCCTTCCACAGCTGCAGAGATTAAACTAACACACCACTGGAAAAAGATATGAGCACAACTGTTATGTAGGTACACTCTCAGCACCTGGCACAGTTGGGATAAAATCCTCCCTGGGGCCATAAATATTTCCAAAACACAAAAAACAGGCGATAGAGCCTAAATCTTAGGTTGTAAACTATTTCATATCAGCAGTTACTCACCCATCACATAATTCTGTAAGTCTGCAAAATTAACTTATGCAATGTAAAAGTTACAAACAGTAAGAACAGAGCAAATATGTAGTACATGTGTTACTGATACCAAATATTAACAGCAAAAGTGGATGGGAATGCTGTACAGTTGTAATACTACAATGGGGGAAAACCAAACAGGACAAAATTTACCTTTATTTAATTCTCACACAGAAAATTGTAGGAAGAAAAAAGGGAGCTATTTCACCAGGAAAGGGTTGGAAAGCAGGGAACAATTCTCTGCCACGTGCAGTGTGACAATTTGGGAAGTAAAAGAAAGGCAAGGTCCCACAAGTAAACATTAGCTAAAGGAGGAAAGGGACAATCAAAATGTGTGATCACTACCCTTCTCTGAGCTACAATAAACCATGACACAGAAAGACACAGAACAGGGTTAAAACTCAGCTTCTCCCCCAGCACACCTCCAGGGACAACTCCACCATGGGACAAAAGCCACAGGTGTCCATCACTGCACAAGAGACACTCGGTCACCTAAGGACAGCAGTAGTTAGAAGGGCACATGACCAGGACGTTCCAATCACCCAGTATGACAGGCATGTGTCAGAAGGAGTTCTCAGCAGTTTAGTCATATGACAACCAAAAATGCCAGCAGTCCAACGCTACCGGAAAAGCCGCAGGGGCTGCCGGGAAAAGCAGAGAGGCTGCCACAACACTCCGGAGAAGCCCTCTGGAAAAGGCCAATTATCATTCCTATAGTTTCAACCAGACTCACACACTGAACCCACAAACTCTGTCTTTTAAATAACTTCCCTGTATTATTTTTGACACGTGTTCCTTCCAAGGAGCCAACAATCTTCACTCCACTACGCTACAGAATCATCTTTAAATTGGCAAACTTCACCATTACATTTGTCTGCTAAACCACTGAAACTAGGCAGATTCTCATTGTAAGAATTTCGGGATGTAAAAGTTATTATATTGCCCCTTTTTACCTGCTCCTACACTCAGTGCAACACAAATAATATGAAGGCATAGATTATAGGAGGTTTAATCTCAACATAATAAAGAAATTATTTACACTGAGAGCAATCAGTCCCTGCAACAACCTCCCCAAGGATATGGTAGAGGCTCCATCACTGGAGGTGTTCAAGATGCCACTGGAGATCATCCCACTCAGGCCCTGTTCTTCATAAAAGATGGAGTAGGTGGACATTTGAGGCTGCTCTACTACTACAAGCAACTACACTAGGTGCATCTATGCTTTGTAAGCAGGAAACGAATGGCAGAAATTGTCTCCAAATGCATCAGAATTTTATAGTACTACTGTCTTACACTATTTCCTACACACACAAATAACCTTTCCAGTGAAAAATACCTCAGTTCTCTGTTCAAAAAATTACTTTCTTCAACTAATTCTGTCTGCATTAATATTTCTAAACATACTTTTGAATAGAAGGTTGAGTTTGGCAGAATATAATATATAATTAGGTTCATCTGCTGCAGAAAACATGGGGACAGAAGCACTGGTTATGAAAATTCACTTCTGTAAGGCATCCGAGTGTTTGTTAAATACCTAAATAATTCAAGCAACTTGCTCCTTGCCTCAGTGGAAGCACAAGCTTCTACAGACAGGAGAGACTTGCAGTAGCTGAAATGAAGATGATTGTCTGCACCTCACTGGGAAACAATGTGCCTCAAGAGAGGCCATACACCTCACTGGAGTGTCTGAGCCCCAACACCAGCTTTTAAAATGTTTTACCCCTAAACAGCTCATGCATATCCATCTCTGAACAAGAGACAGCTGTCGATACATGACACTATTTATACAAGCTGGCTACTTACACAAGGAATCATGTTACATCCAATTCTCTCTTCCTTTGGCAAAAGAGAATAAAATACACACCATTCCAACAAAATAGCAGTATACTATCAGCAAAACTACTTGTTACAGACTTCACAAAGAACAGGAACCAAGGAACATTCAGTCCATGGAATTCAGCTTATCAGCAGAGGGGACAAGGTGAGATTGTGCCACTTTCTTCCTAAATTTAAAGCACACCTCCCACAAAAATTTCAGTAGTACTGAAACTTTTTTCAGTTCACAGCAAGATACTACCATGGAGATCAAAGCTCAACTCTCCAGTATGACTCAGCTTAGTCACAGATGCAGACAAAAAGTTACTCCACAAGTACTTTTTCATTTGCTTCCATAAGGAAGCTTAGACAAAAGTTATTCAGACACAACTGAATAAAATCTATTGCCTTCCAGAAACTATTACTTACCTACCAACTCATATCCCCTTACATTTTTGAGGAAAAAAAAGCAGCTCAGTGGTGTTTACTAAGGCAAAATAAGAAAAGACAAACCCACACACCTATTCTGGGAGCAGCCAGCAGAGCATACAAGTTAATTCATGCCTGCTAAACGAGTCATTTCATTCCCCAGGGCAGTGGAAATTGCATGAAGAATACGTAACAAGATGTACACTGAAGGAGAGAGGAGAGAGGAGAGAGAAAACCCCACAAAATCATGGAAGGACAATTTTTCTGCCCTTGATGCACACAGAACAAGTTTTTAATATTAAACATAATCTTCCTACTGGAGTAATGACTAAATGATTATATATTGAAGTAATTATTTGCAAAAACACTAAGCCTCTGATGGGCCTAGTCAGGGTTTAGCTACATCACCCCTACTCTTAAGCTTATAGACACAATTAATCAAGATCTTTGCCTTGACAGAGAATATTAAAAGAGCAAAACATCAGCTCAGCTGTTTCAGAGAAGAGAACAATAGAGGCAAGACACAGCAGAGGGAAAACAGAGCTGCTTTATCAACCTATCAGGAGCAGAAGACTTTTGCTGAGATGGCTCTGCTCTTACAGCTTCAGTCTCACCCCCATCTCTGACAGGCTCCCCTTGCTCTTAAAAATGCTAACGTGAAGCACTGCCTGAGCAGCACAGGGGCGTGCAGAGCAGTCACACACAGCAGCAGCAGCACAGCACAAAAGCCCAGAAGACACAAGCACGGCAGGAGGCCTGAGCAGCGCGGCTCTGCAAAGCACAACTCGTGGCCCTGCGGAGGAGCAGCAGTGACAGCAGCGTCCCCACGGGCAGGGGAGCTTTGCCGGCCGTGCCACAGCCCGCACCACATCAACCCCACTGCGCCTGGTCCTGCGGCTCCCTCACCCTCACTGGGTGCTTCCTTCTCAGAGCCACAGACTGAGTTTGTACTGACATATCCCTAGAGACCAGCGTGGACAGACTCTCCTGCACAGAACTGCTGTGCAGGCTTTAAGTGCTGATTAGCTGTGGTTTTAAATGTGGAAAGAAAATTATCGCTTTAAAGCCATCAGGGGAAAGAGAAAAATAATACCAGCAAAAACTACCCACACTGATTTGTTTGGGCACTTCAAAGGAAGGGACAGGGGTTAAGTACCCACAGTAAATCTGATTTAAGATTATGATCTCGTGCAAATAATTTTATCTAACAGGCTGAATTTCTCTGTAGAGAAACAAACAATCAAGAGCAAGTAGACGGGGGTTCTTCAAACACTACAAACACCAACCAGCTGTCAGAAAGGCTGTTTGTGAACTTGAAAATACAGTATATATTAACTCAAGTATTTGAATTAAAGCCTATAGTCACAATGTCATGAAGTATTTAACAATAATTAAAAATAATACTGTTAACTATATCCAGTTAGTAATTCAAGCCTAACTGGCTAAACCATTAAGTAGTATTTAAAATGTTAATGAGAGCAAAATTAACCCTGACAGTAATTAGTAAAAAGGCTATTATCAGTGTTCTAGTTGATTATTTACAGGCATATCAGCCTGGAAGTTAATTTATGCAGATTTTTTCAATTCTATGATAATTTCATATAATTTGTACGTGAGATTAAGGGATTATGGATCATCTCTCTTAATTAAAGGTCACTCTGTACTACAGGAGCCAAACCCCAAACATTCAGATGTAGGAGCTTGCATAAATATGAGGTTTTGTTATATCACTAGAAGTGTGTGTATGAATGCTCTAATAATAGGTAATTTAATTTAATTCATGAATGGTACAATATTTTTGGTATGAAAAATTCAGATTTTCACAATCTCACTGACATTTTTACAGCAAACATCTAAAAACTCACAAACCACTTGACTGTGTCAATATAGACAAGGGACTAGACTTGGAAAGACATAACACTTATTGATAAAAAAGCAGTCTCAGTTGAAGTTACCAGTTACTAACTTCTTTGCCTTCCTGCATTGTGCCAAGAGTCTTAATGCCATCTCAATCTACTGTTTCCCATGAACAAAAATCACCTGACTGACGTGCTGACACATTACCACGGACTACTGTGCCAACAGGAAAGGATGGCTCGGCGAGACAAAGATGCTACAAAGGGTGGAGCTGCTACAGACAAAGCCGTAAGAAAGACGCATTAAATACAAATATTAGAATCAGGGAAACGTGCGGGTTTTGGTTTTCCCGAAAGAAACGCTGAGTTCAAAGCATTTGACCAGACTCTTCAGATATTCGGGGAGAGGTGATTTCAGCGGACACCGTGGCACCTCCCGCACAGCAACGCGGATTAAGCGGCGCCCAGCAGCTCGGCAGCTCGGCCTGTCGGGGTTAAGGACGAAGCTCCCCACAGCGCCGGCGAAACGGCTCGGACGGATCCCTGGGGATCCCGGGAGCGGCCCGAGAGAGGGACCAAGGCGGGGCCCGCCCCCTCCAGCGCGGCGGGGAGAGAGCCCTGCCCGGCGGAACGCGGCACTCGGGGCGGACAGAGCTCGGATGGGGCCGGGCAGGGGCCGCAGCCTCCCCGTGCCGCAGGAGGAGGAGGGAAGGCAGCGCCGCAGCCGCCCTGGGTGACACAGGCGCGGGGAGGCGGCGGGCGAGGCCCGGGTGCGGACGGAGGGAAGGAGGGGGGGGAGCACCGGCCGCCGGCTCCGAGCCTGCGGCGGGCAGGGAAAGGCAAGGAGGGACCCCCGCGCCGCCCGCGTCCACCTTACCCAGCTCGCCATGGAGCAGAGGCCCAGGACGCTGCCCATGGTCCCCGGTGGGCTCGGGCTCGGGCTCCTCCAAGATGGAAGCGGCGGCGGCTCCCGAGGCCGTTGTTTACTGCTGGCAGCGGCGCTTCCGGCCGCCTGACGGCGCGGGCACGTCACTGCCGGCCTGGCACGGGAACGCGCCGCGGTTCTGGGGAGCCCCGGCGGTCTGGGGGATCGGGGCTCTGTACGCCTCAGGCCGAATAATCACAGCATGATGAGGTTGGAAGAGACCTCTGAGATCATCAAGTCCAACCTATGCCCTAACACCTCAACGAGACTATAGCACCAAGTGCCATGTCCAGTCCTTTTTTAAACACATCCAGAGATGGGGATTCTACCACCTCCCTGGGAAGAGCATTCCAGTACTTTATTCTTCTTTCGGTGAAAAATTTCTTCCTGATATCCAACCTATACCTTCTCTGATGTAGCTTGAGGCTGTGTCCTCTTGTTCTGTCAGTAACCAGGAAAGGAGATCCAGCCAGGGGAACAGCAGCAGCCAGCATCCGTCAGTCAAGGGAGCTAAAGCTAAAAGCTTGTTAGCTGTCAGCTGTGGATGTAGCAAATCAAGGTGTAGCGAACTGGATGTCGTAAAGCAAAATGTGTCAGTAAAACAGGTAGCCAAGACACCTGGGAGCTAACAAACTTTAAGGATGTAGTAAATCAAGGTGTTGATGCACGTCTATGGATACATTTTTAACTAGGCAAAATATTTAATGTCCATGCGTCCTATAGCTAACTATGTTCATTGTAACACTAAAAGTCACACTTACAGGTCACAGAGACCCCTGGCCAAGTACAGACCCTCACTCTCTGTGTGCACAGATGTTAGCTGGGGTTATGTAGACTGTATGGAAATTACCAGCTAATCACATTAGATGAGCACAGCCCCAAAAAAGGAAAAAGGCCAACAGAAAAAGAAAATAGTCCTGAAAGAAAAATTAGGGCCTAAAAATCTTTTAAAAACAATCAATCGAGGACCAGAAAATTTAGGTTATATATTTAATAATACAAACATTATAATATATACTTATATTTATTTTTTAAAAAAATAATAATAAAGATATTATAATACCAAGGATTCCATCTCAGTGCAACCCTTTCATTTGTATAAAGTCTTAAGATCCAAAACTAGACACTTAAGAAGGATACATAAAGAAATTGGATTCTTAAATAAAATACTTAGAAGTATACATTGTTTTACAAGTTAAGAACATTTTTGTCTCTTACAATTTTCCCTTCTTACTAACGTGCAGTCATTACACTACTAAATGCTGGGCTCAGATTTGATTTATCTATGGATGTTGCTAAATCTGTCGTTTTTAATTGATTTTTAAGGCAATCCTATTTTCAAAATCAAACATGAAAAGGCTGAGAAGGAATTTTTGCAGGCTGAAGGTTTAAGGCTGCAATTGTCTAGTGAGAAAAAGTGGGAATAATTAATAAAATGGTTATAGCTATTTGTTTGAAAGGTAAGTACACAAAATTAGTGGACACTGAAAAATTTTGGAGTACCTTTAGTTCAGCCAGTAGGTCCAGAACAGTAATTCTTAATGTTCACTTTTGCTTGTGCACTGATTTGAGCCAGTGAGGTGTGCTGTGTTCATCTCCCACATAACACCACCACAGTAGCCACAAGGTGCTGGAGGCGCAGCATCAGCTCACAGCTAACATTGCAGCTTGCTTCATGTGATGAATGCATAATCTCCATTGCCTCTCCTTTGTGGAACCTTTAATCTTCTTCAAAGATGAGTTTTCATTAGCTACTGATTTTTTTCCGCTTCAGTATTCCCACAATTTTCACAGTGTGCTCTTTTTCCTCACAAGAATTTCAGATAGCCATGTCAGCCTATTTCTCTCCATACCAACCTGATCTCTTTTTTTTTTTCCCCAAATACTAAATCCAATCATTGTTCTCTGATTCAGTCATTATTTCTGCTATCTTATTTGGAGTATCAACTGTGGAAAGATGCTGAAGCATTATGTACGCTTCACTGAACCACGTCCTGCTCCTCCTTCACTACACGACGTTTCTAAGAAATTGTAAAAGAGATCTGCTATAGGGATTTCTCTTCTGGAATTGCATTTCATTTTCAAGCCATACGGTTGCCTGACAGCATTAAATTATATTGTGAAATACCAGTTTTACTTCATTCGAAGGGGGTGGAATTCATCATACTGAGATGTATGTCCCAGATGGCCTCCCCAGTGTGGTATCTTGCTTCCCTGTGACACTTTTGAGTTTGTATGAGTATGATAATCATAGTTGTCCATTATTTGACTAGCTCTCTGATTATTTCTTTTTAGAAGGTAACAGGACTCAAATAGCAGAAATAGGGGTTTTTTCCGGGAGCTTCTCCCTAAAACCTGCCTTTTTGTCAGCTGTTAATTGGAAAATGACAAATTTTCCAAACTAGAGATCACCTTTCAGTCTCACGGTCTGCACAAGCAACTGTGATCAGCTCCTTCAGTGAACATCAGATCTGCAGAGAGCCCAGAGCTGCCTTGTGGAGGATCCCAAACATGCCTACACAGGGTTTAACCTCCAGCAGAAAAGCCCTGATAACTATTATGTGCCCCGAGTCCGTGTCCCCAGATCACTGAGAGGAAGGATGAGCTCGACAGGGCAAGATCCAGTGCTTAAACGGGCTTACGCTTCGGGTAAGGCATCACACACACAAACAGAACATGTAAGGGAATAAAAATGCAAATAAAACATGGCTGTACTGTACAAAGCTCATCTTTGTGCTACTCATGCCGAGTTCATACCAAGCATCAGCATAGCACTTGGAGGAGGCAAAGTGTTCAGCCTTGAAAACCGAAGGAGAAAAGCCAGGGTGGCTTTTGTTCTCGCGGAGCGACAGCTGAAGATCCTTTCCCCTAGAGGGCAGTGCAACTTAAAAAATTGAAATCTCTCCTGGCAGCGTTCAAATGGAAATCGGCAACGTGAAGATGTGTTTTTATCTCAACAATGTTCACAGAAAAATACTCTACGGGGGTGTATTTTCTGGAATGAATCTGTGTACGCAGTACGATTCTACATTTCACTTAGTTTATGTCATTTTTAAGGGAAATCTATAAAACCCACCTTTTTTTCCCCCTCTTGATCCTCTAAATGAAAAGTAATATTGAAATAATGTCTGTGACAACAGATTGTAATACCCAGGTTTTGATCTCTATTGTGAGAGAGAAGTGGAACACGAAAGAATAAAATTCTTATTTCTGACAGACTGTGCAAGGACTTGTAATAGAGCTATCAGAAAGTTAATGGAATTCAGAGGCTATATTATTCAAGGACTGACCTAGATATAAATCTAATAGATTCAAATAGATAGGAGTATAGAATAAATGTTCCTCTTTATCTCCCTCTTACAACTTTGTGGATTTTGTTATTTTTTTCTTCTAATACCTGTTTATGTAGATCAAAATCAAATAATGCAATGGATTTAAATGGTAAAGCATTATCAGGTATGCTTCTAATATAATGTTTTATCATCCTGAAAAATACATTACTGAGTAGAAATTTATTAACAACTGGTGGGGTTTTTTTTTGTAAATATGTATGGATTTAATCCTTCTTTAGAAAAGAGTGGGTAATCTGAAATTGTTTTATACAGCTACTGCCATGAAGCAAAGAACAAAATATCATCAGATTGTGCAAATTGCTGTCAGTCCATTTATAGCAGCAGAAGATTAGATGCAGCTTGGGTCAAGATTGTTATTAACGTTGTTGTTAAGGCCCATCACAATCATTCCAAGTAAGAGAGGAAAACTAATTTCTACTCTGTTACTGTTATTGTGTGCCTGGAATAAATGCACTGCGAGGGTAAATTAACAAGACAGTCTCACATCACTATATAATGCTACATTCTTAATTGGAAAAGACAGAAATATTTGTAATAAAATCAGCTCCGTTCAATTTATATAGAATAGTACGGTTCAGTGTTTCTAAATAATTGGCATTTTGGAGACTGCTGCTAGCATTGTAACAGGGTGTGATGGATGACTTTAAAACCCAATACTGACAACTTTCAGTCTTATTCCATCTTCCCTACTGGTCCAGCCATGAGAAGCTTTGTGTTTGTATCGCTTATCCTGGGCATAAGTCTAAAGAAACAAATGGAATTCATCAAGGAATGATTTATTACCCTTATTTTTCATCAGCCAGCAAGAATTTAGAATCCATCTGTATTCTTCAGCATCACCCTGCCTTGTGTATTGGGAGGTTCAGGCAGGTGAGATGCCCGAGAGTACCTGAGGATGCCTGGCTGGCAGGGCATTATGCAGGTTCCAGGCTCCAGAGAGAATCCACACGGTGGCTGTGCTGCAGGCAGCCTTCAGCACGAGCTTGGAGGGAGGCTGGCCACGAGTGGTGCCCCCCCAGCTCAGGGCTGGGGCCTGTGAGAAACAACTGCTCACTTCAAAAATTTAAAAAGGTTTATTAAACCTTAACAAAAATACAACTAAGGACTACATAAGGAAAAAGCTGCAGCGCTGGGAACTGCCCCTTGCGCATCCCACAGAGCCAGTTCATCTTCAAGATGGATGCTCAGTCTTTTATACCCCTGGGGGTTGTATCAGCCAGCCCTGGCCCTTCCCAAAGTCTGTCAGTCAGCTCTTCTTTGCCATTTATCTGTGGAGGCTGCTTTCTTGTAACTTGATTGGAGATCAGGTGTTGCCATGCCACACCCCCTAAGCAACAAGCTTTTCCATTCCCAACTGCCCCATGGAAGGGGCACATGTCCACACCTTCTTTTTATGTGACCTAGACAACAATACAGGGAGGGGAAAGGGAACTATGGGGAGAACAGAGGACATCTAAACTACAATAACATAACTATACATCACTAAAGCTTTTCTTAATATTCACACAATAGTTATCTTTTAATTGCGAAAGCCAGTCATCTCATTATCCAACTATAACAGCCCAGTCCTGTTTAATATCTTCATAATGATAGGGATGAGGGGATTGACTAGTCCCTCACTCAGTTTGCAGGTGACACAGCTCGGGGGCAGTCATGATCTGGTGGAGGGCAGGAGGGCTCTGCAGAGGGATCTGGACAGGCTGCATTGATGGGCCACATCCAATGGGATGAGGTTCAACAAGACAAAGTGTTGGTTGGGTTCCACACCTGGGTCACAGCCCCACAGGGCGCTACAGCCTGGGGGAAGAGTGACTGGAAAACTGCCTGGTGGAAAAGGACCTGGGGATGCTGGTTGACAGTCAGCTGGGCATGAGCCAGTGTGTGCCCAGGTGGCCGAGATCTGAAGCCAGTTGATTACTGAAATAAGTTTTTTTTTTTAATAACCCTTAAAATACATCCATTCGTCTGTCCAACCAGCCAGTCAGCCGGCAGAACCACTGGGGAACATTTATGTATTTAAAGAGAAAGTAATATTTTTATTTATTTTTATATATCTGCAGGGATATTATTGAAGCTACACTGATTCACACCAGCTGTTAAAGGTGTGTTTTATCAATGACCTTTCATTCTTAGAGGCAGTGAAGACATTACCCTCAATTACAAGTTTCGGCTAAGAATAAAGTTTGTCAGTGAGGAGCAGCAATACAGAGGTTCTGATCTTCTTAAAAGGTAATAATGAGGAACTAAAGATGTAGGATTTTAGTATTTGCTCCATAAAAGCATTTCGCTGGAAGAAGAAAGCAGGAACTTAGGGATCATTCTACTGTTAGGACTGATACTTTGGGCACTGTGGCTGATTTTGAAGACATTAATAACATTGGTGGGATCAGATGCAGCTTACCAGCTATTTTGAACAAATCAAAATGTGAACATGTTGAACCACTAGCTGTTATTTAACTGGCTGTGGGAGTTGTCCCATAAAACAGGGAGAAACAAATGTAATGCCACAAAGGCTCTGGAGGCACCTGCACAGCTTACCCCACTGGAAACACATGCTGCAGAAACCCAATAGCATTATTTAAAAAAGTTAGTGAATGTATGAATAAGGGTTATTTGGCTTCTGCAGTTACCTAGATTTCTAAAAAAGCCTTACACAAGGTCCTCACTAAGGGCTTTCAAAGCAACTAATCAGTCACAAAATGACAAAAGAGGCTCCCTTTTCGATTAATAGCTACTAGCAAGATCCATCAAGGGCTATTAAGCATAATTGTCCAACTCCAGTCTCTATTCAGAAAATCCTTAAAATGGTAATTGCTGGAACTGGAATGGCAAAGCTGTCACCACCTGCTTGTCCTTCAGCTGCACTCTTTCCTGAAGCATTTGCTATTGGTCTTGTTCAGGGACATAATGCTGGACAAGAGGATACTTACCCTGACCTAGTGCTGAACTCTTAGCTAAGTGTCTTACTGTGCACTGAGTTGTAACAACAATGCAGTTTTTGGGTTTTTTGTGTTATAAAAGGACTCTTCCTTTTGTAACTTAATAATTTTAGTTAAAAATAGAGCAATAATTTTCACACAGAATCATAGGAAGGTTGGGGTTGGAAAGGACCTTAAAGATCATCTAGTTCCAAGCCCCCTACCATGGGCAGGGACAGCTTCCACTAGACCAGATTGCTCAAAGCCCCATCCAACCTGGCCTTGAACACTTCCAGGGAATAGGCATCCACAACTTCTCTGGGCAGCCTGTTTAGGTGCTTCACCACCTTCTGAGTAAAGAATTTCTTCCTTACATCTAACCTAAAACTGCTGCCTTTCCATTTAAAACCATTGCCCTTTGTCCTGTCACTATCTGCCCATATAAAAAGTCCCTCTCCCTTCTTTTTTTAAGCTTCCTTTAAGTACTGAAAGACCTCATTAGGTCTCCTTGATGCCTTCTCTTCTCTGGGCTGAACAAGCCCAGCTCTCTCAGCCTGTCTTTATAGGAGAGGTGCTCCAGCCTTCTGAGCATATCGTGGCAGGGCAGTGCTGAAGTCTGTCACTGCTCTTGTTTTTAGAAGATTTTGGAGAAAGGAACATGGTACCTGCAGTTTGCTAAGTTGTACCAAGATCCCTCCTCTGCAGAATCCTGAGAGACCAATCAGGGGCACAAGTTGAACATGATCCTTCAACCAAAGAGCTGCACTGTGTGGGGAAGGCGAAGCTGGAATTTGTGCATGTATGGCTCAGACAGCCACAAGCACTGGAGGACTGAATATAAAAAGTCTGGATGACAGCATGAACTCTGCATCTGTTTAAACTCACTCAAGAGAGAGCAACACTCTTCAAATCAACATTTGTAAATCCAAGTGTTCTCCCTCACTGCCGCTTCTTTCCCAGCACGACCATACATGTGTTGGTGGCTGGTTCAGGTATAGGAGCAAGCAGTCCTGGCCCTAAAACAAAGCTGTTAGGTGTAAAGATTTATGTCTGTGTACTAAATGGGCAAATTGCTCTCTCAATCTGTTAAGCTGTCGCTATGATCTCTTGGCAAGCAACAACAGTTTGCTGCTATTTTTTGGAGTGGAACAAATTGCCTGTGTGCAAATATAGCCTAATAGTAAAACACACCATGGATATACTGATCAAGGAACATTCAAGGAAGTAAATCAGAGTTTATTTTCAGAATACTTTGACTTCATATGGAATCAGTTTTTAAACAGGGAGAAGAAGAGTCAATGTTTTCAGCAATGACTGCCTAAAATTCCTCTGCAGTCCTGTTAACTTCAGCTGAACTGTCTGGTTCTCTGGACCGCCTGCTAGCAGACCACTCTGGCAAATCATGCCTAATTTGGAGTCCCTATTTCAAAGAAAAAAAAAAACTTGAATGAATGATTAGAGCCAAAATTCTCCTTTAACAGTTGCTTATTTGTGATGATGGACAACTTACTTATTTTGCAGAAACCAAAGTTAAACAGATTTAATACCATGAAAGAAAAAAAAAAACACACACTGGTCAACAAAAACATACTTCTGCCATTTTTCTTCCCTGGCTTGGCAGGTTGGTTTCTGGAACAGTGTTTATTCACTGCTGAATCTGAATTTCATAATTCATGGTTCTCTGCACTGGAATAGTGGTATTGGAGCAATGATGGAAAAGCCATTGGCTAGAGGAAGCATTCAGAAACATTGGTAATTCTGAGACTGCTTTGGAATATGCTCAGCACTAATTTCCTCTCTCTGCCTGTGAGATTACCCAAGCACAGCAAAGTTTTGTTGCACACATCTGGTTCAGTACACACCATGTGGAAGTTTGTTATGAGAAACACGGGACTCTCAGTAATTTTCTTTTTTTAATAGATACTTTCTGCCAGTTCCTTTTTGCACTCTCTTTTGTCTTGCACAAGCAGCCATACTGTTTTCACACCTATCCTGACATGAACCTTCCAAATGCTGAACTAGATTAACTCCTAATTTTGACTCTAGGACTTTAGCCAAGACAGAAACTGCCTATCTCCTTGCAGCAAACCTATTTCAGGTGGACATGCAAGGTCTAGTAAAAAAGGCAGTGAGATTTTCTGCCAGCTCTGAGCAGTGAACCAGAGCTTGAGGATAAAAATGTTCTTGCCTACCCACTTGAAATCAAGGTTAGAAGAGCCAGCTCCAAGCTACCCAACAACAGAGGCAGACTTCAATTTCAGTGCTTCAAGAAAAAGAATAAAATAGAATTTGTCTTCTTTCTGAAGTGGTAAAATCTGTGACAGCAGTGTGTCAAGTGATGCAGATGATATAACAGGTCTGAAGGAGGTCAGGTACAGTTTTAGGACAGTGAGGATGGTGAAAGAGAAAGGTCCAAGTGTAGTGGTCCAGGTGGTGCTAGATTAAAGGTCACTATCCAGTGTCCATCATCTTGGGTAAATTACAGGCCCAGGGATACCCTCATCTATCTCTTGCAATATACCAAATAGAAGGCAACTCTAAAGCTTTCCCAATGCTTTCTTAAATGATGTGCCTGAGATAAACATCTGGTTCTCCAAACTCCCCCACCGTACATGGTCAGCGAGCAGATGGTGGCTAACCCACCAATGTTTTTCTTATTGATTTAAAGAGGGAGACTTGGGGCAGAGGGCTTTGGGCTATTGGTGATGGGACCCCAAGTTTCAGGACTGGAGACCTGTTTCAGGGGGCAGACAATCTCTTTCCTGCCTGTATATCCTAACACAGATGATAGAGAATGAAAGTGGAGAGCAGCCTACAAGGGCACGATCGGTGAATTGGAGTGAATCATGGAATGCTTTGAGCTGGAAGACACCTTAAATATCCTCTAGTTCCAACCTCCCTGCCATGGACAGGGATACCTTTCAGTAGACCAGATTGTTCAGAGCTCCATCTAGCCTAGCCTTGAACACTTCCGGGGATGGGGATGGGATGAATCTGGATTTTCACATCTGAGCAGGCACCGTCTGGTGTCCAAATATGTGTGATGTAGTTTGGGCCTAAAAATATTCAGCATATATCTTTGCATATAAAACACAGACATTAGTGCAAAAGGAATACGTTAAACCCATAATGAATATTTTCCATTATACCATGCCTATAAATTGAATTTACAGTGTTATGTTTTTATCCTTGTCAGCTTTGGTAGTGACAGATGCTGTCCTGATCCCCAGGTAACATTCCTAGCATTCCATGTAGTAGCAGGTATTTTCATATGCAAGAGCATAAATGCTGGAACTCATGTTTATACAAGTCTTTATGTACATTTCCTAAAGAAAGCACAACAGATAGAAAGTGCAAAAGAGCTGGGAAGGCCGGCACCATTATGTGGATCGCTATGTCATTCTCATGTCAAGACTAGATGTGCCATTAGCAGAAAAAGTGGGGCTTTTAAAGGTGACTGCAGGAAAGGGAAAAGATCAGGCCCAGAAACTTTCATGCTCCAGGGAGTGAAAAAAAGGGAGCAAACTATAGATCCATTGTACGCCTACGCTGGCACATCTGTGACCATCTCATGGGGATTTTGTGGAAGGGAGTCTTAAGGCAGCAACACTTCCTCAATTTGCACTGTGTGATCTAGAAGAGAAAGAAAACCTAGATGAAATAAGAATGTAATGAATTTGAAGGAGAACTGGTTGTTCCAATGCACAAAAATGTGCATTGGAACAACCAAGTCTAAGGTAGTTTCAGCTTCAAACTGTTTATGTTTGGTACCATATTTTTTACTTTTTACTCCTGATATCTATGACATTACCTGGTTACCCAGTTAATGCTTAAGAGCAAAATAATTAAGAGGTTCATGCCCATTTAAGCATCCTTAGGAGATCCTTAAAATGGAGAAAACCCCTATGGAAGTTATATCTTGCCATTTGGGTTTTCAGAATAAGATGTCATATTTTTGCGTTGGATGTGGGGCTGTATTTTAATAGGTGCTAACTAAAACTAAAGTTTGGAAAATGGGTTTTTTTCACTGTGTTTCAGTGTTTCAATGAAAAGCATTTTTTCCTTTTGTTATTTTCACATTCTGATTCCAGACATTATTCTCTCATGATCAAGTTGTATTGTTCTACATTAACTAAACTAAAAAAAAAACCCAAAACACCCCACACAAACACACAAACTGAGAAAAAAGTGTCCATTTTCCTGGCTGGGATACCTCTTTTTGCTGCATATTTCACATCTGTAGTGTAGCAGAAGAAATTCTCAGTTCTCTTTTATGAAACCAAACCAGAAAAAAATATATAAGTCTATATTTAGCACTTCCCATGTAGCAAGAACCACATTGTCTGTCCTCTATGTGAAGACTTAATTATAGTAGCAGCTCTATTAAATTTAAAAGCACATTCAAGTGAGTAAACATTGCATAAACTCTAGACAATACAGCAAATAAACTTTTCAGTGACAGCCCCTCAAATAATATGGTTACTTAATGTAGAAGATCAGCCATCTCTGCACATTGTAAACTGTCCCATGGTATGTCTACAAATCTGAAAAGGAAATAATATTTTCTAGTGGACAATTAGAGGAAACGTGTCTTTCAGGGATTATGAAAGTGGAAAAAACCCTCAGTCTTTGTGTCCCCTACATAGTGATGATTTGAAAATTTAGCATTCTACAGTAACCAAGCCCTTTACTGTTGCTAAATTATTGTGGCAGGAAGGAACTTCATTGTAAGTTTGAGCTACGGAAAGACTGCATGCACGATTTCTGTAGTCATCAAACTTTTGTGTGAATCACTGCAGCTGTTCTCACCATCCTGGAGAGTCTGTGAATGGAGGTGCTGCTCTGGCAGCCCAATAATGTATGAATAAATTGGAGATAGGCCTGTTCAGTGGCTCTGCATAAGGACAATGAATATGATTTCTTCTTGTAGCTGTTTTGGTAGTTTTAGTTAGAAAGGTTCCCATTTTAATTACCACCAAGGGAGACATATCTCTGTTCTGCTTTCTAAAACTTCTTATCTCTCCCCAACCCTTCGCTGATGGTTTTTCTGCTGGATAGATTCTAGCTCAAACTGCCTAGCTCAGAACTGATCAAATCTCAGGTATTTTCATCTTTAATCTCTTTCCCTACAGTCTCATTACCTGGTATGATATTTTGGACCTCCAAAACCATCATTCTCTTAAAGATCTTAAATATTTTCTGATTTATTAATACTCCCATCTTACAAGACCCTGGATAATCTTATATAAGGTTATTTAAGAGGGTCAGCCTGTATCTTCAAATCCATTGTCTATGCCCTAGACATGTTCACTTCCTGAGACTAATAAACACAAAGTTAAGAACTTTGATCTTCAAGGCTGCTTAAATTCAAGATTAATTTTGTGACTAGGTGATGATTTTTTAAGGGGAAAATGTCTTTTTGAAACACAGACCATTTAATGAGGGAGCAAGAATTAGACTACAGGTGATCAGTCACACTGCTTGACAACTGAATTATAAAGATTAATTCTCTCTTTTTTTTTTTTTTTCTTTTCCTAAGACAAAAAGTCCTTTCATCCCTCTTGGCAATTTATTTTTTCTGCTTTTCAGTACCTCAGTATCCACATGTTCTCTCCCTGGAGACTTCTCTCAACCAGCCATGAAATCAGTACCTCCCAGGAAGACAAAAAGCAAGCTTATTACTGCTTACATCATTCTTAACTTAATGATCCTTACATCTGAAGTGGAAACTCAGATTCAAGTCCACTCTATTGTCTGATTTATTTTAGTCCAAATTACTTGCATTTTGCGTCTTCTATATCTGGAACTTTTTAGTCCAGATTACTCAGATACTAAATTTAAATGACAGCTAACACCAAATTAATAGCTAGTGATGTGCTTAAAAGCCTATAACATCAGTTCTCCAATCACCTTGTGATGGCATCCACTTAATTCTCCCCAATGCTGTTTCTTTTGTCTTTTGTCTGTCTACTGATTCATGTTTCATTTGTCACTGATGCATCTCAGTGACTTCTTGTTTTCTCTTCCAGCTGTTGAAACCACTGCAAGTCCTGTTCATGTCCCTTTAAAAGTTCCAGCTCCTTTACACACTGCTCACTACTTAACAGAAGTCTGAGGATCAGCCTGGCTTGGCCCAGATGACCAAGGTAATCTGGGTACCTTAACACACCACGTGTTTAGCTGGGACTGCCATCTGAAAGGAGCAGTTCTCCTAAGCCAATTCCCAGAGCTGGGAATTTATAGCCGAAAGAGAATTTATTATTTGCTTTACTCAAAAAAAAAAAAAAAAAACAAACAAAAAAAAACCCAAAAAAAACAGAAAAAGAAAAAAATTGAGACGTGCTTATTGAGGACAAAATTGAGACACTTATTGTAAAACACTTACAGAAGTATCAAGTACATTACAAATAGCATGAGAAGACCTCAGAGATGTCACTGCAGCCTGTATATCTATGGCATAAACAAATGAACAAGAGGAATGCTGTCCCTTGTAGACTGTGAAAATTGAAGATTATTCTTCATATTCAACTATTTTTCTTTCTCTTATTGTTTTTTTTCCTCAGTTTACTGCTTTTATAGCACTTTCCCCCAGTAACTACAGTTTATTCTGGGCATCTGACAAGACTGCTCCTGGTAGGAAAATTTCCCAACATTGCTACCTGGGACTGGTTCATATCCCCATCCCATATGATCCTTTTGTCTATCTGCTATGGTGTGCAGAGGACAGATAGCTCAGAAAAAGTGAAAAAGTTCGGCCCAGGAATTCATACAGTTTCTGACATTACTGCAGCAGCCAGTGTTAGCAGCTCTGAGAGGCTGAACTGACCTTAGTTGTAAAGAAACACCTTGCAGACAGCCACACAAGTAAATGCCTTCTAACCCCAGAGATCAGGAACTGTGTGAATCTTCCAACTGAACTAACTTGCTATGTAATTTCTGTCACCAGAGGTTCAGGGGTCACTGAATAGACAAGACAAAATCATGAACACTAGAGACTGTTAAGAAACTATTTCGCAAAACAAGAGCAATTTTCATTGTTTTTCTCACTGCTATAAAGCTAACAGACAGCAATTTTCTAGTGCCTGCATTGTGCCTTTTCTGTGCCTCATGCTGCAAAACTCAGCTATTAGGACACAGGTAATGGCCTGGCAACCTTTCTACACTGCTTCTGTTGCACTAGGAACTTGGATCTGTGTGACAAAAGGAGTCAGTGTCTTCTCTCTAAATGATGACGCATGAACTGGACACCACCCCAGAAGAACCACATCTGAACACACACCAGCTGGTGACACACAGCTCTGCCAAGTCAGCCCAGGTCTTGACCCACACAATTAAGCACATGTTGATGTTCATGGTTGCAGTGAAGCAGAGCTTAAGTGGAGACCATGCTTTCCTGATAACCTTCTGGCAATATTCACTATTCATGTGGCCCACCCTATGCTCCATTTGCTGCTCCTGGATCCAGCATGAGCCCACAGCCATTTGTGGGAAGTGATGCACCTTTTCATGGAGCTAAAAGTGACCATCTGTGAAGTAGGCAGAAGAAATCCTTAACTCGGTGTTGTTGCCAGCACATTCATATAATGAAAGCACAGTCTCAGCTGTCTGTCTTTCTCTTGTAACATGGCAATAATATGTGTCAAGCCTGGAGGATGTTTCACAAAGCTCTGGAAAGGCTCATGAACACATCCACTTTGGGTCTTCTGAGCCTCTGTGTGATGCTGCTTCTCTTCAGAAGTCCAGTCACATTTGACACCCAACCTTGCCTTTTTTGTCTTTTGGGAAATGTACTTAAAGCTCTGTTGCTTTGGTTCATTACTTCAAACAAAATCTTTGTCTAATTATTGACCTGAAAGGGAAATGTTTCATCCCCAGCTGGGTAAAACAGAAATACAGACTGGGGAATGACTGTAAGCACATTGCATTTCTCCTTTTTTTTTTGGATATTATTTATTTTTCCTTATTTCATATTTTTACCCGAGTAAGCTGACACTGTGTAAATTAGGCTGTTGATTTCAGAGGCATTCCTTTACTTAGTGTGATACTTTGTGAAATTGTCAGCTAAGCATTAATCATCATTTAGCCTCTCATTTTGTCTGTGTCTGACTTATATTAAACTGTACCTCAGGATATACACATCTGGCTGTGACAGTCATTTGTTAATTGAATGTGACTTTTAATGAACTTTTCACCCAGTGGGCTATTCCAGGGATTTATGAACAACTGTATTTGTTACAAGTGCTTCTGTAATTTTTGGAAGTGAACATCAAACAACAGTGTCGTGACTTCATAGCAGCTGCTGCAGCCCACAGAGCTGCATGTCTTGCCCATTAATCCCCACAGGCATCAGATTCACCAAAGTTATGTCTGACTTTGTAAATGCAGATTCCTAATGGCAGGTGTTTCATAGCCACTCTCAAATGCATCTCCTGAACATGGCCATGCATCACACCGGCCATCTCAGCGAGGTGCCTGCTCAGTGGCAGTGTCACCAGCCAGACTGGGCTTCCTTCTTCTCCATCCTTTGAAGAGCAGACTGCTGTCAATGGCATGGCGCATGTGCTGCTGGTGAGGCTGCCCGTGTGCCTGTGCTCCCCATGGCAGGGACTTGGGAGCTGCTTGTTTTCCTTTGGAAACCAGAAGCAGCCTTCAAAGCGTAGCATAAATTTTTCATACAAAAGAAATAAGGGTGACCAAAATGGAAGGACACCAATCCACTGTGTGTATATCTGGGATGCAAACAAACAACTTTACAGTGGGAAAAACCCTTTCCTTATTCTTTTGGTTCTGTTTATAACAGGGGTTTGTTTGTAACAACTAGTTCAAGAGATACTTCTTTCTTTATCTCAATTTCTGATTGCCATTGTATATATTTCTTTGGAAGAACTGGAGATCAAACACAGAACAGGATGAGGGAAGCTTTGGAAATTAGCTATGTATACAGAGACTTGGCAAAAACATTAACAGATGCAAAAGAAAACTAAAAAAAAAAGAAAATAATCTAAATGAAGGCAACACACAATATGAATATGAAAAGAGAACAGTTTGGAAATGGAAATACACTTGGAATTAATGTAGACTCTTTCTAGGCCTGGTGTGATTCATGCAGTGCCAACAGGCTGCGCAATTTGCATCAGTATCTATGTTTCAATACAATTTTGTAACCAGGCTATTTAAATCCTCTAAGGCTTTTATGAATTCATGTGCGAGCCTGGACATGAGGAGGGGCAGGAGGCAGGAACTGGATATCTGCAAGGTACATTGCACATGCAACCTGTCAGAGCCAACTCCGGGCTGAAAAAGAAGCATCTCTGTTCAAACCCTGGCTTTGTCATTCTGATGAAAACACACATTTCAGCAGCAGATCCTCTGGGCAATGTAATCTTCTCCCTTCTCTTTAGAGTGCTTTAACTTGACGTGCATTTAGAGCTGTCAGTTCTGTTCGAGGTCGCAGCAAGGCATGACACCTAATGCTGTATCACGGCCGACAGTTTCCATGTATTTGGATGCATGCATGTAATCAGTCTCATTAACCAGAAACTTGATTTTTCCTTCACAGTTCCTTTCAACTTCTGTTCTAATTCAGAGGCCAGCTGCTGGCAGCCAGTGTGTTGGAGGCCCTGTCCTGCTTTGATCAATGTGAGGGTATGATGGTAATAAGAACAAGATCTGTCATTTAGAGTAAGTGTGCTATGCAAATTAGGGAGGGCTCCATGCACTGCTCACGCTGCCGCTATTTTAATGGAAATATTGGTAAATAAGTAAATTTTAAAAAATAGTATTCCTAGTGAACACCTTTCCCAACTAACATTCTCTCTGAAAAGATTTCTGAATGTCTCCGAAGTCTGAGCTTTCCTCAAGCAAAGACCACAGGTATTAAAGCTGCAAGAAGCTGAGACACAGATGATGCACTTGCTTTTCTGTTTCTGTACCCTATTATAAGCCTTGTTGTTTTGGGTCATTCATTAGAGTCCTTATATATATAAAGAACTCTGAATTTCAATTTTTCTGTTTAATTGGACCTGATTAATATTTCTCCCATAATTTGCACTTTTTTACCCATTTATGATTTTTGTTTTCTGATTATGTGGGCAAAGTGTCATTTAATAATGTGTGGCATAGAACAAGTACTTATTTTTATTTGTTTCAAACACAGTGCCCAAGGATTTCATTCAGTGACTCTTTTCTTGTTTTGTGAGACAAAAGTTGAATCTGGATGACTTTCTTTAATATCCTGTGATGGGCCTTTAAGAAGTTATTAATCCTTTTAATCTCAAGGTAGTTGAGACTCCTTATAAAGGTCTTCCAGTTATTTCCTGAAAGAACTAGACAGAAGTATTAATGAAATATAAAAGTTTTTATAAATTGGATCATTTAGATATGAAGGAGCTTGATGAAGCCTCCGGGAGATGGGAGGAGGCACAGCTTCCTCATAAGAAATATACAATAGAATCATACAATAGGATCACAGAATCATTTAGGTTGGAGAACATCTTTGTGATCGTCAAGTCAGCCATTAACCCAGCCCTGCCAAGTGCACCACTAAACTGTGTCCCTAAGCACCACATCTACACATCTTTAAACACCTCCAAGGGATGGGGACACAACCACTTCCCTGGGCAGCTTTTTCCAATGCTGAACAACCCTTTTGGTGAAGAAAGTTTTCCTGATGTCTAATCTAAATCTTACTGGTGCAGCTTGAGACCTTTTCCTCTCATCCTACTGCTTGTTACCTCGGAGAACAGATCAAACTCCACCTGGCTACAACCTCCTTTCAGGCAGTTGTAGAGAATTATAAGGTCCCCCCTGAGCCTCCTTTCCCCAGGCTGAACAACTCCAGCTCCTTCTGCTACTCCTCGCAGGACTTGTGCTCCAGAATTTTACCAGCTCCATTGCCCTACTCTGGACACACTCCAGCATCTCAATGTCTTTCTTGCAGTGAGGGGCCCAGAACTGAACACAGAATTTGAGGTGTGGCCTCACCAGCGCTGAGTACAGGGAGACAACCAATGCCCTGGTCCTGCTGGCCAAACTATTGCTGATACAGGTCAGGATGGTATTAGTTCAGAGTTATTCATATGCCAAGTGATACTACTTTTTAGGTTATTTTCAAGTGGACTGTCTCAAATACAAATACCCTCTGGAGCCCTTCTCAAGATTTTGTACCTTTCTATTTGGCTCAGTTCAAAAAGTATTTGAATGGCATATTTACCTCAAACTTGGTGGGACAGTTGTTCAATACCTGACCTCTCAAGATACTTAGAGGTGAATAGGACTTAGGCAAGCTGATTTTTTAATCCATTTTCTTTATATGAGCTTTTTTTTCCTCCTTCAAGCCATTCAGTATGGGAAAACTCTGCAGATCTGATTTTTGTAAAGAAAGTGGATGGATATTAATGTTTCCAAGCTCTTTGGTAGAGAAACTGCAAAGAAAGGGTTGCATTAGCATCTCTTTCATGGCCTTTTTTGTAGTCCTCCCACTCCTTGGTAATCCCTCAGCTCTGCAGAACTGTCTTGTGGTCTAAGGTTTTATGAGTAACTTTTGTACTTGCCTTTAGCAAGTTGTTCTACAAACTCTTAATTTATATTTTTAAGCCTAATTTGTTTAGGTTTAGGATCTGTATAAGCTTCCTTGTTTGCATATGACTTCCACTTCTGGAGAAATGTCTTTTACCTTCAGGTAAAATCTTCTATTTAAAATCTCTTCTATTTGTCGTCTTTCTAAGAATCTTTCTCTTTTTTTTTTCTTTTTTTTTTCCCCCAAGGAATATTGATTTATTTTGCACCTCTTAAGTTGATACTTTTAAGGAGTCCAAAATGTCAGCTTTCTAAAATCAGCTCTCTAGCAGAAGGGAGAGAGTTCAGAAGCCCTTACTGTGGCAAGATTCTGCTCCAGCTTAAAGGGCAGCTTCAGCCTCTGCTACATTGCTACATCCATGGCAGCTCAGGTCCTATGAAAACCCAGCTCAGCAAAGCTCTGTCCCAGTGAAGGGTCATTGGCAGGAAGTTTTCTTCATGGCCCACCCAGTGAGGTGGCCTACAGAGAAGGATGGTGCCCCTGCAGCTCCCCGCTGCTCCCCAGGTGTAATCCCCTTCCCCTCCTGGCAGTACTGCCAGTGCCCACTGCAGAGAGCACGGCAGTCATAGAAGTCTGAATTCTGTTTTTGTTTCATTTTTACTTTACTTATGTCCTGTTTATCTTTAAAATATTAGATGCCAAGTGGAACATGGTCACAGGACTAGTAAGGATCTGGGCACCACAGTAAACCATAATATACTTCATAAATTTCGCAACTAAAATTCAAAAGCAGTCATCTGCAATATCTTCCCCACTGGTTTGTTTCCTGTGACGGCAATTGATTTCATTAGAAGCATCTTTGGGAATCTGAAACTCCCAACAATAAGTACAATATAATATAAAGAAAGATAGGTTTGGCATGAATATTATCAAAGTACACTATGATTTTTTCCTTATCCTGCAGATATTTGAAAATACAGAAATTGCACAGAGCTACAATATGAAAATGTTCTCAGCAAGACTTACAAATACAAAATCTCTTTTTCAAGTGACATTGATTTCGCTACAAGAAAGGAGAAATTAAAATAAAGAAATGAAAGAGATACCCAGTTGTGGCTCTAAGTAGGGAAGCTCCGCATTTCTGTCAAGGCATGCCCACAACAGAAAATAAGTTGATCCCAGCTGCTTCAAAGCAGTTTTCCACCGCTGAACACCACTTCTGATTCACTCCTTTGCAGAAAGGATTTTTTCTCTCAGTGCCACACTGGGAACACACATCCCTGAAAAACTTGTTGTCATGGAATAATTATCTCACTCCTAGGCATCAGTGGCTCCTCCAGGCATTCGTGTTGGATCCGATTCAGAGCAGGTGTCTGCAGGGCTCCACTCCAAACCCACGCACCAAGTCCCACCTGCACACAGCATCTGCCAGCCGCATCAGGAAAGGTGAGGAGCATCTCCTGCTACCTCACAACTCCTACCACTGCCTCAGCCTGAAGGAATACACGGCTTGCGTTGTCCCTTAGAAGACATACAGGTGGGCTAGGAGATGTCAAGGCCTCCGTGTTACCAAGCTAAGTGCAGGACAGAACCTTGGCACCAATACCTGTGTACTCTCCTTAGCTCATGTGTTCTCACACAAACAAAGCCCTGAAGGTGACCAGCACACTGGATTTCAGTTTCTGCTGAATGTAAATCTATAGTACAAATACTTTGTGAGAGAATAACTGCAGAATCATTCTTCTGAATAAACCTTCCTTATAACCTGGAAAAGGAAAGACACCCACCAGTTATTTCTGTCATTAAGCTAAAAATAGTAGTCATAAGAGGATTTTTTGAGAAATCAAGCCATCTGCCCAAATAATGAAATAAATTGCAAAGAAACTAATCATTAAAGGAGATACAGCAAATTATATTCTAAGAAAAATATTTTAGAGGGAGTATTGGCAGGACTCCAAACTACAGCTCTTGTACTTTAAGAGGACACTTGGAAAGATCTAATAAAAATGCAACTTAATCAACCAATTCTAAGCCATCACCTGAGTAATTTGGTGTTTAGAGTTCCCATTGTAAATAGGATTACTTTAACAACATGGCTTAAATAATGTTAAAAATAGACCCTAAGTATTCTAGGTCACGCCAGAAATATGTAAGAAATAAAACCGAGGGATTTTAGGTTCATGAAAGCCAACCTCATTTTCAAAATGGAATAAAATTCTAATCCTCTGTTTCTCTTTATTTGTTATCATAAATAAATATGATAAAAAGCTTGACATGGTTTGTAGTGTAAACGCTGAAAAGCACAGGTAAAATACCCACCTTTGTCTGCATTTGTCCAGTTCTCAGAATATAAATGGAAAGTTTCTGAGTATAAATGGAAAATCTCTGTGCAGATTCTCTTTTCATTTGGCTCTGACTGGATATAAGGAAACAGCTGGATGAAATCTCATATGTACATGTATATTGATTGATAGATCATAGTGTGATTTTCAAAACAGTTTAAAGTGATTTCAAAATAGAGTCCTTTCAGTACAATTAAAAAAAAATAAAAAACAACCAACAAATCTATGCTATGCTCAAAATGTCTAGATCTTTTAAAAAGCTTTCAAAGCCAGTTTGGTATCATGTGGTAGAATATGCCTGAAGATGTTAATTTTGTGTTTCCACTGAACACAGTCTTTAAGACCGAGAACTTGCAGCACTCTTCACAGGGCACCATTTTAAGCGGAAAACGGCAAAGACTGCTGATTCCAGGCCAAGGCTGGGTTTTTCCAAACTCCTGCACGAAGGCATGTCCCAGAGGCCAGCAGCCTTGACAGAGGCGTGCAGCTGCACCACGGCCTCTCCCTGTGCGACGGAACGAGGCTCGGAGCCAAAAAGGGTCACATACGGCTACATCCAGGTGCCAACTTTTTGTCACACGCCCGCTGCTTGCGTCGGGCAGGAGTGGGAGGATGTCCTGTGTCATTTTGCTGGTGCAGTTTGAGGGACTGCAGCCAAAAAGAGGAGAAAGAAAAGGGAGTAAAGTCAGCAAAGCTCCAGGTAAGAGCTGTTTTCCCTGCTGTTTTCAGGGCACCGGGGACCTGCTCTTCCCCTCCACCTCAGTGCGCAGCGGGACAGCTCTGTGCGCTGTGAGGGCCGCGGGGGACCGGGACCCTCGGCAGGTGCGTGTCCCAGCCCCGTCCCTCTCCCGGCGGCAGCGGCAGCCCGAGCCAGCCCTGCTCGGTGTTTTGGGGAATGGTGCCCCACGCCGGCCGCCTCCGGGGCTGGCAGCCCCCGGGGCCCGGCTCCCCCCGCTGCTCCCGCCGGGACGGGCAGCGGGGGGCGGGCACGGCTTCCCGCCGCCTCCCGGCGCGGCACCCCGGCACCACATCCCGCGGCTTCCCGCCGCCCCCGGGCACGGCCGCGGCTCCGGCGCAGCGCCATCCGAGGGCAGGGACCTGCGGCGCCGGGTGAGGGCGGCGGCGGCGGCGGGCGGGGGAAGCCGGGGCCGGGCGGGGGGCGAGGGGCGCGGGCGGGGTCCCGCTCTGCCCGGGCCGGGGCTGCCGGGGCTGGGCCGCCGCCCGGGCCGGCTGCAGGACGGGAATATCCCGCGGGAGCGGTGCGGTCGCGGGAGGGGCCGCCCGCAAACCGGAGCGTTCCCGGCCACGCGGAGTGCCCAGGTACCGAGCGCGTCCCTGCCGGCCCCGGGCAGCCTCTCGGGCATCGAAGGGAACGGGGAGAAGTTTGGAGCAGAGGGCGGGCGAGGAGCGGTGAAGCTGCTGGGGAGGGTGGTCCTGAAGACGATGTCCCGTGTCCGACCACCGCGTCCCAGGCGTTCTTCGGGATAGGTCACGGGCGATCTGCCTGTGCCTCCCTGCCCTGGATGCCTCCGGACTGACCGGCTTTAACGCCCTTTAGCGCCAGGTATTATTACCCTTTCGGGGAAGCCGCTAATCGGTGTTATACATAGGCTGCCCCTCATCGGGGAGGAAACTGAAATTACTTTTTCTCCGGCAGAAAAGCAATCAGAAGTGCGCCAGATGCGATTTTTAAGCGCGTCTCCTTCCTGAAATTATGTTTATATGGTCAGATTAATCAGTGGTGACAACACGAAGGCTAGAGAGTAATTTAGTGCTTAGGTTATATTACAACACATATTTGAAACATAACCGTTGTGCATGAAGTTCATAATTTAAGTTACACGGACACGATAATGATCAGCTAACATGTAGTTTGTGGATGCAAAATATATTCCTAGAAGACCAGTTAAAATACATCACCGATTTTCAGCTTTCTGTGTTTGCAAAGAATGTCCTTGTATTTAGATCACATGCAAAGCAGGAATTTTTTTTTCTTTCTGATTGCCACAGAATGTTGACCATAAGAGAATTGTTTCTTAATCCAGTTATAAATGATGCTTCTTAGCAGTTGTTGAAGTTATTTTTGGACTCTGCAGAGCAGGCAAGTGTTTTTAGCAAAGAGAGAAATGAAAGATTATTAAAAAATCTTGAAGCAATGGATAAAATTACCTTTGGGGGCATTGTGGTTAGGATTGGTTAATGTGGAAATACACAGGGCATATTGACTTACACAGTATAACTTCATCGCCTTCTGTATCTAGGAAAAAAAAACATTTATTGATAAAAATTTGATCGAAACAGAGACCCTAAAACAGCTGAAGGAAAGACAATGACACTTTGTTTAGCTTTTCTGACTGAAGAAGTCATGGGGATGAGAATGGTCTGAGTTACTGATTTTTTTTGTTTCAACTTATAATATTCTCTTTGAAGTCTTGAACTTGAATGTGCATGCCATTATGGTTTTGAAATATTACATTGTGGTTGATAGCAAATACAAATTTAAGTAAGATAATTTGAAACTTAACTATAAATACTCACATAACTTCTAAAAGCACACACTTTAGTGTACTATTAGAGTGAAGGTTTAGTTCTGTACCTTAGTTTTGGAATACATCCTGTTGGAACTGAGACCAGTGTCTTTTCTTCTTTTTCTTTTTTTTTTTTTAATTTGATGTGTTATGACAGTTACAAATTAAGGCAAAGCAGCATAACACATCAGTAGGCTATAAAAATATGCATGAACTTGAAATTCATGACATGTAAAAAAATACTGATGCAAGTCATGAAATGCAGAGAAACTCAGGTCATATTGTTAATCTGTCTGAAAGTTCAAAACTTTTCCCTTGTGTCCATTCACTGACTATCCTGTTAACAAATAATATCTTTTGTTAGTATCCTGATGAGGGGTTTTAATGAGCCTTTCAGAATGTAACTGTTTCCTTCCGTTTCTAAAACCTGGGGTGGACAATCTGTGAGGAATCATTTGTGTAGTTATCGTCACCAGCTCAAGATCATACGTTCCCTGAACTCCTGCTGGACTTTTTGCTGTACTGTTGATTTCTCCTCTCGGTGAAGATGCCTCAGGACCACACTCAGTTCTCTGGGCGTGGCTTCCTCTTGGCTGGCTTTGGGGGGAAAGTGAGGGAAATTGACCCGTTCTCTTCACTTGATGTCCAAAGAGCCTCCATGCATTGCAGCTTCCCCCTAGGGTGCACCTCGTTCTCTCAAATAGTTTTGTGAGCAGTGCAACAATTCAGGATTTTTGATTGATTTTTTGCACTCTGTGGCATCCAGACTGGCCACTCAGTGGCCCATGGGATCACCCCCACCATTGAAAGGGGAGAATTACAAAAATAAATCCAAGTGATCTTGTCTGGTAGAAGTATTTAGACAGTCAAACATCTGTGTTAGAATGGATTAAGATTCTGGCGTTTGCGTTTTTACAAGGGGATCATCCAGATTTTCATTGCAGCCTAAGAGTGTGGCTTAGCAGAAATCCTAGAAAGTCAGAAATGGTGATCTGTTTGTGAAAAGCTCCCAAATCTGGTTTTTCTCACGTGAAATAATGTCTTCTGTACTTGATTTAAAAATTCTGGTTTTAGAAGTTTTTCCCATTTTAGATTTATGTTTGTTATTTCTTCCCTTCTGCCCTGACTATATTAATTTCAGCCTGGTTTCCTAAGGAGATGAAGCTGAAACAATAATAATGCTGTCTGACTGATAGCTCCCCTCATTGCCTTGGTGTATTTTGTTTACCCTTGGGGATTAATTTCTGCCAATATAAGCAGAAGAGCAGAGATTTCAACGTGATGAAATTTTACAAACCTCAAGGCTTCTGGTGGCCAGGGAGATGAGGTTGATGCCCACATTGAAGGAAGCACTGTAGAAAACATTCAGCTTAATAGACATCAGAAGATTTCTATGGGTGCTCTATGGGATGCTGAGCTTTATAACTTCTACTGCTCAAGGCTTGGTGATTATATTTTTCAGTTTGCTCCATGGGGGTGCACAGTTGTGGAAGTTTTGATCAGGCCTTTTTTTCTCCATAGTCCTTTCAAAATAAGCTCAATAGGTCTGATATATTTCTGATAATGAGATATGAATACAAACACTGTCGTTCCTCAACTTCATAAGCTGATGTGTTGCTTTCCTTGTCCATAATTTAATACTTCTTGATACAGGGTTGATAGCCAGTGGTGCAATAATTTTCTTTGTTTTCTTGACTCAGTCCAAACACTCGATTACTGTGGTCACAATAAAGCCTAGCTTCCTCCACAATCAGTTTCTCTGAATTGCTTACAAGTTTTTGATTAGACTTTAATTTGCTTCCTCCTGCCACTGCTGTTTCTTCTGGTTAAGGCTGCATCTGAACGTCCTCTTCTGCTTTTTCTGCACAGCGGGATGCTGTAACACTCTCCCAGTGGCATGAGAAAGATAATGGAGGAGAAATATGAAAAGGTGTTGTGAGTTTATCTAGCAAGACCTTTATGAACACATGTGCTTTTATTGACTTTTAAGTGGTGGTTTTTGTTCTGATTATTTGTTTTGTTACACAACTGAGGAGCTGTGTTTACGGGTAATTGCCCATTTTCTCCTTTCTTGTCTTGCCAGCATTAATAGCATCACAATACTTGTGTGTCTTTTCGCTTTCATTATCTCCCTGTAAAATTACTGTCGGTAGGTTTTTTTGAGGTGGTTGGGTTTGGTTGATTTTTTTCAATTTTTTTTTTTCCTTTAGAAAGATTTAATAGTGTATTAAGTTGATTTGCTAGCTTTTTTCCTGTTGTAGAAATTGTATCAACTGGCCTTGTTCTCTGGGTATGAATGTACATATATAAATAATAAAGTGCTCACTGGATAGTGTTGATATCTTTGAAAATATTTTTCTGCATTTACATTGCACAAAGCTCTCCTCTACATCTTTTACAATCATTTATATACATTGAAGCCTTCATTCCCCACTAAAGACAGAGCACCACCATGTTTGTATAGCAGTTCCATTTGATTTTATTCTCTTGTTTGATATTAGCAAGAGGAAGGACGAGGTGCACAGCGATGCCTTTTTTCTGGGAACAAGCACAGACGCTTATGTGGGGTCTTGCCCTGCCTCATCCTCTTGCACTTGGCTGGAGCCAAACATCCTTCCCTGCTGCAAGGACCTGGCCTCCTGGCAGCCCCACACAGCTCTCCCTGTGCTCCAGGTAGCTGCCACCCCGCAGCCTGGGCTGGGTGCCTCCCAGCTTGTGTCAGAGACAACTCCCACAGCAGTTTCTCACCAGTGGTTGCATCGCTCCCAGAAACGTGGGATGTAGCATCGTACGTAGGTGCTACCCAGTCTGCTTCACTTCAAATGCATCCAAGGGATGGATCTGAAAACCCTGCCAGTGGAAGTGTTTAGCTTGTGCTGTGGGGAAAGATTGGGTAGGATGTGCAAACTTGTGCCCTTACCTTGGCAGGGCAGAGAAGGGCAGTGACATCCTGCACAGAGGGAGTGTGGCCTGTGCCCAGAGACCAGGGAAGGGCTGGGATGTGCTGGCAGTAGGAGCCCTTCGCATGGTTTAGCTGTGGCTGAGGCAGCGTGTCTGACTGCAGCCAAAAAAAGAAACAGTCAGCAAAGGGAGGTGATGATTTTACCAGGGTCAGGTTTGCACTGTACATGGGGAGACAGACCTTGAGCAGCCTTGGGATGTGGAGCTCGGGCCAGGTGCAGCCAGGCTGAAGCACTTTGACAGGAGGATTTCAGCTGGCTTCCTAGAGCACAAAAAGCACTGAATATATGCAGCTGAGGTTTTGTGCATGTCTTTGCTTTGGTGTGTGGCACACATCTTTCCATGCTGAAACCAGAGGTAGGGGTAGTTTCTGTGCTGGGTTGTGCTGCAAGGATGCAGCTCTGAATGAAAAATATTCCATTTTCTGTGTCCCTAGGAAGATCCCTGAAAAACAGTTGCAGATGCTTTCTTCTTTTTGCTGCTTCTTCTTTTAATCTACAGATTAAGCAGTATTTACTACTCATATAATAATAGCAAAGCTGTCTCTGTTGTCTTTCCCCATCCTGTCCACATATTCCATCCAACAGAAGAAGGTGAACTGGGTTTACAGTATACAGTGATGTTTATGCTTGCAGTTCTGAACACCTGCTGAGGCAGAACAGAGGGAATAATTTATACTGCTTTCCAGCCCCCATGGACAAATGGGTAGCCTTTTATTTTAGCCTTTTTCAATTACCTTTGCAGCCAATCCACATTCTGTTGGAAATCCAGAAGTTTGTCCATAGGCTCCTGAGCAACCTGGAGCTGTGATTAGTAACGCAGCTCTGGAGTTGAAATGCCCTTGGAAGATCTGCAGTGTTCAACACAACACAGCTTGGTGTTCTGTCTGTATAAAGTTCTGCCCTTTGCTCAGGCTCTACATCCCTTTTAAACTTTGTTTTGCCTACCTTGGAATCTTGTGTCATTTGTATACTTTGGCTGAGCACCTGACCCATCAATATTTTATGTCTTCTTCATTACAAGGTACCTTGGTCTTGCTCAGACAGATGCAGAAGCCTTGGCAGCTCTTAAATATTTCATACTAACTGATGAAAGTGCTCTGTGGTATTTCACTGAGTAATGACAAAGAGATTGTCATTGAGATGATTCTGTACCCTTCCTCTTCCTCATCAAAAATAGCTTTATTTCCTGGGCAATACATGGTATGCTTTGTTCATAAGCAATTTCTGTCTACAAAGGTGGATTTTACAGTCCTTAATTAAGTCCTTTATTAACACCATTCAATAGTGTTGGTAAGATTTGTCCTGGAAGTATACCTTGTTATGTCTCTTCCATCTCTTGTGGATGAGGTTTGGCTGGGTAAGAGGACTAAAGGAAGCAGAAGATGGGAAGATGATTTCTAGACATTCTGTCTCTGAGTGGATAAGCAGTTCTGAAAATAGTGTTTGAACTAGAATTTCTCCCATAGTACCAAGTAGGAGGATATGGTTTGCCTGAAGTATACGTATTTCTCAGGGCTTAGCCAGTTGTGAATAACATTGTTTGCTTTGGCAGATGACACAAAAAGTGTTAAGCAATCATATGGCAATTCATCTTGATTTAAGTCCACAATACAGTGGGAGTGCTGAAGTTTTCTGCTGTTTGTATGAATAGAAATTTTGAGGATTGGCTTTATACACTGCTCTGAAAAAAAAAAAAAAAAAAAAAGGAAAGCCACCCCGGAACTGAGCAGCAGGGCAGAGGTCTGCAATTGCTGCCATTTCTTCCAGAGGATGGATGGGATGCTGCCACAGAGACAACTTCTGATGGGAAGATGCTGATTTAGCTGCAACCCTGTCTGTAGCAGAGCTGGGCTTGGACACAGGATTGTGGTTCCCTGGACACAGGGAGTCAGATGATGTTGTTGCATCAGTGTAGTTCACCTTTTCTGTTTCCTTGCAAAACAGGATGCTCTCTCCTCCAGGGAAGGAGCCATTTTCTAGAGTATCAAAAGCATGATGGTCATGGCTGGAGCAGTTGCCCCGTGAGGAAAGGCTGAGGGACAGGCGGGCTCAGTCTGGAAGAAGATGGCTCTGGAGGTGCTGACCGAAGCCCCTGGTACCACAGGGAGGGAGAAGGAAGCCAGAGAGGTTCAGATGGTGCGCAAGGGAAAAGAATCTGAGGAGGCAGAGGTGTGGGCTGCCCATAGTGGCTGTGCCAGGGCTGCTCTGGGGAGTTCCAGCCCCAAGGGAGCACAGCCTCCTCCGCTGGACCAGGGAATCCTGAGCCCTGTCCAGAGTTGTCCCTGTCATTCCAAGCGCAAAACTGAGCCTCTGAAAAGTTGCTGTGAAGCCTTTGTTAACCATCTATGCATGAAAAACACAACAGGGAAGAAGAACATTATTGAAAAGACTGAAAGAAGGCCGGTTGAAAGTACCTTTAATAAGAAATAACAAATAGACGCTAGCAACAGCATAGTGGCTTGCAGTCCCTGCCTTAAAATACCTTGCCAATACAGTCTGCCTTAGATATGGTTAGATTCAGTGTTGTAAAACAATTTCTAAGTGTACAATATGTGATCTATTTCAGGCTTCAAGTCTAATTAAGTCTGCTGCAGCCTTTGTTCACTTAAGAAAAGCTTTCTCCAAGGCACAATACAGTATAATAAAAATGCAGGGACTTCTATAAACATGTTTTGCTAAAGCTTTAATGTGATAGTTATGTTCTGTGTTCAGAAATGAAACACTGAGCCTATTGCTTTCTTGGGAGTTGGCATCATGTGCAATGGTGCGACTTTAAAAGAAAGGTCCCTAAGTGGGGATGGGGTCTCACTTGTTTTTCTTCTTGGAAAGGTCAGGTGTTAGAAATTCTGTTGTTACCACCCTTCTGATATTTTCTCTAAATTTCTTCCCAGAAGAGCTGGATTGCAGTGCAACCTCTCAGTAACAAAGGCTCCAGAGAAGACAGCCACTGACTAATCTATTATTAAGACTGTAAGTTGCTTCTGTTTAACAAAAAAATACTAAAGAACCATGCCAAAAAGTAAACTATAAGCAATTGCTTCTACAATAGATGGAGTTTCATTTAAGCAAACATCAAGCAAAAAGCTCCTCTCCATGTTGTCAAAGCTGTTTCATAAGCAGTGATTGAACATGTGTTCCCTGAGTAACATAAAAGAGTTGGCATTAAGAAGCCAGTGGTGCTTTCAACCACTTCCCCTCTTTTCCCCATCATTACTCAGAAACTGTCACTAAAAGTGCTTGCTGTTTACCTCAGAGAGCTTAAAAAAGCTTAAAAAGATGAGTGTGTGAGGGTTGGAGGAATATTTGTTTTCTTTCCCCTTGAACTTGCATTTGTTTGCTGGAAAAGCTAGAATTGTGGAAGGAATTAAATTGAATAAAAATAATTCTCAGCCAATTTCTAATGGAAACAACATATCATTGATGTGATTGGAAGGTCTCCATTTGAACATAGAAGGTGTTTATCATAAGGCATGATGCTTTTAGGAGAAAGCATCATTGAAAAGGCAATGCTGGCTTTTTCTGTTCTGAATTGGTAGTTTTATTGTTTACAGTTTGAAGAGAGAGTACATGCTGTCCATGCAGTTCCTTTTATTAATGAGTAACTCACTTTTATGTTCCTTCTCTCCTTCTGGATTCTCATTAGTTACAGGTAGCTGGAAGTAACACTCCAAAGTAAAACAGAATAAATTGTGTTTCTTGAACAGATTTCCCAAGAGACTCAGTGTGTTCTATTCTAGCAAGTTTTTAAGCAAAAAAAAAAAAAAAAAAAGATTATTATGATACTAATATTATTATACTGATTCATTTTGCTTTACTGAGTATTAAAATAATTCCAAATGGAAACCTACTTGCTGTAATCTCATTTAAGGAGATGCAGTTTCTTGGGTTGAGTCAACTATAATAATTCACACATCTTAGCATGGAAATTGAATGTTGTTACAGAAACTTAGTTATCTTGAAGGGATGTAATGAGACATTCAGCTGTATAGTCATTGTGTTAATTAAGTGACTGGTTAACAATCCAGCTGTTGTAGAGAGGTAAATTTTGTCATATAAAGGGAGAAGGAAGAAAGCTGGAGGCCTCTCTAGTAGCAGTTGGTGGTCTACAGGACATAGAAGAAAACTGAATAAATTTATCCAGCTGATCAATTCTGCACATTTGCATGAAGTGATATCCGCCTCATGATTCTGACAACCAAAAAAGTCAATTAAAACTTCACACCTTAATGATTTTAAAAGTTGCTTGTTCTTTAGATTTTTGTAAAACGTAGAATCTGAAATTCTGTTGCTTAAAATTAAATAAATACTCTGGAAGAACTGAAAGATGAGATTTAGAGATTCACTTTTTTTTTTTATTATGCTTTTTATGGCTTAATGGCTTGATTAATCCTTACTAGAAATATTAACTACAAATTCTTTTCTAGGCATATCTTTTGAGAGGGAATGGTTATTTTTTTTCTGTATCTTGGCCTCATTTCTGTACCTTTTCAGAATTTTGGAAAAAGCATGTAAGATTAGAGGTGAATCAAAGCAAATTTAAAAAAGGTCAATTTTAATTTGAATGGCTCACTACCTCCCCACTCTCACCTCACCTCCCTCACTCTCACCACATGGTAACTCTCACCTCTCCTCCCAGTACTGTTGCATTTGATTAAAGCCATCAAAAAGCTGGGATTTCCAGCCCAGGCCTTTCTGTATGGCTGCCTTTCAGTGTAGGATTGAGTGCATTTGTTACTGCTCTATTCCTGAGAACTGGGGAGCAGAGATAACAGCCGGCAGTGCCGTCTCCAGGGCAAAGGATGTCTCCCATAATCCCAGTTTCCTTGCTCAGACTTCCCAGTGTCAGTGTTCCATGGGGGAGGAGAAGCGAGGCTGGCAGCCCGAGCTGAGAGGAGTCGCATTTGATGTACGGATGGCAGCAGATCCCTTGGCTGGGGCTGTGGCAGGGGAGGCAGTCCAGCCTTCAGGTTAGAAAAGCGGAGCCCCTCAAAGGTGGAACGTAATTACCATCTGAAGTTAAGCTGTTCCCAAATGGGGATATTTGTTCAGATGTCTTACCAGGAGCTGGCAGGGGGATCTGGCTTCACTCCTCCTGTGCCAGTCTGAGCTGCTCCAGCAAGACAGCAGGTCCAATCTGTAGCCATGATATTTCTGAAAAATCCTTTCCTTAGGATCTTTTCTCCTGAGAAGCTGAGAGGCCTCAGGAACAAAATGTAAACAATAATTATCTGCTGCTGTGGAATGCGACAGGTGGATCTGTGATTGGTCTCATGCGGTTGTTTCTAATTAATGGCCAGTCACAGCTGGCTCGGACTCTCTGTCCGAGACACAAGCTTTTGTTACCATTCTTTCTTTTTCTATTCTTAGCTAGCCTTCTGATGAAATCCTTTCTTCTATTCTTTTAGTACAGTTTTAGTATAATATGTATCTAAAATAATAAATCAAGCCTTCTGAAACATGGAGTCAGATCCTCGTCTCTTCCCTCATCCTAAGAGCCCTGCGAACGCTGTCACACAGCGTCTATTTATACAACTGAACAAAAGAGGTTCAGGGTGAGACCTTGTTCTGGTTTTGGGGCAAAGGCCTCGACAGCAAAACACATACAGACATGCTCTTTTGTTGAAGCATGTCTTTTTAAGGCTCCATCTCCTAAGAGAGAATGTAGCATTCAGAAGCATGAGGATAGATGGCTCATCACTAAATGGGATGTGATGAGGGGGAAGATGCTCAGCCTCAGGCAGCATGGGAGCTAAAAACAGCTCAGTGGTGTTGCAAGATGTGTTTGCACAGTGCCAACACAGCCACTGCTGAACTTGGGAGAGGCTGGAGATGTTCTGGAAATGTTCAGAAGAGCGAAATCCTCAGGGGGTAATAGCCCTGAAACTGAGGAAGGAATATTATGGCTTGTTCTTGTCTGGTATCAGTGCAGGAGTTTCAAAAATTGTTAAAAAAATAAGCGTATGGACTGTATAAAAGGCACATAAGCTTATTTTGGGTGAGGAAAATACACACTGTTGTTCTCCATTTTGCATCTCTTCAGAAAGTATCTTGACATGTTTTCTGTAGATCTGTGTCTCTGAATTTAGAGGGGGAGGATGAGGAGGAAGGGAAGCTGAGGTGAGGAGGAAGGAAAGCTGAGAAGAGATTGCTGCTGGGATATGACAGAGTTTAGCACCAGTTTGTTTGCAAGTGGAAGATGCAGAGGATCTGCAGTGATGTGTTATATTGTTAATTATGTTTCAGTGTAGCTCTGGAGTTGTAGATCCTAGGAGAAATGCCACTCTGAACAAATATGGCATTGAGAATTTGTTGGTGAACTGTAACATCTGAAATGATACTTCTCTAGAGAAAAATAGAGCTTAACTGTGCTAAACATTCAACAAACACTTATTGCAACTCCAATTTGAATGTTTAAACTGTGAACAAAATACTGGGAAACACTGACTAATAATTCTGTGGCATCTGCTTTCTGGAGAAAATTGTGCCCTCATTTTCTAAATTAGAGGAACAAAAATAACAGTTTATTATTTTATTTTATTTTATTTTATTTTATTTTATTTTATTTTATTTTATTTTATTTTATTTTATTTTATTTTATTTTATTTTATTTTATTTATTTTCCTCAGGTCATGTTGCACTTGGTAGTAAGTCACTGGTAAACAGCTCCTGAACTGTCTGTGCTTCTTGTCTTGGGTGTTGAGTTTACAAGATGTTTACTTGGAAGCAGCCACCAGTGGGAGAGAGGGGCAGAGCTGAGGTGACAGAGCAGCAAGAGCTCAGGGAACAAGGTCTATTGCGTAGAGGGCAGAGGGCTTGAGGACCCCTGCCTGTACACTTTGACAATGGGCATCACTGTTACTGAGCAGAGGGGTGAGATTAAAGGTCAGGATCAGGATGATTTTGTTTCATAACCAAAACAGGCAGGATGTCTGTTGAGGAGAATGGTGCCTGACTAAACGAATGTACTTTGGCAACAGCAGTTTCACCCAGGTGACATCTTATCTTTTGGGGGCTGTGGCACGGTATTCCAATGCAGGTCACTTTTCTTCTTCAAGGTAGAGGGCACTTTGAATATAATTTGAATCTTAGGTCTATCCTCCACTAAAAAATTATAATAATACCAAGGCTAGAATATTTCCTTTGGTCATAAATTTCCCATTGAAAAACTTCTCCGTATTCAACAATTTAATGCTGGGGTTGGTAGTGATGCTTAGGTTCAATAGGGTTTATTAAAGTATCTTCATTATTCTGAAGAAAAAAATTGTTTTGGTGATTTTGCACTGCATAAGCAGCACTGTTGTGGTGTGGTAAAGATTGTCTTATTTTTGTCTCCACAATTCGGAAAGAACTGGGACATTACAGTGTACCGCTGAAACTGTATATCCAGAAAAGATACTGGTAATCAAACACGAGTATTGTAGGAAAGGTCATCTTAGTTATCAGATGCATATGCCCTTTTCCCATCCACCAGCTTGCTGTTTTAATGGCTCTGGGGTGGCACAGATTTGTGACTAATCCTTGCTTTGAATCAGCAGTGCCCACTGAGATAATGCAGGAATTGTTCAGAGCTTTAGAGGGATGGATAGTTCAAAATTAAAAAAAACAACCAAGAAACAAAAAAGCCAAACAGATCAAAAGAGCTTTTCTATTACCCTACCAAATTGATTACTTCTAATTCAGAAATTCATTTAAGCCATTCTTATTTTTCATAACTTGATCGTGAAGAAGCATTTTTACCATGCAACCCTGATTTTTTTCCATTTTGTTTTTTTTTTTTTTCTCTGAGACTGAGTGGTGAGGGCAGCTATTCAGTTAATCCAGAATGAGCTTTAACAAAGCCTAGATGTGTGGGCTTGCAGTACTTCCAGGCAGCACAACAAGTGCCACCTTATCCAAGGATATAAACACCACTGGCTTTGGCCTCACACCTCCACCTCAGCTTGGTGGATTTGTGGCTATCTGTGGCCAGAACTTCTGCTCATCTTCAGCCTTAACTTCAGCCTGATGATAAGCCACATCTTGCTGTCAGAGTTGTTTTGTGCCACAGTCTAGGCAGTGGCACCTGAAAGATCCCCTCCACCATGAGGTTTGGTGACATGGATGGTTGCGGGGCATCCTGCATTGGCAGTGTTCTGTGGCTGGAGGCCATCCTTCCTTTGGAGATCTTTGAGGTATGAGCAGCTTTTCTCATGAATCTCCAGCTTGTCCCTGCTAAAATGGGAAAACATTGCCTTCTAAGTTGTGAGATGAAGCCTTCAAAGCACAGAATAGACAACTGTGTTACCAGGGAGGCTTCTTGAAAGACTGAGCTGTTCGTGTCCTCTGGTGAGGCGAATGAGTGATGTGCCCTGGATTTAGCTGTGCCTACCATGTGATAATAGAAATTCATTGTGAAGTATTTATGATCCCAGAAACATGTACTGGCATGCTGCACAAAGCAAGGGTTCTGACACTGCACACACTGGGCAATGTTTTTTCACTCAATTTGTTTTTCCCTACAGCCTCTGACTCCCGGTCCATTCAACTATTTTGGGTCACTTTGTTAGCAATCTGCAACCACCCTCTACTAAATACAGCTTTCCTGGATATGTAGGTTCAGCACATTTTCTTGTTGCATGAAATCTCAGAAAGGCTATTAGTAAATCCTGACTGATTTTTCTTTTTATAGTTGTTTACAATTTCGGATAAAATTGCCACTTGCACTAGTAAAAGACTTAGTGTGTACCTGCAGCTCACTCTCTTTTGACTAGGTTATTTTATCTGTGTCAGTTTGTGATATCTGATGCCTGTTTTTCAGCCTTCAGTTCTGTAGATGAAAGATCAAAATTTCAGGAGAGTAATTTATTTGTAGAAGTTGTTTCCTTTTTCTTCACGTAGATACAATTTTCCTATAAATATCGGGTATTTTGACAATCAGCTCCCAGATGTGTTCAAAGCACTTATCTCTAAAGAGACAAGTACTAGCTCATGAAACTCAGTGACCATGAGAACTGAGAGGATCCTGTAGAACTGATTAACTTGATAGATCCTAAGAGCATGTGGTAGGAAGAGGGTTAGGCACAAACCCCTGACTGACAGTATTTGGGGCAGAGTGGCTTTTGTGCTACTAGCAGACATGATAATTCTGCTAAATACCTGGTGTCTCCTCTCCTTCTTGCTGCCCTGAGGATTCTTTGAGAAGCAAAATATTACTAAGGACAAACAGAAAAAACTCAGAGTGCTGTATGATAATTTCACTGTAGAGCCTGGACATCCTTCAGTGGGAACAGGCGTGCTTGAATTGCTATGCACAAATATTTTTATTATATTGAATAAAACTCTGAAAGGAACTTGGCTGAGTACAGGGAATCTTAAGGCCCTATGCCATGTGTCTCTTCACTCTGTTCTGCATCCTGCCCTGTTTCTCTTTCAAGGGGGTTTTATGCATTTGTTTGAAAACAGTGTGTCCTTAGGAGAGCTGTTGAACAGCTCTTGGAAGAACAGTTTCCTGCCTCACAGGGTATTTTTAGCCAACTTACACCTACAACTCATCAAGACCTGAGGAATGGACCACCCAGTTGGTTGGTACCTCTCTGCCTTGTGGAAGTTTATGGTAAATTAGGCAAATTTGGCTTCTGACATGCATAGAACATCTGCTACAAATCATGCTTGGCTACAGTAGCCTCTCAGAGGGATCTCTGCAGCACAGTGGTACACTGGCCCTGCTTTTGTTTTTAGATGTCCTCCGTACCAAGGACAAATAAAAAATCTATAGGTCTGCCTGCTTGTTGCTGTAAAGTTGTGTGGTTAATTGATGTGTGGCCTGACCATATGGTTATATAGAGCATTGACATGTGATCTGTATTCAGAATAAGCATTCATCCTTTTCCTCAGCATAGGTGAAGGGAAGAATTCACTCCCGGAATGAACAGAGGGAATGTTTTTGCTGTGCATGCCTGACAGAGATGGACTAGGAAAAATACCTGGTGAATTAATATCAGAATTATGTTCACTCACAGGCTGCTAAAAGCTGCACAGGTAGTCTCCCACCATTTCAGTGGTGTACGTACACAGCAGAGAGAAGAGCAAGAACACCACCACACTGCCTGAGGTTTGGTGTCACGGCACACTGAGTCTGCAGGTGACCTTCAATTCTCATCCATGTGATACCCCACGTGCCAAGGCTTTCTTCCATTGTTTTATTTCAGGTTTGATTTCTGTGACACCAGAAGTGGAATATCACATGGTCAGTCACAGCCTGTGAGGTCAAAAGAAGCATTAGCAAATTCAGTTACAGGGCCTGTCTGATGGATACCCTTGTGCTGACAGACATGAGTGTTCTCATGCAGGACACTGCGTGGGGGAAAGGCAGGACAGTGTGACATGAAATTAAGAGAGGGCAGCAGTGTTTGAAGACACTTCTCTTGAGGCCTTTCATCCAGGCTTCAGGCTAATTGCTCCGCTATTAATACCAGTTATCTGATATCAGCATCTTACTGTTGTTATTTGCTACATGCAGGTATAAATACCATGTTTTCATGACGTAAAATTGCATTTCCCTACTGATAGCAGCAAGGAATCTCACAGGGAGGATTGCAAAGCACTTGTAAAAACCCTGTTTATTGAATGAAGCTATAATTGCATATGCAGAGGTTACGGCTGGGGTTAAATGGTCCCTGCTTTTCTTCTCTGCTTTTTGCAGAAATGCTGTTGTTCGGGGAGTGCTAGGGAACCTCTTGGGCTGCAGCTGTGTCTGCCCTGCACAGTGCAAGAATAAAGACTGAAGAAACCCCTTTCACACTTCTTCTGTCCCTCTGCATCTCTTTAAGGATCAAATATGATTCACTGTCTTCCCTGGGACTGCCTTCCCCTCACCTCCAAATGCCATTCAGCCCTCAGAGAAACCCCATGTGAGAGCAGATTGCTTTAGTTAAACATTGGCAAGTGACCACATCCTGCAGCTGGGGTCTCTCTGTGCTTCAGACCTCTTTTCCTTTTTGTCATAGGTTTTAAAGAGAGATTTAGTTTTGGAACTGCTGACTTCAGCTCTCACATCTATGCTGATGGCTTTATTAATGGTAGAGGCATCACATAAATTGTCATTGTCTCCTGCTCTTGACTGCCCAATGTCAGAGATGTTACTGGGGATGTCTCTGTAGACAGGAAAGCAGGTGTTCATTCTTTGGCATATTTGACTTTTAAATTTCCTCTTCATCACCTTGCTTTTAAGGGCACTGTTAAAGGGTTTGGTTACATGTGTTGGTGCCCTTTCAGAAGGGCAGCACTGCAGGGCTGCCTCTGCAGCCACCAGCCCAGAGTTGGGTTTACGGAATTATCAGTATAGAAAAAACTATGTATTCTTCATGTCTTTGTGCACTGTGAAACTTTCCGTTTTACCATTCAAGCAGAGTTTAGCCCAAGTGAAAGGGTAACACAATTTCAATAGGAAGCTAAAATTGATAATTTTAGATTCTTTTCTGATTGAGCTCTTTCAGTCTTTAGAGTGCTTTTTCATTGTCTAATGCTTCTTTGAAGTAAAAAAAAAAAACACAAAAACTAAACTGAAGGAACAGTTAATAAGATCCTTTCCCATTTTCATCAGAAAGCTGATGGCTTATTAGCACAAAATACCCTTGTAATTTTCCACTTTCAAATTCTGCTTTCTACCTCTTGAAAATCAGCAGACACATAGACTTCTTGACATAGGAGAGGATAGTCCTTCCTCTCTGCAGGAGATTGTTGTGGGGCTAGTTGGAGGTTATCTTACACACCAGTTCTGGAGATTGAAATCAAAACTAATTTTTTTTTGTAGTCTTCTTTTTGTTAGAAACTTGATGTTCTGCTTTTTCACAGAAAGCAATGCATTTTCTTAAACCAATGTTGAGTAAATGACTTGGACTTTTTTTTGGTATAGAAAGGAAGTTTTGCTAAGAACTGACATAATGGGGATTTCTTTTGGGGAGTTTTTGTTTCTATACTTCTGTCCAGAGCAGCTGGGAACAGTTGAGCTGGTTCCTACAAAATGGGTATTTAGTGTGATTGTCTTGTTGCTGAGAGAGGTCAAAAATAAGGGAAAACACTGTGAACACAGGAAGGTGCTTTCTGCTGTATAGTCTCTGTGCTCAGCAGCTCATGGGTTATTTGAGTAAGAAATAATATTTTTCTGTTTAATAGCTTTTGATAGATTTTTCTTCCTTCAGGTTTTTTATTACCTCCTCAGCATTATTGATTACCTCCTGAGCCTCCCACTCAGCTCTTCAGATTGAACGCAGTTTCAAATCCAGGGTAGATTTGCTACAGATATCCAGAAATTGCTCCCTGAAACCACCTTCCTGGCATCAAGCAGGTTCTGTCTTGGAAAAAAATTATATATGTTGCCTCTTAATTCTGTGAATATTTGAAATACTAAGATAATGTGTAACAGAAAGCAAACCATAAATTTGTGGAGGTGTGTGAATTTGCAGAGTGTTGGTTTCTGGCAGACATCTGGCCAAGTGACAGGACATCTGGAATGATAGCACAATCTTCCCAAAGCCAAGCCTCATTGCTGCCATATTTCACCTCTCTTTTGGATGTTACTGTTGTCTCATCATCACCCTCTGCAAGCTGGTGAGATTCTCTCATTGTCTCTACCACAGCTGTTGCCATTGTTTTCTTGTCTACTTCAGGTACTTCCAGTGCATTGCAGGCTGAGCAGTTTTGAAGGCCAAAGCATTGCTCTTGTGCCTCTCAAGCACGCACATAAATAGTGTGAGTTGGGAAGTGGTGTATGTGCAGTGAACACCCCTCACATGACCAATCTATTGATTATGCCAATGGTTTACGTTGAGATGTCCCAGAAGAATGAAACAGGAATTATTTACAACTCTGGAGAAAAGAAGAAAGGAAGAAACAGGAACTTTGCTCTGTTAAGGAGAACCGTGTTACTTGGTGTATTTGAAGATCTGAAGAAAATGTATGTTAAGAAAACAACCAAACTTGTGTAAATAATACTTAAAGCCTAATTACAGCAGATTATTTTTACACTTCATCACTTAACTTAAATTCTTAGACATTCCACATGAGAAGTGCAGATACTCAGCAGTTCTGCAAATAAGTAATTCAGTATGTACTTAAAGCCAGGACTGTTAAGGAAATGTTGCTTAATTAAGCCTCATTAATACAGATAGTTCTGGTTTTTTAAAAAAAAAATTCCTGCTGCTCAAAACAATCTTCATTTATTTCTCATTTCTGAATATTTAGAACATATTTAGAGTGTTAAATATGCTTATCAATAAATATTAATAACACTGTGTATGGAAATTTTTGGGGTTTTTTTCCCTGCATCAGTAAAATTTCTTCTGAAAGTAGGAGGATGTCCTTATGCAAGTTGCTAGTAGAGGAAAGAACTGCAACTGTAAGCAGATTTGGCTTAAGCATAAGATAACCTACAAAATAGCTATAGACTTATTTTTAACTTTGGTAAAAGAACTCATGAAATATCATTTTTTTACATATTTCACTGCAGATGATGCTTATGGCATAAGTTGTTTAGCTTAATAGTGGCAATGATGGGTTCAGAAATTGAATTGACCTCCAATATCTGTTCAGATGTGGAGCACACCCCTCTCTGTGTATGGGAATGGCAAAAATGTGCAAATTGATAAGCTCCATCCATTTTTGAAAGATAAACTCCTCAAACATGGTTTTACAATGTGGAAATCTTGCCTGCCAATATCCTTCATGTTCAGCAGAGGCTGTGTGAGGAGGATTAAGTCATTGTGCATCCTCTCAGGTTTCAAAGATGCTTCACAGAAGGCAGAACTACTTGCTGCTAGTCCAAACCAGTACAAAATCCCCCTCTTTGACCCCTGTCCTGCATTTGAGATCTTGGAAATGTTCCCACGGACATGTGAGTTGGACAAAGTATTCAATCCACCTTAATATCACATCTTTATTTCTTCAAAAGAGACACCTTTTTTTTTACTTCAAAGCCTTTAGAGACTGGGCACCACACTGAAGTAGGGAAACAGTGCTCCAGATCAATACAATTATACAGTGCACAATCTAAATTGGTACCATATTTGTGTATTTCAGCAGAAAGAGCGAGTTTGCCTCTTACAGCCGATAAGATGCTGTAATTGCAGTGATGGAAGGAGGAACCATGAAGGAGAAGAGTTTGTGTGTAGGCTGAAGTTTGGTCCCTCTGCTGCAGTGGAGCTAAGTTCAGCCAGCAGTCCTGTGCCTCTCGACAACTGCCTCTTTGCAGAGGTCAGCACTTAGGAGGCTGCTCCTAACACAGATGGAAACTCAGCTGAAGGCAGAATGAAGCAACAGTTACCATGAATTCTCTTTTAGGAGGCTGTGACAGATGAGTGGTTTAGGTCACTTAAGGAATCATCGCCAAAGGTAATAGCAGCAGCTGGTTTAATCTGAATTTGAGAAGGTGCATCTTGACAAAATCCAGTGGCAAGGTTCATTCTATGACTGGCTATACAGACAAAGCATACAGAGCAAACTTGGATTAGAACCAAATTTTAGATTATTTATATGGAGAGCAAGGATGAAAAGTGATAAAGATCTAAAAGGTAAGGGAGATGATCCTGATGAGTCATGGGTTTCTAAGAGGACCCCCTTGCTTTCTAAATTCCTACTGGAATGTTGGTGCAGCTGAATCCAATCTTAGTCCCTGGCCTGGTCAATGGTTTATATCTAAAGGATTTCACAGGGAAATACGAGGAGTAGGTCGTCTGTCTCCAAATGTCTTTGAGCCTTTTAAAGTAATTTCAGGCCATGCTGCCAGCAGCAAGGAGGTGAATTTGTGCCTTTCTTCCACACTGCTTCAGAGAGATGTTGGGTTTTGATGTTTTCAAGTGAAAATTCAATAAAGCACATTAACCTCATTAATCACAGTGTGAAGAAAAACCCTGTCAGAGAACCTAGGCTTTATCTTTGCCTTTTGCTTTTTGAGACACTGAAAGGAGGAGAAAAAAAGGCATCAGATGTGTCTGAGTGATAGTACTGAGACTCAGAAATTGTAACTGGACTGGGGAAAAAAACCTTTTACAATAGGTGCCAGGAATGGAAGTCTGAATCTGACAGCCAGGCTTGAAAGGCAGACTGTGTGACTTGTTTTGCTGGAAAGGTCTGCTGTTCTGATCCTGTTTTCTCTTTATGGGCCAAATTTTTATCAAGTTGTTTTTTCCCTACTATCTTACACAAGTGCAAAAGGAAAATATATCATTAAATCTAGTGGGTTTGTGTTTGTACTTGTATAAATAACTCTATATTTATTGCTACTGCACAGCATCAAGGGATAAAAAAGACTCCCATTGTAGATGTGCCTACACAAGATTGTATTCGTAAGGGAGCACTAAAAATGAACACCAGCCTAAAAGGCAGATGCCATTCCACTATCTGGAATCTGGTATTTGAAGTTTATACACATAAGGATAGTAGCAGCTTTATCAGAAAGCATCAGTTTAGCATATATTTCAAAACTTGCAATACTGACAGCTCCTACAGCACTGATGAGTTGGCTACATAGAGGTGAAAGATTTCTGATCTTCCTGTCAGCAAAAGTATATGTAGACCTGATAGAGAAGGTAATGAAAATATTCATGGCAGTTTTGACCCTCACTGCTATTTTTTGTGCTGACCCTTCATTTATAAATGGATATGGGAAACAAATGAGTCATCATTTTGTGGCAAGTATAAGGTTCAGCTTCCAGGCAGAAGTGCGTAGTTAATTAGTTATTGACGACAGTGCTCTTCCAGAGAGAGAGGGTAGACTGCATTTGTGTGTTTCACTGTGTGGATTGTGTTGTTATCTTTAAACCATGGATTTAGGAAGGGCAGGTTTTGAGTACTGTTTCACAGGCTGATAAAGCACAGGAAGCCATAAGAGCTTTCTCAACAACTCTCTTGCAGTTGCCTGATATTCCCTTGCCACTTACCTTTGCAAAAGATATTGGGCATAGTTGAAGTATGGTTTCTGATCCCAGCCAAAATCAGTGGAATCAATGGATCTCTTCTGTCATTGATTATATGCAGGCTGAAAATAATAATTGGGCTCTGCCACAGATTAAAACCCAATACACTGTTAAGGACATCTTCATTTTGATTTTGGAGCTTTATATTTTTATTGTTGGAGTCTGTTGCCCTGTTGAGCAGAAGTGCCATTTACTCTGAGACACATGTCAGAACCACACTGAATAAATGCAACTTCCACACTATGAAAGCAGATTTAAAGCTGGACTTCCTCATATATAACAAGACTGCATGACAGCTAGTGCTGACTTGTAGAACATCACAGACAGTATAAATACCTGGTACAGCTGCTGGGAGTTATTTGCATAACATACTGAGGGCTGAGAATGACTGCAACAAATTTTACATATCATCAATTCCCTTTATTTTTCTAGCATCAAAGCAGCATGCCTTGCTTTTCTCCTGAAACACACCTGTAGGTAGAGGCCAATATTATACTAAAATGGGAGACAACTGGATTTTTTTTACCTACCTGAGCTAAACAAGTACAATTTGATATTTCAGTTGGACACATGCAAAGTGACATATATATATATGTATCATAAACACCCAGTTACTGCACTGTCTTTCTCAGAAAAATCATGATAGCAGTCTTCTTGAACAGCAATAGTCACATCTTTTTTCTAAGTGGCCATCTGATGAGTTAAACAGTTAGTTCTGGGTATGACCAGAACTCTGGAAATAAGTTTTGGAAGCGTTTTCCTAATCAGCTTTTGTGTGCAATGTAGACATGAGCTCAGACCACCTGTGGCAGCAGTTCCTGTGCACATAATCTGCTGTGGTTGTTCAGCAGTGAGGAGGGCATGGCAGAGGGGGGCCTGTTCTAGTGACTTCAGTGAGCTTATGAAAGCGTGTCTTGTAACCTCCTTGCACTCATGTTTTTTTGTATTTTTTTCTTTGAGCATCTCCAGGATGCTCAAAGAATTTCTGTGCAGATTTTTTATCAGTTCTACAGCAGCTGGATATCCAACTTTTGTCAGTCAATGGTATTTGCAGATTCAGTGCCTCTCCTGTTCTGAAATCTTACTCAGTAAAGGAGAGGCACTGTCAGAATGGATGATTATAGCTCAGAATTACTTGAAAAAGTGAATGTAGAGGAAATAGAAGATGACAAAGATGGAAACCATCTGAAAAAAAAGTCTTTTTCAAAGGAAAGTTAAGAAGCAGACTTTCAAATAATGAAAGTAGCAATAACTTGAGATATAATTAAACAAGACTATGTTGGAAATACTGCTGAGGCTGTTGAACTTTGTGCATGAGGTATTTTCTCTGTGATTATTTGTCCTTACTGGGATAAGAGGAGGTGTCAGACTGTTGAAAGAGACAGAAGAGCAGTCACAGCACAGAGCGCCCAAAGGCTGTTGGGCTGGAACTGAGCTGAATAAAAAAAAAACAACCTGCCAAAAAAAACCACAAAGACTTTAGCAACTATATCTGCTCTTTGGCTGCTGGATGTGTCTGGACGGTAGAATGTGCTTCAGAAACCCACAGTGCCAAACTGAGTGCAAACATTACTTCCTTAAACATATTTTTCTTCTTGTACCCCACAAAGGACTACAACTCTAATCAATGAAATTGAATTGCGGATTTAGAAAGCAAAAAGGGAGACAGAAGCTGATGGCATTTCTGGGGTTTTTAAATATTTGAGGGAAATCTGTAGTCCTGGGAAGGTTGGGGGGCACTACAGTAGCCATATTTCTATTTTGTTTTAGCAACCAGAGCATGGCTGTATTCTCAGAAACCACAATTCAGGCTCTAGAGGAAAAATGCAAAGTATCATTTACATGCCAGCTGTACTTCAATGTTTGTTACTCTTCTCAACACAGCACCATTGCCTTTTTTATTTTTTATCACTTTCATAAACTTATACAGGATAGGATTGTATGGAGGGAGAGTCACATGAAAAGATGGTAAGGTAAAACTTCAATTTTTGTTATAAGAGAGCATCTTCATAGTTTCAGAAAGAAAACTCCATCTGCAATTTTCCAGGAGGCTGTTTCTTTAAAAAGATGTTTTCAAGATTGATTGGTATCAGGTGTTCACTGCCATGTGATGCAGGTGTTACCATGGTGACCACTCCACTCCTTTAGGGAGGCTGTCAGAGGCTATAATTGTGCTTTAAAAATCCTGTGCGCAGTAGGATAACCTGCACGGAAATAAGCTGTAGCCTTGCTCAGACACAGGTCTGTCTCTGAATTTGCTGATTTGTGACTGCAAGCCACAGAAGATTGTATACTGATGTTTGGGGGAGATTTCTTTCCTCTCTCCCTTTTCATGAGACAAACAAGTACAATAGGCCGTACAATATAATGGGAAAGATTAAATTATTTTAGCAACACTTCCTCCCCAGTCCCATTTGAGTCTGTGGCTCTTTCTGGTCTCAGGCCAGGAGACAAAGCTGGTTGGAGCTCTGCTGTGTCTATGTGGCTCTGCTTGTGTCTGCCTTCTGCTAGGGCATGTGAAAAAAGGTGTTTTACAGACACACTGGCGTCTGTGTGGCTGTACTCCAGATAGTGGCAAGCCTGAAGTGCCTTCTCTGCCTTTGGCAAATCTCTGACCAGGGGTTAAAATTGAATTACCCTTCAAAATGCTGCTTGCTGACCCTTGCATTGCATGGGTCCTTATGCTGCAAACACTCATTTGCCTTTTTACCAGTGCAGCTGGCAACAATGCTTCATTTCCTTAGCTTCTGCAGGATTAGGGACAGAGGTGCTCTTCTTTCCATACACTGCTTATGTCTGTGCAAAGGTAGTTTCCATTTTGCCTGCCACAATCTGCATTTCTGCTTCAAGCCAAGTAAGTTGTAGTTGACACAAAAAAGTAGTAAGATTGCAATGCTTATTTTTTATCTTGAATTCTGTATCAGTAAGATGGAAGGTAAAGAGAAAAGTTGGTAGAGTGAGGAAATTATAAGGATGGGTTGAAGGTCAAGCACCAAAGGCTGGAAGTGCAGTAGAATTTGAGGCTATTGTGCATCCTGCCCCAATTCCTCTGTATTCCAGCTACTGCTTCTCAGCAGCAGCCAAAAGTCCCAGGCTCAGATTCCTATGGATGCCCTTAGGCAGGATGGTATCCTGGGAACCATGTTTTTTATAATTGGCTGTATCTTTGCTCTGTTGGTCTCCTCAGAGGGCCTGGGTTCAAGACCATAGCAATAAAAGAGCTCTACAAGAATGACCTAGTCTGTTGCAGGAGATCAGATGGCAGGGAAAACTCTTACTGTTACCAAAAAAAAAATTCCCCAATTAAATAAACCTTTCTGACGAAGTCTTTCACATTTCTTTAATTTTAATAGGGCTTGATCCTTTAAGTTGCTAAACAGCTTTTACCTCACCTCAGCAGAGGTGGAGAATTGTAGACATCAGCAGTACTCTGCAGAGTTAAGAACAGAAATTGACCATTTGGACCTTCTGTGTCCTGGTAGTCTCTCTTAAGCCTCCAACTGCTATTTTGAAAGACAACATTAGAAAATAAGATGAAAAAAGTATTTATGGCCCCAGTTTTACAGAGTGCTTAAGAATTTATTTTTAAGGATGCAGCTATGGAAACTGGACATGCAATTGAGTGCTTGTGTGTACTGGAGCTACAATGGTGTGTAGTGCTACAACTTGGATTTCAAATGGCATTTGATTGTTTAGTGTGCTTCAGTTTATTGATTTTACATTATCCTCTCTTGTATTTGAGATGTCTTTTGCTAGGTATTAAGTGGGCTTTAGTACCACACATTAATGGAGCACCTACACATAGCTGAAGGTGAGTGTAATTAGCAGTCCTCTAGGTCAACTTTGTCATGTCCCCACTGTATTAAGTATGTGTCCTGCAGCTGCGCTGGGCATCTTTTAGAAGCCACAGCTACTCCAGGGTTCAAATTCTTAAACTGAAATTTCCCATTGGCTTTTAATTAGATTAATAAATGAATGTGCAATCAGTGAGCTGTAAGGAAAGTTTCCAAATATAGAAACAACTAAACCAGACCCTAATGCAGTCATCGAGCAGTTTGAATAATTAAATATCAAAAGCAGATAAAGAACAAAAGAAGTCAGACTTTGCATAAGGTAGAGCATGATATGAAGACTGACTGATATCTGAGGGGATGGTAAACAAGAGCGTCTGTCCTTTCAAACACCACATTTATTAATAAATAACAAGCATTTTAATGGGTTGCTTTGCATCTAACTGTGTAAATAAGACTGGAAAATGCCAGCCAAAGCTACTACAGACAGCACAATCAAACACTGAATTGTTTGGCATAAAAGTGAGAGCTTCCATGGCTGGTTCCTTAGTGGAGAAAAGTGACACGGAAGGTGACATAACTTACTAATTATTGACTCATTCTTCATGTTTTTACTTCTGTTTCTCTGACTCCTTCTTTCTTTGTGGGGAAGCGCTTCCCCTTCTGCTTTTTCTGTGTTCCTCTAAGCAACAGAAACATGCAACAAGAAAACCATCTGGAAACTGGACTCGGTGCCAGCCCTATTGAGAATAAAAAAAGCTGATTTTTGATGCCTGATTTGGAGTACCACATGCTCTGTTCTGTATGTCTCACAGCCAAACTGGAAATCTGTCACCATGCCCAGTTTCCAAAACATGGAGACTCTTAGAATACAGATTCCTGCTGTATCAGTGGATAGTTCCCCATCTTTTTCACACCTGTTGGGTTGAGCAGCTCAACCTGAAAACTCTTGGTAACTGTGACCATCTTACCCAGCTCTGTGCGTTGCCCACAGTAAACTAGACTTTACTCACTGAGGAAGGCATAACAACATCCTGGCCAGCACTCATTAGACCATGTATGGAATATTGCCCAGTTTTGCTTCTGCCTTACCAAAAGGATGTTGATAAACTGGAGAAGGAGCTGGTCAGGGAGGAACGCTTGAGGAGATGAGGAGGAACAGCGGCTTGTTCTCTCATGTTGCTGAGAAAGTGGAGCCAGACTCTTTACAGAGTTGTACAGCAAGAGATTAAGAGACTATGGTTGAGAGGCTATAGTTATGAACTAGAAAAGTACAGATTCAGACCTGAGGTAAGAAGGAGCCTTTTCTTCATGATGACGGTGAAACCCTGGCACAGAGAGGTTGTGGAGTTTCTACCCTTGAAAATATTCAATAGCTGAAAGGACAAATCCCTGATAAATGTGATCTGAATTAGCTGTTGACTCTGCTTTGAGTAGGAGATTGGAGTAGATGACCTCCTGAGGTCTTTCCCAACCTGAATTATTCTATGATTTTATAACAGTGAGTTTTCAGCCTTGATATATCCTCTGCTTCTGGCTCTTTCCCAGTAACCTCCTCCTGTCCTGCTCTCAGAGACCTACGCACAATGCAGGGTAACACTGTTGTTCTCCATCAAGAGAACCTTGGTGACATGATGAAAAGTGTGCTGGTTTTGAGATGTGGACAAACTCCCATTTTGACAAAACCCTGCCTTGTGTTCATAAGAGAGTTGCTTAGCCAGGACTTGCTGTCCCAGCAAGAAAATGTTTGCTTTCCTTTCATGCTGCCATATATTTTATTTAGAATGATTCTTTGTTGTCTTTCACACTGCTGTTCATCTGGAAGCTCGTACTTGACTTTTCAAAATGGTGGCTGGCAAGAAGCCATAGCAGTAATTAGCAGGAAGGCAGAACAGAATTCCAACCAACGCTTAGCTGAGGTATTTTAGTATCACAAAAATGAAGGGGTTTTTCTGCTTCAGCAAATGAATAAATAATACTGTCTAGAGTTCCAGCCTCAAGCAAGTTCAAAGAACTTATATTCAGGGTCCAAAATAAAGTGGAGGAATTTCTGGGAGCAGGAGAAGGAAACGAGCCAAGGACAGTGGATCCATGTTCATTTAGGCAAAAAGACAGATGGGAAAAAAAAAATTTAAACCACATTCATCAAAACCAGGTGTCATTGGCAAGAGACTGAATGACTTCTTGCATGAGAAAAGTGTAAAACAGGTTTCACACCCAGTCAACACCTTGACTGATTCTGTGCCAGAGTTCAAACCTATGCCAGCCTGTCCCTGTGGCCTTGTAAATGTGCTTGGGGAAGAAGGTGGTTATGACCAATGCTGAAGTTTAAGCTACTGATTTCTACCTGACTGCCTCATCCATTTACTTCCATCTGAACGGAAGAACTTTGTTTTGTTAACTTGTTTTTAACCATGAAAGAGTTGGTTGTTCTTTTTTATTTTTTCAGGATGCAGACATTTTAGTGTATTCCTAAATTTATGGGTGTTGAAATTCTGAAGCAAGCATCAGTGGATTGTAGCCTCTGAGAAGCCACCAGAGTCTGCTTCCTCCCAGACCTTTCTTCATGTCTCATGCACCCCATCTGTTCAGAAAGTTTTCAGCAAAGTCAAGCAGGATTCCTTGCTTTGATTTAAATAGGTTTTTTTTAGTTGTCCCAGAAGCAGTGACCCTAATTCATTTTTATATGCAGAGCTCTTTTTCAGAAGACTAAACAGAATAAAGTTGAACTACTTTGTACTTTTCCTAATTATATTACTTGTTCCCTTCTCCTCAGCTGACTTTGAGAAGAGCTCAGCAAGCTCATGCTTTTCTTCAGCAGCAGAGTCAGAATTCATATAGAATGGGCAGATATAAAGACATCATCCAAAGTGTGCCAATGAGTAGTCTGAAATAATGACTTAATAATAAATCTGAAATAATGTTAGGAAAATTCCAGAATTTATTTTCTTTCCTAAAATTGAAGAGACTGCAAGGTCAAATTTCTTATGTGGATTAATGAGTGTAAAGTTTCTAAAATTGTGTTGAAGTATATAACAAGAACACTCTTTTTTTGGCCACTGTTGAATGCTTGATATTGCATTTTTCTCTAAAAATGTTACTTTAAAGAGGAAACTTGCAAGATTAGCTTACAATAAGGAGAACAAAGAGTCTGTCCCAGAAAACACAGGGTCTTGGGTTGACAGAGAGGTGGAATGATAAGATTGCCTGTCAAAAGTCACTTCATTTCATCCAGTTATGCCACCTTGAGAATTGGTCATCGTTGTTTTCTTAGCAATTGCAGAATTCACTGACTTCAAATTCAGTTATTAACTTGGGATGTGCCTGAAAACTTCTCTCCAAAAAAGCCATGTAAGCAAGGCTTTTCAGAACTTGGGCAAATCAGCTTTCTATTTGGGAGGGGAACAAAAGAAGGGGCATTTTGTGATGTGTGATGGAAGACGTGTCATCATCAGTTCAGGCCTCACTGTGTGATGATCCAGCTCTTGAACTTGGTGCAGCTTGTCATTGTTTGGCAATTGAGGTGACTGTAGGAGTCGCATAACAAACACAAAAATTGATGTCCAGAGGGTCTAAAATAATTGTGTAAATAACTTCTGCTTATTTTGGACATGTTTGTGGTCTCTTTATCTCTGGAACTGTGTGTCTCTAACAGCTTACACTGACCTCCTTTAGTACTTTCAGAATTCTAACTACAGTGTTCCTCAGAAACTAATATATGCCATGCACTTAAACTTTACCAAAGGCTGGCAAGAGGCATAGGGTTTTTTTCCTGAGTATAGTTGTATTAAAACTGTCAAATAACTGTCTCCAGTATAAATAATCACTGTTTGAGTTTGGTACATGCAAATAATATGAGGAATTGACAACTGATTCTTCAACTTTCTTTTAATGCGGTTACTTTCTTTATAGGTGTCGTAACTCCTCACTCATTGGCAGGGATAAATTCTAACAACCCCCAGGGAGATCAGAAAAACAAACTATTAGGCGTGGTGAGTCATGATAGCACGTAAAGAAGAAGCAATTACAACTGCCCTGTCATCAGATCAGTAGGTCTGTGGTGTGATTGACCTCATTTACTTCCAGTTGCAAGAAGCGTGTAAATGTCATAAGATGCTTTGTCACTCTTGTCCCCAAGAGAACAGTGTCTTGTTGGGGTCCTTTTTAGTCCTTTGTCAGTATTTTGGTAATGTAATGCTGGCAATGCAAGAAAATATTCCTTCAGAGAAACATTCAGCAGTTCCTTGCAGCATAGCCAATGTTATTAGTGTCAAGTGTTACTTGAATAAATATACAATGTTTTGGTTTGATTTTGTTTTGGTTTTGCTCATGTTTGGTTTAACCCTTTCTAAAAGCTCTGTGCTTCAGACAGGTTTTAGCTTCCAGTTTTTAACTAGGAGCTAATTGGAGAAAAGGACAGGTAAGAATTCACGGCTTGTGGGGAGAAAACAAGCACAGTTATTACAGTATTCAGCTGGAAATGTCAAGTTATGAATGTTTTTCTGGTCCCAAGGACTCTTCTTATATAAGAAATTGTCACTGCATAAATTACAGAAGCAGGTTTCTTTAGTTTACAAGCATAATATTTTTCCTTTGTATTTCAAGTGGTGGCCTGACAAATGCCAGTCCTGACCCCCAAATTTTGTGACATGGGGTTTTTTTCACTCATTGCCTTAGTGGTTAAAGTGTGAAGACTAGGGCAAAACTTGAGTTGACATCAAAAAAATAGAATTTCAGTTACAATACTTCTGCACAGTGGAAAGTGCTATTGCTCAACTTAATTTCTTCCCTGGGGATCAAAGTATTCACCTAGAAGACAACAGCTCTAGGCAGTTTTTCTTCAAATCCCAAGATATTCCTCTGTGCATGTTTTCAAAAGGAAGAATGAACCATGCCTGGTGCTTTGAAGGAGTCATTGCAGAGGTGATGATTTCTTTATCAGCTGAAGTGAGCAGTGAGTAGATGCAGGTGCTGCCTGGCAACCAGAGCAGGGCAAAGTCTGTGATGAGTGGGATCCCTAGGAAGGCCCTTCTCCTAGGTGTTACCTGTTGGTTAATTCCAGGTGGCTCTTCCTTCATATATGAAATATGTAGATTGAAGTAATTTTCTGAAGCATCCAACTTGGGAGGAAAAATGTTGGCATCTATTTCTGCAGTTTGGCTTCTCTGTAGTTTGCAATCTGCTACCTCAAGCAAAGGTGATACAGCACCTCTCGTACACAGACATGTTCTTGGCTGAAGAATGAAGAAAATCCACCCCCAGGTGCTGTGAAGAATTGTGGTGTGTGAAACGAGAAAAAAAGGCACAATCGGTTCCAGGGACAGTAGTGGGCCTTCATCATGACAGTCCACAAAAGGTTTCACTTTGCAAATGACTGCTTGCACTGGGCTTAGCTCCACCTTTATTCACTTTGGACAAAGGTGTGAGTTTATTAGTTTTAGGATAACCCCAAACAATTTCATATCCAATGAAATTCAGAGAACTTCTTTTCATCCCTAGTTATCTCACCTTAATGGCTATGGCAAGAGCATTCAGAAATAAAAGAAAATGGATGATGTATCTCCTCAGACATCAGTGTAGGAATGTCCACACCTAATAATACAAAATAAATGCATGTTACAAATAAGCTGAAATGCCTTTATATGTGTCTCGTAAACCTCATAACATTCTGGACATCAATCCCTTAATATGTTTCATGGTCTAATTTTGATTTCTTCAAAAATTTCAAATGAGATAGCTTGATTGGTCTTTAAAAAGACTTAACTGAGCTTCTCAAATGCACTAAATTCAAGTTCAGAATACTTTGTCCATATGTTAACAAATTAATAAATAGAACTTCTTATTGTAGAAAAAATCAGCAAGTTAGAGTCTTAGAAGTATTATCTGAAAAATAAATTTCTTGAAATGCAAAAGCAGTTTCATAAATTATGACATGTCAGGGTGGACTTTACACAACCCAAGTATGTTGTTTGGGAGACTCTGAATGCACTCAGTGCTGCAAGACCAGCGAAATTAATCTGAGTTTACAGCAAATAACCTGTCCTTCATATGTAATGGGCAACTTTCATTAAAATGTTCTGCTGCATATTAGGAAGCTCTTAGATCATTATTTTATCTGGCACCAAGCCACTTCCTAAACTTCAAAGTGTGAAAGTTTGGTTTCTAAGTCACGGTTTTGGAAGCTGCAGTAACTGTTCAGAAAAATCTATCCTTTAGCTAGTAGAATCCCCAAAGAGCTGCAAAGATGTGTAATATATATGCTTTTGTTCTTCAAAATAGAATAGAGAGAACCTGTCAGCCGACCTTTTGTACATGCATGGTGTTTTCTACCTCTCCTCAGCACTTAGGTACCAATAAAGCAGCCAAAATCAATACACAAATGTCAGGTTTGAAAGGGCATTGTGTGCAAAGAAAGAATTCTGGGCTAAGCCTGTTCAAAGCACTGACTGTACTAACAATTTGTCCAGTAATGTAGTAAAAGCATGGGGTTTGGTCTTCAGGTGAGCAACAGATTTGGAACAAGACAGCATTTTAGCTTGAGATAACATTCACAATTTGATGCTTCCCTGCTTATACCAGGCATGAATAACTGAAGGGAGGGGAATGGAAGGAAGACAACAGCTTGGGAAAAGGGATAATGGTGCTGTTGCCATTGCATTATCCCAGCTGAGCTGTGTGTGAGCATCAGCATGGTTTCAACAACATACCTTCTTTCTGCCACTGTAGAACAGGTAGTGTGACTCTGATAACATTTTCTGTCTCCCCAGATCCTGGTTCTTGATTAGAAACCCATTATTGCTTTGCCTTGCCAACGATTCTAAAATAAATGGAGCATATTTTGTAACTAGTGGCCAAAGAAAGGTACATCACTGAATTTTCTTCTGGATGGTGTTAATTGAGCAAAACCAATAAAATAGGCATAGCTGATATGCACGAGAAGAAAACTAGTTTTACAGAGTGCTAAAAGCTTCAGGCAAGATTGTGGTTTTCCTGTAAATTTATGCTCTCTTTATGGTATTAGCTACTGTGGCAGAAATGTTGAGGTGGAAGCTGAAAAAGTAGCACAACTGATTTTGAAGTATTTTGAAATCCAGTAATCTCTCTGGGATGTACCCATATCTACTTCAAAATGCTGACCTTTGTTAATATTCTAATAACTTTCTGGAGCAGCATTTTTGTAACTAGTAACTGTGAAACAGGCAGGAGTTCTCTGAGCCCTTCACAAAGTTTCTACAGTGTTTCATGAAGTGATTTCATTATTTCTCAACACGAAAGTGCAGTGAAAAGAATGTTCATCCAAGAGAGAGTCTGGGGAAGAAAAGGTTGTACTTGCCAAGAGCTGAATTGTCGAATACATTGGTGTAGACTCTAGTGTGATTTCATATTGTACCCAAATTAATACATAAGTTGTTTGAAGGCTAAATAAATAGCCATTTAAACAGTTGTTTCCTTTCTTAACTTTTTTTCCTGTCTAGGTTAAATATTTGAAATAGAGATGACACTGTAGAGAAAAGGAATATGTATGTAGGCAAATTATTTTCTGTTTCTGCTACCTAACTTTATGTGTCCACTGACATCCACTGAAATATCCCTTTTTCACTCTAGTAAATTAGTAATCAACTGATATGAACAATTTGTGGTAAGACCCCTATCTCAGTTGCCCCAGTGCACATCTAGAGAAACATAACTCCTGTGAGATTGCTTTAGACTTACAGTGGCTGAGTTTTTTCAGCTTGGGTCTTCTGTGCTGGAAGAAACCTATTCAGTGGTAAATAAACCCCCTCCTCCCCCTCAGCCCCCCCATCTGTAGGTGACTGACCTTTGAAAAATGTCAGATAGGGGCAACCATGACTTAGTACAGAACATTGAATAATTTCCTCAACCAAGAAGTTAATTTTTCTTGATCGTTTCTTTCCCTTTTTTTGCCCTGCTGACGTACGTGGCTCACAAGATGTGTGTGGCTTCAATTTGCTGCAGCCTTTCTCATTTTTACAAGCAGAGAGGCTTTTCCAGTGGCAATTTATTTCTCTTGTAGTTATGTGATGGCAGGTTATTTTTGTGGAGACAGTGGAATCTGGAGTTGCTGGCACAGCTTGAGCAGTGGCTCTCTTCAGTAGGTCATGCTGGTCCCTCTTGAAGCCATGCTGTGGGGTTGAAGGCATACCTGAACCATGAACTTTAAGGTACTTAGCATTTTGGGGGGCAGAATTGTGCAGATTACCAAGAAGACATACTAAATGACCCCCCTCTTACAGGCTTCTTGATTCTTCATCCAAATCAACTGACAGCTAATACAACATTAAGCAGTGTGGTTATTTCCAGCTAGCTTTCTTGTCTGCTGTGAAACTCTCTGTGTTGAGATGCTGAAATACAGACTCTGGTTTAGATATTTGCTGAAAATGTGTTGGCAAAGTAGTATTTATCTTAGAGCAGTGTGAAGACAGTTTTTGTGCCACAGTTAAGTGTTCTCTGTTTGGACAGCAGGATGCCCCAGAACAGCCATGGCTTGTTGCTTACACGGTGTCCAGGCAGCAGTTGCCACCTTTGGGGTGAATATAACGGCACTGCTGGTGCAGAGGGATTTGCCTTCCATTATGAGAGGATGAAGAATTCGTTTAAGGGCATTGTTGTTAAGGATTTACGTTTGTACCAGAAGTGCCCTGAATGAAAAGGCTGAAGTCCAGAAGTCTACCTGTATGGCATGCTCTCTGTATGTGAATTTGTCATCTGTTTATTTACTTTAAATGTATGCAAGTTTATCTTCCTTCTTGGCAACAGTTCAGCTTTCCCTTGGTGTTTTGCTGTAGTCAGCTGAGAAGACAGACATTGAGATCACTTTCCAGTTGTTTCTGGGTGTTTCTGGTATTCATCAGCCTCCTCTTTTTGCTGTCCTGTAAGTAGCTTTTTTCTTATGCTCTCTTTTGCTGTATTGTATTCTGTACCTCTTTTGAGCTGTTTTTAAAACATTTAAACCCTGAAAACAGGGTTTCATTAGCATCTGCTTTTCTTAAAGAACTTTAGTTAATGAGCTATGCTTGTTTCCTTACTGCCTTGAACAGACTAAGCAAACAGAGAAGTTCCCCTTTATTTAAATGTTTGTAGCCTTGCCAGTGTTCTCCTGCTGCTGGGTTTTGTACACTGTGGGGGTCATCTTTGTCTTTTTTAGGCTCTTCTTTGAAATGCTAGAGCTAGCTTGTTGTTTGGTATAATAAATATGGTTAGATTAAAAGCCAAAAACCCCTCCATATTATATGTTAAAATTATGTTCTTTGGCTGTGACTACCAGTGTTTTAGGGAGTTCCCTGCTGAGAAGTACAGAAATGAGTTCAGTTTCTCTGTGGGTGCATCTTTTCCTCCTTCAGAGGGGAAGAAGGATTCATTGGGTGAAACCATTTATTTGGTCTTTAAAATGCAGACTGTCAGGTCAGCCCTGCAGAGACATCTGTATCAGAGCCAGGTTTCTGGAGCTCTTTGTGACCATTAGGAGTCTGAGATGGAGTATTGGACACAAACAGCCCTGAACTGAGCAAGAATAGCTGGTTTTGCTTGTCCTTGGCCTTCACACAGTCATCACAAATGTGAGGGACTGCAGTTGAGGGAGAAGTGCTGAAATTTCTCAGGCAGTAACAAATCTTGCTTTTACTTTTTTCCCTCTGTCAGCATACATGAGCAAAGATTTTGTGGAGAGGTATCTGCAGGGATTTATTTTCTGTCAGTGCTCACCTAAACCTCCATTTCATTGAACAAAGCTGTGGTGGTTTGGTTGATGTAAGGAGCAGAATGTGACCCATGGTTTTAAAAAGAGACCAGCATACAGGGGCTTTTCAGTGAAAGGTTGTGCCTGTTCATCTGCAATCAAGAAAATGCAGAACTATTTCTGCACTTTTTTAAAAGAAAAACACAACTTAAAACGAACCTTTCAGCTCCTCATTTTAAAGTGAAACATAACAATGCAGCAGAGAAGACTGGAGAAAAATGTGACCATGCCTGTAATCTTTGGTAACTGTTCAAGAACAAGAGGTCATCTGCCGAAAGAGTCCCTTGAAATCTCCCTATCCAGTTTTCCATCCAGATTCATGCAAGGCTCTAGAGAGAACATGTAGGCTCTACTCATCTCCAGTGCTGAGTGAAGTTTAGAAAAAGATAATCCACCATCTCTAAGGATATGGACTCATTGGGAGACCATGGCAAGCACCTTCATATTTTTGACCTTTTGAATATATAGGTCTTAATGCAGAAATAAATCCCTGTGGTGGTGTTCACAGGGGTCCCAGGACGAGGGAAGAGACGAGAATCTTGGCTCCATGTTTCAGAAGGCTGATTTATTATTTTATGATATATATTTTATATTAAAACTATACTAAAAGAATAGAAGAAAGGATTTCATCAGAAGGCTTGAAAGGAAAGGAATGGAATGATAATAAAATCTTGTGACTGACCAGACAGTCTGAGATAGCTGGACTGTGATTGGCCCTTAATTAGAAACAACCACATGAGACAAATCAAAGATGCACCTGTTGCATTCCACAGCAGCAGATAATTATTGTTTTTCTTCTCCTCTGGGGCTTCTCAGCTTCTCAGGAGAAAAATCCTGGCAGAGCATTTTTCATAAAATATCATGGCTACGAATCTCAGTATATGAACCAAGGAGTAAATATTTTGAGTTCTACAACATCAGCATAATCCCTCAATGATCTACACTTGTCACTATCACTTCCAGGCTTGCTTTTGAAATATTCAACCCGTACTTCCACAAAAAAAACCAAGAAACCCTCCTATAGAATTTCCATTAAGGAATGCACTTAGGTCTGTGTGTTTCTGGGAAAGACACATCTTTGCAGAGTGTGTCCTCTAAAATGGTCTTGGTGTTGGTTTCAGTCTATCTAGAAACAGATGTACCAGCTTGCAGAAAGATTCACTCAGTGATAATGCCTATCTGTTTTTTGCCTTTTCTCTCTTTCTGTGCTTAATAAGAAAAAATAGAAAAAAAAATACTTCTGAGGAATCTGCATGGAAAAAAGAAAAATCAAAGAAGACAGATTAATTTACACTGTCGAGTGTCAGGCTGTAATATGATTATGCTGACAAAACTAGAAAAGGAAATGTTCAGAGCTCATAGGCATTTTAGGAGAGGTCATTAGCTTAGCAGATGGGAAAAAAATGTTTCAAAGCATGCTGCAGTTCCTGAATTCACACATTAAACAGGTAGGTACATGCTCTGACCAAATGTCATGGAGGCTGCAAAAGCTTAAGAGGAGCTTGCCAGGGGGCTGTTATTTCCAGTTAAACACAAAATCTGAAGGCTACAGAATGTCAGTGCTGAGCAGTAATCTTTATACAAAGGGAGATGGGTCCTTTTGGGCTTCTCATCCCCCTGCAGCAGAGTGTCTTCAGCAAGGGACTAAAATGGCAGGTGTGAGTAACTCCAAATGGCACGTGTGACTCCCCCTCTGCAGGTTGTGTTGCTCATTCTTGTGTCTTTCTGTGGGGAGATTCACCTGTGGTGCTGCCTGGGGAAAAGCCTCTGCAGGGATAGTGGAGACTTTTGCTGTGATCCTTCTGTGGGGCAGGCTGGGAGAGGCTGGGTGGGGGCTGGAGGGGGACACTGGCACTTCCTGCATGGAGAGAGCATGTCTATGAGCATGTGGATTTGCTGTTGTAGGACAGAGAAAGAAGAGAGAAGGCATTTGCTGCCGAGGGAGGGTAGGAAGAGGGGAGGCAGGGCTGGTGCTGTCTCTTTCAGGGTAAGAGAAGGACTTGAGGTGAAGGATGTCCCATTGCCTGCATGAGCTCTGTGGCTGTCAGGGTTTGACTGGTTTTGTCTCAGTGCTGGATGAGAGCACAAAGGAACAAACCTCCTCTGATAAAGCTAAGCAACGTCTGGGATTTCCTTGCCTTCTAACCTTCTAGGAAAGGTGCTGTATCACTGAGGCTGTGTATAGGCTCTTTCCAGAGCAAGAAACCCCAGTGAAGTTGTGTTTGTGGGCTTACAGGGGTGAAATCACAAAGTGAAAATTTCAGAGGGGTCAAAGAACCTGGTGATTAAAGTAGTGGCCATATCCATAACAACTCAAGCTCACTGTGGTCCCACCCTATGCCAGTCCCTGAATACTGGCAAGCAACCGTTCAGGAGCAGTCAGAGGTCTGTGTCTTTCCTGGACCTGGTGAAAAAGTTTGATTAAAATTGATTCAGGAATTACCATCCCTACACAGTGGAAGTGCAGATTCACCTTTTCCTCTGAGCTTTCAAGATGAAAATCCTATCCAATTCTGCTCCAAAGAGAAGCAATGTTCACTTAGACAGACCTTGCTTGTTGCTTCTGTTTCTTTTGTGGAAGAATGGCATTGCTCTAACATATCAAAATTACCCACCTCTCACTCAGAATATAGCAGACTGAATGTTAAATTAACTATAAAGATGAGGAGAACGCAAGCTGATTGTTAAACTTTTAAATCCGAAGGATTCAGTGTGTGGAACTTCCACTTGATGTTGCTAGTATGACCAATAGGCACAAGACTTTATTGCTTGTTTGTATTTTGGTTTTCATTCCTTCACTTTCCTTAAGCCCATGAGAGTCCATGGGTCAATGGCCCATGCAGATTAAGAAAGTTTTAAAAAAGTTCTGTGGATCATGGTATCCCAGCTAAAATAGCTTAAGGGTCCAGCCATATGTAGAATCATTCACATAGAATGGTTTGGGTTAGAAGGGATCTTCAGGGGTCATTTAGTGCAACCCCCCTGCCAATGGCAGGGACACCAGCAACAAGATCAGGTTGTTCAGAGCCACATCCAACCTGACCTTGAATGTTTTGAGTGATGGGGCATCCACCATCTCTCTGGGAAAGCTGTGCCAAGTGTTTTACCACTTCCTGGAAAAAAACTTCTTCCTTATGTCTAATCTAAATCAATCTCCTTCAGTTTAAAACCATTATTTCTTGTCCTGTCACAACAGGCCCTGCTAGAAGTTTTTATTCTAGATCCTCTTTCAGTACTGAAAGTCTGAATATTTCATTCAAATAATTTATAAAAAGCACACTTTAACCTTTCACAGCCTCCTTATCAATTGAGATATAAATACACTTTTTTTTGGTCTCTATTTAAAGCACTTAATCCAGGTGTTTCAATAGCTGGGCATGTTTACTGAAGGATTATTTATCAAAATGGAAAGGGTTCTTTGAAAGCCATCTGCCTTAATTAGAGATAATTTTAATTGAATTAATTTAAAATACATTAATTCAACTGTGTGGAAATGACCTGCTTGCCAGCCTCATACATGGCCTGGAAAGGTCTGTTTGGTTCTTGAAAAACAGATAGGCTATAATAATTGGAGGTAGGGATTTGCTTTTATGGCTTAGATTTTTTGAGAGACAATAATTTTTCTTAATTGCCAAGTAAGCTTGCTGAGACCATAAAATAATTTCCTTAGCATTTTACTAGAATTTTGATTGAAATATGTCTCCTTTTTTTTGAAAAAGGGTCTATAACTGTGAAGCCCTAAGATAGGAAGGCTGGTTTAGTGTCCCAGGCTAAGGTCATTAGAGGGTAATAGAGATGATTCATATGTTCATAAAATAGAAGTATATTGAAAGGCTAAAGAAATTAAACCAAATTAATCCCATGTGTATTTTGCTGACTTGTTTAGGCTTGTAGCTACTATGAATTTTACCTATTAGACCTATTCTCCTAAGAAAAAGAGACACTCTGAAACAGCATGAAAGTCAAGGAGATTTATAAATTGCTGTGATCAATGGTATCCTTTCAGCAGAGATGCAGAGGAAACAAATAGAGTCATCTAAAAGTAGGAAGAGGAAGCAAGTATAGCACTGCAGATAAACCCTTCACCTGAAGTGTAAAATTAATCCAAAATAAGTTCTAAGGAAAAAATTCTTAATGAGTATTATGGATAATCATATAGGCTATTTCTTTCCTTCATTATTCCTCAAGAGATTGTGGAATTGTGGATTTTTGATTTATTTAATTTCTTTCATTGGTGATACTCAGTGGATCAGTGCTTAGCTGGCTTATTTCCAGAAAATTTAAGAACAAGATGCTCTCAAATACTTAGGCCCTCTATATTCCCTTCTTCTGAGGGAAAAGCTTTTCCCCCAGTCTGAACCTTCTGGCAGAGGATTAAATCTGATCCTTTGTGCCTGTGGGTGTAAATACCCTGTGGGTCTCCTGACCATGGTGCAGTCACAGATTTTCTGGTGCACAGGGGTAACCGGAGATGGTATCATCAGGCGTCCTATCCCTGGAGATAACTCTAATCACCAAATCTGAGTGGGACAAATCTGACTCAGTGATCTGCTCTTGAATGTCAAAGTGCTCATTCCTAGTACTGTGTCCTGGCTGTGTTATCAAATTTCAGTGGAAGCAACACAAGCCTTGCAATTAGATGAGGTATGTGGGGAACTGCAGGGTCAAACTGTAACCTGTGCTATCAGAATATGTCTCAGTGAATTGTAATTGATTGAATTTATTTTTTTACTTGCAATTTAAAGTCTATTGTAAATGTAATTGAGACAGTCTTGTGAATCAAGGTCATTATCTAACTTAAATTATAAGCCTAAAAGAAGATGGATTTCTTAAATCTCAGTCTATTTTCTTGGTGAGTCACCATGAGAGGGGGCAAATTTTCCTAGCTGTAATTTCATCAAAATCAGTAAATAGGACCACTGCAAAGGTTGAACAGGTAAACTGTGACCTCAGTGAAATTGTATTAGAGTAAGCATGATGTATACTGGAGAATGAAATAAAAATGAAGGATTATTCATTGAATATGGAGGAAATATTGTTTCTGAAGGAAAAAAAAAAATTATGTGGAAAGCATAAATATAGTAGAAATGGAACATACCGAGCAAGGAACTGAGGGTCCTCATTTAAAATACAATTGTTGAAGACAGTTGCAGCAAAGTCATACAACTTCTCAAAATGTATCTATATGTCCTATTGATTTTTCATCTTTTGTGAGTGTTAAAGTCACTGACATGTCAAGGAGAGCAGTAGGAAACTTAAGAAACTCATTAAAGGCTGTTTCAGGGCACCAGGTTGACTTGCAGTTGAAGGTTATCTCCATTTTTCCTTGTATTAGACTTCACTTGTGGCTGTTTCCTGCCTGGGCTCACTTTAACAGTCACCAGAGTTACTCTGAAAAACACGGTCTTCTTCTTCTCTTCTCTTCTCTTCTCTTCTCTTCCTCTTCTCTTCTCTTCTCTTCTCTTCTCTTCTCTTCTCTTCTCTCTTCTCTTCTCTTCTCTCTTCTCTTCTCTTTCTCTCTTCTCTTCTCTTCTCTCTTCTCTTCTCTCTTCTCTTCTCTTCTCTTCTCTTCTCTTCTCTTCTCTTCTCTTCTCTTCTCTTCTCTTCCTCTTCTCTTTCTTCTCTTCTCTTCTCTTTCTCTGTTGGTTCATATTCCCCTGAGGGCAAATTGAACCAGAATGATTTTGCAGAATTTTGCAGCACCTGTGGAGGTCTAAGGAGTATGGTCAAGACAAAATTTTTCGGGAAATAAATTCTCTTTTATTGGTTAGAAAAATTTAATTGGAAAAAACCAATTGGGTAGACCAGCAGAAATAGCTTTATAGAACTATCCTGCAATAGTTTACTTATATAAGCAAAATCAAAGACCATTTACTGTCCTTTAACTGAGTTAATAAAATAATATTTTATTAACTATTGAAACATTTACTGAATTGAGCAAATATTATTTTCTTTCCACCATCCTACTCAGTAAAGAACGCCAAATGAGGTATTTTGGATTGGATTTCCAGGAGTATTCTTGGATGAGCCAGAAGAATAGTTCAGGAAGCCCAGATCATTTGTGGAGTGTGAGACACAACTGAAGTGAGAAATAGATTAATAATTATGGGGGAAATAGTTATGCAGAGCTTCATGGCAAAAGCAAAGAGCACTGAGACTCCAGGAACCATGTTTGAGAGAAAGTGTTGGGGTGATGTTTGCAAGATATCTGACTTTCTCTCAGACTGATACTTGCTGAAAAGGGTGGCAGAGATGTTCCCATCATCAACAGTAAGCACTACTGAAATAGCTGAAGTTGTCAACTGCTTTACCTCTCAGGCTGGTGCTTAAGGAAGCAGGCAGAACAATAAAAAACTTGGAGTGTTAGATTTACAGACTCACTCATGACAAAGACAAGGAGGCTTTCTTGCAGCTTTCCATGGTAAAGAAAATGAAATTAGCCTTTATTAGTATGTTAGTACTTTTACTACTCAATTAAGAATAGATTTAAGCTTACTTTGTTTTAAATGCTGTTTCCAGTCCTCTATGAGTAAGTAGCAATTTAATACTAAGTTTCACTTCAGTTTTGTTGGTATGGTTTGTGTTGAGATTTTTGCTGTGTTTTTTTTTTTTTGTTTTGGTTTTTGGGGATTTTTTTAATTAAAACAGATAGCTATGAGTAATTCTTGTTCTGGAAATCGTGACTGTGTCTTGTGTGTGCTTGCACTATGAAACCAGAATGCAGAAATTAAAAACTTAAATAGGAAGGTTTTAGGGAAAAGAATGGTGCATGGATTTGGTTGGGCTTTAGCTTTTCCAAAGTGTTCATCAGACATAAACTATATCATTATAAGACAGAGAGTATCCTCTCCTATGTTCAGGTAAAGAACTGCTGTGGGATGTGACTGCAAAACTGGCTAAACACAAGTATTTCCACATCAGTCAAGTGAAACTGAGATAAGCAGGGGAGAAGTTCATGAAGAGGATGGGATGGTCTCCTGGTCTGATCCAGGCTAAAAAAATACAGCTTCTTTGTGTGAAGAAGGAATAATCACACAAATTAAATAAAATTAATCTGGCTTTATATATAATTATAGAATGTTACCTGGCTGTTGCAAAATAAAATGTCAGCTTTTATTTGCATCACTAAATCAATAAAGTACTTCTAAGAGCTTGTCCTTGCTTTTTAGTGGAAATGGTCTCAGTCCCATGCTTTGAAGACTTAGGAGCTTAGCAAGGTGCCTGCAGCTATTCACACTGCAATTCCTGCTTGCTGCCAGACTGTTACCACCCAAGTGCTGAATGGAAAGAAGCACAAGCTTCTGTCCCTCACCAGTTTCATAATGGAAAGGTAACCCTTTCACCAAACCCACTTCTTCCTCCAAGGGACACTCTGGAAATTTTAATATGAAATAAACAGGGACTTTTCTGCCTGGAAGGGAGCTGTCTGCAGGGCAAAGAAAATGCATTTCTGTGCAGAGGCTCTTATTGGAGCTGCTTGTTCTTTTGAGGGAGACAATATCAGTCTTTAAAGGTTGTCACAAATATTTGGTGGCCAAGGTGTTGTAGCATATGTCAAATTAACACAATAATTTATCCCCTTCAAAAAAAACCTGAGAAGAAAGATCCTTGGCGTAGTAAACATATTTTTAAGTTAAAAAACCAAATAAACCTGTTATACTGTTACCTCGCTCGTTTGCTGCTAGGCACAGGGCCTCCATTGTGCCTGTCTCTCTGCCCATCCTGTACCAGCGCTCGTCTCCTGCAGTGTTCCTCAGAACTGAACAAGCCTCTTCCTCCCATCTTGCTTGCCTCCCAAAGAAACTCCTCACTATTGATTTTCCTCCTCTTCCTCAGTAAGGTTACAGAGCTCTCCTTTCTTTCCATGTAATTTCTTTGCCTCACACAGACCCTCAAGTAATCTCTCTTCTCTACACAGAAGCACAGTTACAGCTCCCTGTGGTTTTTACTTCTCTGTCAGTCTTGTGCTCCCAGCTTTCAACCCTTTGTGCCCACGTATTGCTACCAGGAAATTCCTCTTGCTCCACAACTCCTCTTCTGTAAACACTTCCACAAGGACTTCCCTTCCTGGGAGCATACTGTACATGCAGGTACACTCAGATTCACTCTGAGCCAGATGAGAGACTTTGGGTACACAGCCATGTCGGTTTCATTCATGGGGTTGTTCCATTCCCATGTATCTGCTAAATTCTAAATTAATCTTCTCACAAAAGCATTTTACATTTCACTGGGCTGATTCCTTTACTGGAATGCATTGTGTAAGTGGACTCCAGTATGCCTCAAGCTCTTTGCTTGCCTCAGTTTTCCCAGTGGTTTTGTCAGAATAGTTTTCTTCCGCAGAGCTGGCAAGTAAAGAACCAAATCCCTTGCTGCTTGTAATGAAGAATACAGATTGACATACATATGCTGGTTTATGTAGAAGACTTGTCTGTGTTACAGAAGTGTTCGTGGAATGCGGGGGCAGCAGATATCGAAGCAGAGGGAAAAACTTATTGTATGCTTCCCTAAGGAATTCCAAGTCAAATGGCTGAGGAGAAAGGAGATTGGAGAGGTTGGGGAATACTCATTTCCTTGTGTGCCTTTGAAAGTGCAAAAGATCATAAATAAAATTGAACTGCAATGTTGTAGTTGCAGGGACTCTGCAAGGCAAGATTAACTGTAAAAATTATTTCTAATTCTGAAATTACTCCTCATATATATTCCTGAAAGTGGACAAAATTCTCTTGAATTTCAGGCCTGATGCAAATTCTAAGAAAGGATTTAGCAGGTTGGAATTGTGTGGCTGAACTCAGAAACTGGTGTGTGCATTTGCAACAGGAAATGAAAACTCTGTGGGGATGAATGGACAAAATACAAGAGGAAGAATTAGGTTGGTCAGTTGATTTGTTACCACTGAGCTTCATTTCTTCTTCCATAGTAGGGGGATGTGTTTGATTTCTTTCCAGCATGGCCGATGAGTTAGAATTGAACTGTGTTTCCCATGAAGTTGACTAACATTTATGTCTGTCATTGCTCTTGGTCACTCACAGGCATTTGGAAAGTGACATGCTTGGTTGCCTGGTATGGACTGCCTTCAGCTAATGTCACTTCATTTATTACTCACTGCAGATAACTTCTGATTCAGTTGTCAGTATCATGACCCCTTCTCCTCTCTCCCTTATTTTCTTTCACAAAGAGAAAATGGTGCCATTATTTAGAAGTGCTATTAGTTCTGTAATGTGTTCTCCTGTGCATCAGAGCACTGTGCGTACTCAGGGGTCAGATGCAGCTCACAGTCAAGCTTTCTCCTCTTTACATGTTTGTAGAGGTTGAACTGCACCATTGGTATCTGTTCATTCTCCAGAAGCTTAAAGGCAGCAGGATCAATCTTATGTTGCTTTTTTCCCCCACTTGTCTTTCCCATGAGTGTAATATTGGCTTTATGGAAGTGATCAGAAAATTCAACTGAAAGTTTCCATTCTGAGGACAAAAGAGTCCTACAGCTTTGGCTAAGTTTTTCAGATTCTGTGCCCCAAAATTATGGACTTCTGAACAAAAAGATCAAGATCTTGGGTATTCATTCAGTGCTTCTGAGAGCAGGAAATGGAGGAATGGTGCAATGATGATATCCCAGTCTGACCATTTTGTTATTAAGAAGATCATGTATGGAAGCCGTTTTTGCACACTATTGATAAGGATGTTGCTTCGGGTGCAAGAGTTTAGAGCAGGTCATGTACCCAGAGCAGAAGTAACACACAAGACCTTTGTGTAAAATGTCTGTGCAGCTGTATACGCTGCAAAGAACCAAGAGGGAAAACTTGTTATACAATATACCAAACTTTCAAATGTCATCCCAAAAATATCATGTGCTATATGAGCTATAACAGACAGACTACATGTGAAACACATGTAGAAGGACATGCTTCTTCACTGTAGATTTACTGAGATGGGGATATAAGTAGTTTCCCTGCATAGGAAACCCTGGCAACCCTACTGAAAATTTTTCTGAGAACATTTCTTTAGAAAGGCCAACTCTGTTTGTACAGGAAACCCAAATAATCTTTTTACATGAAATAATAAAAAGTCTTCTTGTTTCTAGTTTAGTGATACATTAAAAAACCTGAAAAGTAACAAATTTACTTCTTTTTCCTTAGTGGATCACTTCTAACATTCATATTGTTAGCTATATTTCCTCTGCATACCCAGAAATGTGTGATTTCTTGTCCTAAGCCCTAAATAAAATCAAGACCCCTGTGTTTGGATATACATATGGTAAAGATGAATGGTAGAGAACACTTGATTATCTTTCTGTGTGCTTCCCAGCAGTAGGGTTGCCAGTGTGTAACAAGTGTTCCTGATGTGAAAAAACACATAAGAGAAATTTTTCTCACAAAATTTATGCGAGTGCCCAGGTTACCATTAGCCATCATCATAATCTCTAGGCTGTCTTCCTTAAAAGCATGGATGTTCCTAGGTGTTTTTTTTTCTTTTTCTGTGGTCCAGAAATGCCTCAGGATAAAGCATAATGATTACGTGAGCATGTATAATGAGAATGCTCCTATTTTGAGACCTTTGGTAAGAGGAGACAAAGACATGAGGATGCAGCTGCAGCAGAAGTGGATGTGAAAGCCTGGCAACTGCATAGCAAGAAGATGTGGTTTTCATCTCAGTTGCACAGTGGAAAGCACTTCATTCAATATGTTTTCTGTTATCCTTACTTAGAAAGTTTTGAACCTACAGGCTTCTGGGGTAGAGGTACACAGAGAACACTCATTACAAGTAAATAAAGACAAATTAAACACCACTTGAAGGACTAAAGTTTTTTCTGAATATATTAAGATGCTGAAATGCATCTCACAGTGAGAGACCCACAAGACAGAATCAGTCTAGTTCTGAAAGTATTACTTGGCTATTGAATTTTTCATCTGTTTTGTGAGAGGATTTCATGCTTTCCAGTTTTTTTCTGCTAAAGAGCATTCACAACAAACAGTGTTTGGGAAATGTAGCTTTCTCTGATAGCACAGGCAGAGACTATTCATAAGTTTTTGACAAAAGTGCCTGAATAGCAAGGAGTGATGTGTGTGGTCTTTCAGGCTCCTGCATGGAGTGGAGTTGCCGCAGTGCCAGTGCTAGGAACCTTTGGATATTTATTGAGGAATAGTCTGTCCTTCCAAGCAGAACAAATCTGGTGTTTTGTCTGTGTTAGACAGTAGAAAGATCAGAGGCAAAATTAGGTTTCACAAATACTTAAGGTGGTGATTTATCTATTTTCTAACAGATAAGAGTGAGGAACACTGACATTAAATGTGGACTGTGGCATCTGCTACAACTAAGCACCTTGAAGCATTATTTCCCTTGATTCTCAATATAAATTGTTTCAGGAGAATTATTTGTTCTTTTCCTGTAATTTATTTAAAGAAATTATCACCAGATTCTGAATCATTTCCCCCCAAAGGGATGGCTATGCTGTCAGCAGAAGAAGACTCAAAGATTAACAAACTATCTGTCTTTTAGAGAAAATGCCACTGGTAGTTTACTTGCCATTGTTTTGTCTGGGGACATTTACCTGAATATCTGATAGATCATTAATTGAGTTTTGCTTTTGGCTGTAGTCAGTTTTCACAAGCAGAGCATTTCCTTCCCCCGTGACCACCTGAGTCATATGTTGTGCATTCTGGGTGATCCTGCAGGCATTTCAGAGGCATATATATGAGAGGATTAATACTCCCAAAACCTCCTTAACACTGTCTTGGCCCAATAATGAGCTGCAAAGTTAGTCCTGGTGATGGAGTGCTAGCTGGGATGCCAGTCATAGCCTTCAGTCTCTTAACTGGTACATGAGCCCTTCTGGGACGTGTACCTGCCTTCCTACTATTGACCCTCTGCAGACAGCCTCCATCCCTGCCCAGTTGCCTTATACTTTTGGGTGGACTGGGCTTTTGCTGTGGCAAAAAGAGAACTGGGGTAGTACAGAACTTTGTGATTTGGATATCTGGCACTGTTCTTTTGGAACTGTGCTCCATTAGTCTGGTGAGCAGTCACAGGAGAAAAATGATGACAGTAATTTGGAAACTCAGAGAAGCAACTGCACACAGGCGTTGGCAACATGGCAACATTGTCTTGGATAAGGCTGGAGCAAAATGGGTTCAGTGAAGCAGAAGAAGATGTTGGCAGCAGGAGGAGGAGGAGTGGATTTGAGAAAAATAGATGCTGTGCACACTGTAATTATTGTTTACTCTGTGAAGAGGCATGAATAATACTGTGCTTAACAGATGCAAGGAGATGCCAGAAAGGTACATATTTTCCAATGAATGTGTTAAAAAATGTAAAGGTAGAAAGAGATGAAGAGCAGAGAAACTCTGTATCCTTACTTGGATGTAGGCCTTGGATAATACTGATGAAAGAGAGCCTCAGAAATTAGATTGAAGAAATCCCTTAGAACATTAACAAACAAAATGACATTTCTCTCGAGTACACCTGCAAGCTACTTTGAGTAATGTCTGTCATATGTTGGGAGTTGAGCTTAAGTTTTTGGTTACATGGACCTATAAATGGACTTATATTTTGTAATGTCAATTCTAAGCCTCTTGGGGTAGACCCTCATCTTTCAAATGTGCTTAGAGAACATGCTGTGCTAGTGCAGTGTAGATAGAAAAAAAACAAAGGTAAAAAACCATTAATGGTAAATGTTATGTATATAAAGGATGTATTTTTAGATAACTAAATTTTAATTATGGCCACCAGACAGATGGATAATGATCAGCTGATTTTCTGTCTGACAGATGTTCTAGATTTGTCTAGATTTGCATACTTTTTTAATCAAGTGCATAAATCAAAATTCACTGACGTGGAGACACGTCAGACTGTGTCCTTCATCATCTTCCTGGGTTGTCTAGTATTATGCAGTGAAGGGAGATTACATCAGAGGAGAAAGAGATGTGCTGGAGAGGAAAGGGAGGGCTTTGAAACAAGTGCAGAAGTGCAAACTCTACTGCAGAAGAGAGTAGCTTCATATGGCATGAGTTGTAGACCAGATTTTCTCCATTTAAAAAGTAACAATATAGGGGCCAAAACATCCGTGCAAGAGTGAAAAGTGGGGAGGTGAAAAGTCCCAAGGCAGGCTTGAGAAAGTGCATTTTAATGTTAATGTCATTCTGTAGATCTTACTGAAGAGCAGTCTACTCACAACAGTACTTTTGGCTCCACCATATTAATGAAATGAAATTCATTATGAAATTAAATGGGCAGGAAATGCCAGCATGCTGGTATTTTGGCATTGAGAGTAATTTTAACAATTTTACTAAACAGAAGAAGACCCCAAATGTTTTCTGTTCTGAAGTGTAATTTACAGTATCTTTACTTGCTGTAGTGAGCATATGAGGAAAAGGATTTAGGACACCTAGAGTTTAATCAATATAAACACCCTCAAAAAGCCCTGAGACTGTGTATATAATCATGGATTCATTCTCCTTCTTTTCATATTTTGTGCTAAGTGCTGATCTCACACTCTCTGACAGTATAATGCTAAATCTAAGTGAGAATGTCAAGGCATGTGTGACCATTGGACTGGATCATCTTAAAGGTCTCTTCCAACCTTGATGACTCCATGATTTTTACTTGTTTTCTGAAAAATGTCATTCTTGAATGCCCATGTATAGTTTCTACATTTTGCCACTGATGGAAAAGTTTCATTTGGATTTGACCTGTTTTCCTGCAGAACAGGAACCTTCTGCTAAATTTCCAGGTGAGACCTTTCACTTACTGCCCTTGGTTAAAGCAGGCAGTTTATTTGCATGTTCAGGTCACCTTTCAAACTTAGCAGTCCTACTTGTGCCTTTGTTTCTTGTCAAGAAGGATTCATTTCTTCTATTACAAGGTACTTAGAGATACAAAGAAAATTAAGAATATTTCTTCTTGGTTTTGGATAGACACAGCTGAAAGACACTTTGATGGAGAAAAGAAAATATTTGTGGTAGAAATGGCAGGTCAGCATCAGTAATCAAAGTTCTGCCTCTCCTTCCTGCATATCAGAGCAAGTAATGTTTGATATCTATTTGTATAATTTTTTCTATCCATGAAATGAAAGCAATAATATTTTCCAAGCTTAGCAGAATTTTAAAAGGGGAACTGTGATGCTCTGCTTCTTATATGAACAACACTGACATGATTGACACTTTCCATATCCAGTTCTTAGGCTAAATACAGCCAGTTGTCAACCAAAAGCTGACAGCCTTCAGTCAGATTGGTCTCCAGTACCATCTGTATCCCTTCCCACACAAAATGTTGACCATATTTACGCAGAGACAACATTCCTGCTCCCACATTGCAAACAGAACTCCATTCATATAGAACAAGCAGCTATTGTTTTTAATTGAGTAATGGATACCTAATTATTGTAAATTGGTCTGTTAATATCACATTATTGTGTAAATGATTGTATTACAGCCTTTTGGGACTGCTAAGGGCAGTTTTCACACTCTGTGTGCCACTTGCAGCCAAGTATCCTTCTGCTCTACGTGTTCACACTTCATCTGTTGATTGTGACCATGCAAACATCTCTGAGCCTGATCGAAAGCCCATTGTAGTCCACAGTTTTCCCACAAAGTTCAATGGGCTTTGAGACAGGGATTGCAGGAGCAGAATACGGTTGGTTCCATTATTTCCAGGATTCAGTTATTTATTAGATAGAAGTCCCATGCTCCAGTGAAGGGTAAACCAGGCTAACAAGCATCAGAGGAAAATAAGTGGTTTGATATGCAAAGGATAAAGAAATTCTACAAAGAGTTTCAGTTTGTGCTTTGAGAGGTCATTTTATGTAGTTTGCTTCTTTGTGAAATGAGTTTGTTCTAACAAGATTCTAAATAAGAATCTGAACAAGATTCATAATAAGGAAAATATGTTTTACTTCACACAGACTGTATGACAACAGAGTTTTAGTTTCTTCCAAGTGGTTGTATGGCAAAACGCTTAAAAAAAGGGAATAGGTTGTAGTAAAAGGACTACAGATGGCTGGCAGAAAGGGCTGTTGCTGACCCTATTCAGAGTTGTTCCTTGTGCTAGTCTGATGTGCAAATGGCATGGCAAGGACATGCACAGACACTCTTCTGTCCTCTTCAGGGGAAGAAATAAAGCTTAAACACTCAGTATTTAAATGTATCGTTTTTAATAACACAAGAACCATTGGGCAAAGCCTCTGGCTATTGGACCATTGAGCAGGTGACTAGCATCCATCAGGCTACAGCTGTTTACTTCTGTTTGTTCCATATGCAGATGTTGCTATGAGGAAAGGAGTCAGCAATGACTGATGTAGAGCCTGTGGTCACAGATTTTGCCTCATCAGGACGGTCAGGCCGCCGAAACGCCTTACCAGATATCCTGGGCTCTCCTGCTGGTGCTGGGACTTCAGACCTGCCGCACAAACTGGCTGAGCTCTCTGTTTCAGAAGGTAATGGCTTTATATGAAGTCGTCCTTTGCTTTTTTTTTTTTTTTTAAGACTTCCACCACCGTGCAGTTTTGATACCAATACTACTATTTCTTTCATCATTTAGAATTAAATTCAACCTTCCAAAGCAGTTATCACTTGTTCCTCCTGATGAGACTGCTGAGCAGGTAGAAAGAACACTCCCTGGAGGAGTGAGATGGGTGGAATGACCATATCCTGACTTGAACCAGAAGTGAGGAAAATAAGAATCTGAATGGATTCTGGAAGACTGTATTATTTTGTCTTGAGGAGACATTTTTTCCTATGAACATGAAAATTATGTCCCTACAAAACAAACAGGAAAGAGTGCAAGTATTTTTATAAGAAAACTTATAGCATGGCATAAGGTAAATATCTAGCCCTCCAGATGACACAATAGTCCTCCTCTCCTGGTCTCCATCCAATTCATTAAGAAGAAGAAATGAAACACAGCTATGTTAGTTTTAGCAAAATGTACTGATGCTTTCTTAGAAATACAGGACCAGCACTGCCAGGATTTGAAGAACATTTAAGAATCTGGAATTGTCCTTGGCTTTTGTCATTGACATATAGCTGTACCACAGCATGTTGGAAGGCAGCACATTCTGTTATCAGCAGTTTACAGTAGTGATAGTAAGAAGTGAGTACAAAATGCATTTACGTCCACTCTGACATCCTGGGTGCTTTCTGGGGGTGGGAAAAAGTATCAGATGGGAATTTCAGCTTTATTGTGTTGTAAGTTAAAGTTTTGATGAGACAGCAAGCAAACAAAGGAGAATTCATCAAAATGGAGAGGACAGTTTTGAAGTTCAAAAGTGGTGGCAGGGAACAATTTGTTTGTGAAACATTTGAGACTCTAACAGGCATTTCTTTTGCCTATTTCTGACTTTAACAATAAGTAGTTTAAAAAGGAAAGTCATTTGCAGATCCGAACAAAGAAATTAGATAAATGAGAGAAGTGGAGAAGATGGAACATGTGGCTATATAAAGTATGCCCTATTTTGTTGCTGCTCTCAAATTCAGATTCAGTGAAGATTATGGGAAATGGTGAGGAGGACTCTCTTCATCTTGTTTCAAATTTAGCTAATGTTCATTGGATCATACTTTTCCTCTTTCTAAAATTCTGTCAGCTACTGTCATAGTGAAAAGTCAGGAACAGGATGTGCTATTACTTGCTGTTTTAGAAGAGAAAAGAGACTTTGCTCTATTTTTTTTTTTCTTTTTGAATACACAATCATACCTGTATGATACAAATTTCCATGTACTCTGTAAGCCACATGGAGTTGATGTTCTTGTGAGATGAACAGAAAATATTCTGGCACCAGCTGTTTATCTTGGAGCCTAACTCTGAAATGCAGACCATCTGTATCATGTCTAATCCTCCTCTTGTGGTAAGTTTTGGGGTGCTGGAACTTTCCACAGGTGGTCTGGAACCATGTTGAATAGTTGATTAGTGTCACTGTGCTCCAAAGGTTGAAGAGGAAGCTGCAAGAAGTTTGAGAGCAAGAAGCTATACTGGTCATCCACATTTGGTAACCTGTGTTAGGGCACCATTCTGCCAATAACACTCAGGAGCTTAACTAGCACCTATTGCACACCAAAGTTCCACCAATATGAGATTAGATCTCCTCTAACAAACTGTTTTCCTCTGCCCTGTCTGAAAGACTCCATGATATTAGATGTCCAGCTCGCACAGAAACACCCAATAGAGGAAATTGCTCTTCTCCCTTTCCACAACAGTGGTGTGCAACATGAGGCTGGAGGGTGTCAAGTAACTTGGTTCTTTATTGCTATAGAACTCCAAAGCCTCTGACTCTCTGAGCAGACTTACAACATCAAGCAGTTTCTGTCAAGGACTTTAGCTGATGAATTGTGTACAGCATTATATATTTGCTGTGATATGTAGAGACCAAGATATATAACTTTTTTGGGTGTTTTTGATATTTTATAGCAAGTGAGAAAAAGTCCCCCTTAGATTATGACTGTGGAGGAGATGGAGAGGTATAAAGCGAAGGACTGTACAGCCAGATGTGCTGAGCAGGCCCCTCCTTGTCCCCAAAAGCTATGGACTGCCATAGGTTTGGGTATGCTATTGCCACTGGTGCTACCATGTGGCTTGAAGGTAATGTGAAAACTATTATTATGGTTTGCAAGGAAACCAAGGCAAGAAGAGTCTCTACTCAGTGAGTAAACTTGATCAAAAGAAACAGCATGGAACTGTACATAAAATGACCAGAGACACTGGGGAGCTTTTATTTATATCAGTCATATAAGCACTCTACACTAATCTGTGGAAAAGTGAACTTCCAACTCAGAGTAACAAAAAATCTCCCCAGCTTGTGAAGACAGGGTAAATTCACGTAGGTATTTCTTGTCAAAGAAGGTCAGACAGAACACTGGCACGTCCATAAACTGAAATGTTGTCTACCTGAAACCACACAGTGATCAAAGGAATGCAACATTTTAATCTGATTTTGGAAGTGACCCAGAAAAAAAAACCAGTAATACAAAAGTCATTCCCAATCTATTTTTTACAGCCAAATGCAGATTGATCAGCCTGTGCAAGAAATGGGCAAATCAACCCCAACAGATGCCTCTCAAAGTTCTTTATCTCTTGAGTTAATCTCTCTTTCCGAAGCACCCATGACCCCAGTAGTAAAGAGCCAGGCCAAACAGAGATGATCAATGAATCCAAATTAAAAAAAAAAAAAAATTAAAAAAACTGTGAGAATGTGTGTGGTATAAACGTTTAATTCTGTCTCTGTTTAGATGCAGGAGCAGAGGGTGGAGAAGTGTCATCGTCCAAAGCCTTACTGGAAAGTCAAGAGGCAGAAGGAAAACGCAATGATTCCTAACACCTAAGGACTCCTGGGTTAATGCATCCCATCAACAGACTTCTCAGTTTCCCTGTGTCACCCCTTCTGAAGTGTGGTAGCAGCTTTAGCAGCACAGACATGACTTGGCAACACACTTGTACCTAGATGATTATGTGGATGCCATACAGTTCTTTCCACTGTCATCCTTCTAAAGCAATGTTCTAAATATCCAAACAGGAAGAAAACTAAAGAATGTATCTCTTGTTTTCAGTTTTCTCTCTAGTTTTGGTTATAGTATTCATTCTAACTAATCTTCTTTGACAGTTCCAATTAATATACCTACCAGGAACTAATAATTGTTTCAAAATAAAAATCGTGTTTCTTAATTTCCCAAACCAGCTTCTTTCTCTCTGGCACAGAGGTGCGTTCACTCCCCACAGCATGATATTAAGTATATATTAGATTACAGACATCTGTAATTTATCTGCTGAGATTTTTGTTCTCATTAGACCTATGTAGATGGGTGTGAGGAAAAAAATAATTACATAAAATAAAATTTTCTCCTACTCCTGTCGCCAGAAGGTTTTACAAACTACATAAACATCAGTGTTTGTTTTCAGACTCTCCTTACCTCTGTTTGATTATGGCAGATCATCTCACTCTTAGCAGTCTCGCCACTTTGGCCATTTGTTTTCATGCTGAATATTGTAGCTTTCATGTGTACCTAAAGTAAAGTAGGTATGTTTGTATATGATGAAAATTGTTTAATCTCACTGTGGAAATTAAATATCTATAATCTTTTCTGTCTTCGGTTGATTTCCTAATGTTTCTCCTGTAGCCCAAAAATGCATATTTCTTTTATTTCATCTGCGTTTTGCTTTGTTGTCTGTTGACATTGAAGATGTTTCAATCATTGTGATTTTTACAAAGATTTTAGGCAAAGTTTTTTCTCTACCAAAAGGACTTGGTTTGTTTTGGCAATCATGCTCCTAAAAATACTTGGCATTCATTCCCTTGTTGTAGGAGACTTAAGATTCAGGTAGAGACATGAACCTTCACAATTCCTTGAGCAGCAGCTACTTAGGTACAGCATGAAAACAGCAGAAGCATCTCTGATGGGTACATCCCACATGTGACTGGTATTCCATCTACAAAATATTTGTGTAATCTAAACCTGACAGAGAGCTTGCAAGAGCTCAAGAGAGCTTGTAAGGCACAACTTTCATTCCTACTGTGCATTTACTTATGCCCTGTTTTTTGGGAACCCTTCAATAAAGGATCCAGTTTAATTCAATTGAACTGACAATTAGTTCCCTCCTCTTAAACCTGTTTTCATTTAACAAGTGCAACATCCTATTTTTTTTTCCCCAGTTCCAAAAGGTAAAATAACCTATTCCACTGGATCAAAACAGGTGGCTTCAGAAAGTCTAAGAGAGTGAACTAGCTGACACTAGAGGACCAGAGCTGAAAACTACAGTGGAAAGGGACTGGGAGGTAACTGTTTTTGTGGTGCACACTCTTGTTCTGGGTTGTAGTCCCATTCTCCTATACCAGCCTCCTTTATAGAATCACAGTACATAAAAATAGTAAATTAGAAGAAGCAGTAGTGATCCCATCAAAATCAAGTGTATGAGTAGTACTGAAACTTAAGTCCTTATATGCTTTGCTCTTTGGGTCATGGCCTATATCAATTTCTACACTTCTTTCACAGTTGCAGCACTGGATATCTTTAGTTTCTTCTCTGATACAATACAGACATTGAAGTTTGGGTTACAGGAATAGTACTTTAGGTACTTTGTTAATCTAAGCTAGTTTGAAATTTTTTGCTATAAAAACATCAATTATGAACCAGCTGAATTTAGCAAGTTATTCATATGCTAAAGTCTATGTTAAAAAAAACCAATCTATAACAATATACCTATAAGGCATTAACTGCTCACAAATGTATGTTGTCATCTTATTGCAGGGATTCCATACTGTTGTCTCCTTATTGTAAAAATTTCATACCATCTTAGTATTTCCTCAGGGGCATCTCCTCAGAGCACTAACTCTTCTTCACAAAGTATCTAACTGACTCCAGCCCTCCAGCCCCTCCCCCTCAACTAACCACCCCACTCTTTTATAGCACTCTTCTTCTCATTGGTTACAGCTGTGGCCTGTTAAAGTCAGACCTGTTCCTAATCTTTGATAATTGGCCCAGCTGCAACTCCTTAGGGGTAAGATTACTTTCTACACTATCTTTATTTTCTTATATTCTATCCCCCTACAAATGTATAATTTATAACTAGTCAAGAATGTTCAATACCCTGGGGAATTTATTGTAAGCACTCAGGTGTTTACTTTGTACTTGAGCTAGATGAACCTGTCTTTGAAAATATGTTGCATATAAAAAAGAATTTTAACAGCAAATTTGAAAAAATGCAGTAGTAAAAACTAAAATTTAAAATGGAATTTAATTGAAAGCAGGATTAACATTTTTAAAATATCTGTAATATGTTATATGTGTATTATCTAACTGCAAATTAACCAAGTTACAAATACAGTAATGCTTCTTTGCCATGTGTACAGTTTGTGTCTAAACAAGTATTAGTCTAGACTGCATGAGAGGTCTCTTTTCTAGTTATTTGTAGCAGTAAGAATATTAAGTAATGGATTTTACCAAATTTCTCTAGTTATGAGCCAAATGCATATTTCTGACCAGTATAAACTGACTCACAAACTGACTGATGTGGGAGGCATTGTACTGTATGAACTTTGGTCTTTGGAGCAGAGTTTATTAGTAGTGCATGATTCTTGACTCAAGCAGAAGGGAGCTCACCCCTTTAGGGTGTCTGAGGGGCTTTGTGCCATGCTGTCCAGTACTCTGGGGCTTGGGCAGAGTTACTTTCTTAAGTACAGCTGAAGTTGGGGAAGCTTTGGTTCATTTTCTTGTTAGTGTGCTGAAGACAGATAATAGTCCTACTAAACTTTGGCTGAGTCTGTAAAGAGCAAATGAAGTGCTTCTGAATATGTTTGTCACTGAGCCAGTTTATCCAGTTTCAACCACTATGCAGGCTGTACCAACCTCCCTTAGTTCAACTAATGGGTAATTGAGAACAGTGCATTCTCTTTGTTCACATGGCCATAGTGTTATGGCCCTGAATCAACTGGGTATTTTAAAACATACTTAACTTTAAATGCAGACAGGTTTCACAGCAGTCAGTAGAACTACTTAGGTGCCTAAAATTAGGTACATACTTAATTACCTTGATGAATGACAGCAGCAAACTTCTAATAAGGCCAATCTGGTATTATAATGCATTAATCCCAATTTCCATTCCAGCAAGTTTGGTACAGGTAATAGCATCTTTTTCATCATCTTGCAGCACTATCCTGGGCTTTCATAAAACAAAGAATTTCATTTTGGTACCAAACAAAAAAGGTAACTTTGTTGTGTCCATATTTTAGAACATAATTGAGCAATTATCCATTCTTATCCACTTGATTACTTAAAAATTACAAGAGAGCAGTGGCTATAAGAGGCTGAAACTACACTTTACCACTACTGTAATTTTACCTTCCACCATTACAGGCTAAAAAGCCTTTATGTATCACACACATAAAGAATACGTCAAGATTTAGCAAATTAATATTAGTTCATATTCCTCTCTTCTGTCTGCTAGTGCTCTGTGTGTGATAAAGTCCATAAAACAGAATTGAACAAAGACTTCTCCATGGATTTCTCCATGTGTTCAGTGAGCATAAGCCCCAGAGAGTGTGAGTGTGGGTTTCCCTGGGTCGAGACAGCACAGACCAGTGGGGCTGAGCCCACGGGGATCCCAGGGCACTTGCTCTGAAGTAGAAACAGCAAAGGCTTAAACTGTCCTGCCATCTAGTGGGATCCTGAGCCTGCCAGTAGGCTGTGCAAGGCAGTGGGGGGGAGACACGTTTAAGAGACCTCAAACTCGGCTGCAGACTGGGCTGGTGAGAGGCAGAATGTCTCTAGCACATCCAACACATTCACTTCAGGAGTTTTGCTACAGGCCCAGAACCTCGGTGCCTTTGTATACAGAAATCCATGTGATTGCAAGCATTTTGTGTTTCAACCCATAAACTCTTACTGTAAAACAGGTGTCCGAGTCTGGCTTGCAGCCTACCTTGCGATTTGGGCTTGGGTGCAAATCCCACTACAGATGACTGTTTTCACCATTTTTAGGGATAATTGTGTTTCATCTTCTCAACCTGCAGCTTTTCTACTTTCCCTAGTAATTAGCAATGATTACTGAGAGCTCTTCCTTTACTGTCTTGGTTTATTTCCCTCTTCAGCCCAGTGGGAACCATCCTGATGGATGTAAGCAATAGGAAGCCTCAAGGCCACCTTCAGGCCTCAAACTTCATCTTGGCGTGTGCCACATCCCGATGCCAGATCTCTGGATTTTAGTGCAATACTTACATTTGATGAATAGTGTTGTGGAGCTTTTTGGTTGTTGTCTGTTTGTTTGTTTGTTTGTTTGTTGGGGGAAGGGAGTTGCCTGTATGCTGTGGGCTTTTCTGTATTAAACATATTTATAATAATTGCTTGCAATGTAAAGGCCCTGACGTGAGGATTTGGACAACCCCTACCAGTGGGGCTTTGCTGTGCAAGGATTGATGCTGTAAATCCAGCGTTTATCACACAATGTATGGGAAAGCTAATCTGTGAGAGACTGGCTTGACTCTCCTGTGTAGGGCTTTCTGTGCTTTTATTTCCAGACTCCTTGGGCATGTTTGTCAATGATATATCAGCAGTGAAAACCTAAAAAGAAGGAGCACGTAAACTGTTGCTAATGCCCAGCAGTATTCCAAAAGCATTTTCCCAGTAACGCACCCAGTTTCCTAAGGGTGCAGGAGCATTCCCGAGGGATGGGGTCCGCAGCCGTCAGGCGCCACCACAAGATGGCGCCCGAGCCCGCGCCAGCCACACAGCCGGGCCCTCGCCTTCCTCACAGCCTCGCCCCTGTCCGTCCCCCGGCTCCCGGCTCCCCGGGCACGGCGCAGTTCGGGTCTCCTTCCGGGCCAGATTATCCGGATCGCTGCTGTGAGGAAGAGCGGGGGCTGCGGCAGCGCCGCGGGAGGGAGGACGCGACTCCCCCTGGGCGCTGGCGGCAGAGGGCGCCCATGCCCTGGCGCGGCCTCCGCTCCAGCGGCTGCTCGTCCCCACACGGGCCCTGGGCGCCGCAATTCCCGCGGCTTCCCAAGAAAGGGGAAGGGGATTCAACAACTCCCGTTCCTTCCTTCCATCTTGATTTGTCCTCTTACTCCCTTCAAAGCAAATATCCGTCTACTCCTTTTCTGTCTTCAGTGCTCAGCCCTTGCTTCACTCACGCCTCAAGCCCAACATCCAGTGTTAGTGCTTTCAACACTCAATACAAGAAACTAATCTCTTTAATTACCTCCTTATTCACTGAAGTAAGATGGTAGAAAGACAACTCATTTCTGTTCCTCTCACAAAGTACTGGGTAAATTTTACTTTATCAGACAGATTCATGAGACACCCTTGAGCCAGGCCCAGAATGGCCCTTGTCACAGAGACAGGGAAAGCTTTTTTGGAAAACAAATAACATGTCATTATGCAAGTAGAGGTGCTGTTGCAATCTAAAAAGATGCTGAAATAAGTTTCTTCCGGTCATCTTCTTTCAGACAGCCTTTGAACTTTGCATCTTTTTTTTTTTTTTCTTTTTTTCTTTTTTTTTTTTTAGCATTGACTGTTGTGGCTCAAAACTTCTAGGCAGATTTACAAAGAATTAAATGAAAAATGAAATGCTGGAATGGAAGAAAGAGTATATTTAAGGGAGGGAAGACAGGGCAATGAGGTGGAGTTAAAGGCACAACAGTTGTACCATGTTTCCTCTCCATAGCCCTTCTTTTATCAGAACATCTGAGCCAGTCATGGTGCGAGGAAGTCAGCCTGGTCCTGCACCCTCCACTGGCTCTGGACTCTGGATGTTTTGAGCTCTGAGTGCAAGGCTGATCAGTCACTCAAGAAAGTTTCAAAGGTCCGGAGGAAGGTGCTATTAGAAGCCTTGTTTAAATATTACAAGATTAGTTAATGATTTTGACCATAGAGGGTCTGGTTTATGTTTACTGTTGCCACACCGAGGGGGAAACCTTTCATAACTTGTACACATGAATGTAGGGAAATAGTGGCATAACATGTACACATGAATGTACGGAATTAAAGGAATAGTGGCAGTATCTATACCTCCCTACTGGCACTTAGTGCAGTACAGTCACAAAGTGAGTCCCATGATTCTCCAGGCAGGGACTGCATGTCTGCTTTCCTTTCTGTTATATCTGTACTTTTTCCCATAACAGACTCTGGATTTGGCAAAGTACAAACCCACACTTAGCAAGTGGAATGTGTTTTTAAGTTTCCTGGTATAGACTTGTCCATTGTGACCAACTCATGTGATTTCTTGCATAATCCAGGATACAGAACTTCTCTGAATTACTTCCTGCATCATGTTCAATAGCTGTGGTTGTTAGCATAGTTTACAATTTACAGGGTTGAAAAGTCTTGTGAGGCAGTTTGAAAGCTGGCCAAAGGCTTAAGTCTCCCCACAGCTAATATTCACTTCATATTTAATATAAATTTCTGTAGGTCTAACTTTCCTCCAGTGATTGGAGGTTTGTGTACTGAAGAGACCACCATTTCTCTGTGATTGCCTCCAAACATCCAGTATGACCAAAATTTTCCTCAAACTTGTCTTGGTTGTAGTCCTTATTTAAAGCTAGTTATGAGCTATCATAACCCTGCAATGCTCAAGTTACTCTAATTTTTTTTGTGCCAGGAAGTTTATGTATCTAGACTCATGAAAACTCAGCAATGAGTCAGTGCTTGGTCACAAACCAATATGTAAAGCAGGGATACAGTTGCACTCTTGAATGAATCAAGTTAGGTATGTAATTCCAGCTAGGTCACCCAGCATGAGGTTTCATTTCAAATGCCTGATCTGTGTCAGGCATTTATTCATCCATGACAGGCCCATAAATTGATAACCTAATTAAATTATTTATCAAGGCTGTGAAATTCATATATTTCTCCAGATACATTAACACTGCTCTTTAGAACTTCTGAAGAAACAGCTTGCTCTGAGTGAGAGATTCCAATTTAGAGGACACAAACCCAGAGGAGTATGGCTCCAGCTGCATCTGGGAGATCATATCTGGCTCCAAAAGGCTGTGACTGTGTCCTGTCAGTCCCTAGCTCAGTGGAAGAGAGGAGGACCTTAGGAATATCCAAATGCAGGTAGTTAATGAACTGAGTTGTAACTTTGCAACCGTTTTACAAATTCAGTAGTTGTTCTCTTAAATTCTTGAATTCTTAAAACTCAGTGAAATAAACCCGATTTTACTTCTTGCCAAAATCTCAGAGTGATTTCACTATATTGCAGAAAAATCAAATGCTTTGGATGGACAAACCAAATGAAGGTACATAAAGCCATTCCAAAAATTTCTTAAATTAAGCCCTGCAAATTGCAGAGTTGTTTCTTGTTTTGCTGAAAGGATTTACCTTGTGATTGATTAGCTTGAGATTCATTATACTGAACTCCAAATAGTCATGCTTATTTACATATTTGACATCTTCCACAGAGTATTCTAGGGCTACAGGAAGAGAACATGATATTTGTGATGTATGACAACTTAAACTTGTAAATTTAACACTGTAAAATTTATATTGATGATGACAAAAATAATTCCCTCCTTTGCTATAATAGAGTCCTTGGACCTTAATACAGAGGGTCTTTCTGCTCCATTAATATTCTCACTCGTCTGCCCTGAACACCAAATCTACACATCTCTTAGAATCAGCTGCAACAGGTCAAATGCAAGTCATCTAATCTCTTTAAACTTATGTGCTATTTTTCCATTCCTTCTAGTGAGAATTATTTTAATTTAGTATGCTCATAGTACTCACATGCCTTCTAAATTTCTCTGAGTTATCATTACCCCCTGAAATAGTGAGGTTGCTTATTTATACAAATTTGTTTCTTGCTTCCTTACATATACCCATGCTGAAATTGTAAGTCTAGAAAGCTGATTTCTTGTATTGATTTTTTACAGTAACTAGACAGCTATTGTAAGTGACACACAGTATCAGGCATTTCTGTTACAGTTCAAAGGCGTTTAAATAGTTTTTCTATTCTTAAATGTAAAAGAAAGCAAAGACAAATATTAAAATAACAAAGGCCTAATGGCACAAAATTAAAGGTACTACATCTTCAATAAATTGAATTGGGAGCCAGAAGAGTGGCTGGCTTTAATGCAGGCTAAATCTTTGAGGAGAATGTCTGACTTGAGTAATCTAAATGTAAGTGACACAGTAATATTAAACAAGAGATAACAACCTCCCAAATGCCTTTCAGAAGCAGAGAACACCCTGGAAATATTTCATAGCATTTGCTTACTTTAAATCATTGTCAACCAGCTGTCATCCCAGGTTAAACCAATCCAAATATATGTCTGATAGTTCATAATGAGGTATTAGAGGGTGTTTACTTTCCAGGACTCTCCTAAACTCATGTCACACCAATTTGTAACAGAAGAGAGAGTCTACAAGAATGAAATGCGTGATCACAGACCATTTAGTTTTCACCAATTAGCAACCAACACCAGAATTAGACCTTAACATGACGTGTGTCCAATGCTAGCCTGTCCTGGCATTATTTTGCTTGAGCTTTACAGTGGCAGGAAACCTGCTGAACATGTTCCTAAGTTTTGCCCAAGATATGTCATGCTCTTAGAAAGGGTATTGTGGTAACATGTCTTTCCTGCTCCTGCCTGCATTACCTTGCACCTCGCCTATCATATGGTCCAAAGCTCCAGCAAAGCCCTTCCTGTGGCATTTACAAAGCACAAAACTGGATTCATACAGATGCATTGTATCTGGGGCCATTCTGTGACCATTTGCTTGTGCAGCTGCATAACTGGGTGTCTTCTCCATGAGGCATTTGTCTCTTTTTGAACCTGGTATTTCTAATGAGCTGTCTGTTGATGGAGTAAATAAACCTAGGTATTTTCTGTGAGTCACCAACAGCACTGAGATGGTTTCTTTTTATTAGGGGGATCAGCAAATCTCTTAGACAGCTAGGGGACATATATGATCATTTTAGTTAAGAGCATTCTACTGCCCTGGTTGACATTAGGTTTTTCTGCAGCACTAAAAACAAAATCACACTCAGCCCTGAAGAATCACACTCATCCTGTCTGACACAATAGCTACTAAACTCTGTTCATTTCTTTATTACACTGAGATCAAAGCTGCACAAAGATTTACAGCAGGACTTCAAACAAGCTTAAATTTTGCTGAGAATACCCTAGCATGCTATCCATAAATAGAGGAAACTTATTTCAGCTGCACATTATTTTCAGTTTCCTTAATTCAAAAGTAGCTCCCTACTAATACTAAGAGTTTCATTTCATAATACTAAGAGTTTAAAGAAATGCCTAAGTGAGCTAGGACCCTGAATCCTGTTGGCTTTCAATGGAATTCAATTCCTAAAAGGCTTCTGAGTACCTACATCTGCTTTTGTACCAGGGGAGTTAAGTCCTGGTATCACTGCTGCCCTTTGTTGCACATATGGGTACAAGATGTTCTGCAGTTCCTGGACCCTCATTGCCAGAAATGTTTGAATAATGCAATCATCACTGCATTATCTGAAGGTCTTATAACATAGTATCCCCTTAACATAGTATTCCTGACTATTGTACTACAAAGATGGTGAAAAGACAGAGATTAACTGAATTGGTGTAGCAAGAGAGCCCTGCCTGCATTATATCTAGAGAGGGACAGAGAAGTTTTACTTTTCTACAGTGAGACACTAAGCCTTTAGTGACTGGCGCTTGTGGTTAGATGCTCAGCAGTTCCTGACACAGATTATGAGGAATCCACATGTGACAGAACATATAAAGGATAAAATATAAAGGATCCTGGTGACTATCTTGTGGTGTTCCCTTCCTCCCTGTACCCCTCACACCTTTTTTTTTTCCTGAAGAAGTAATGTGTTTTTTTTTTTTTCTTTTGAGTACAGAACGAAGGCTGAATGATGCTGACAGCCTCATTCTCTGAATGTGTGAGAGCATATGAAGCAGGGATATAACAGGAGGAAAAGTAGCCAAAATCAGGTTGTCTGCCCTACATTTGAAGGCTGAAGGTTAGAGCAGTCTCACTAGATGGCCTTTGGAAGCAAGGATTACTCATTACACAGGGATATCTTGCTGAAGAATTTTCATCTTTTAAGCAGACCTTGTACAGAGAATGCAAATGTGCCTACTTACTCTGCTCGGGTGGTGTAAAGGAGAATGAATCCCTGGCTGTTCAGAATCTCCAGATATACTATTTGTCACAGAAGTACGCAGTTAAAACCATCCAAGTGCTGACAGCACAAAAAAAATTCCAAGCTGGTATCCTGTGCAGCAACCCAAAATGCACACCAGGTCAGTGTCTTTCACACCATGATCTCTGTTTCAGCCATAGCAAAGCATTTATGTCCATCAAGTTGACTTGTACTAGTCTTTGATGTTAGCATAACTCTTGCATTAGGCTCTACAATCAAGCACAGGGCATAAGATGCTATGGAAAACATTTTGAATTGTGGCTTGTCACCCCACAAAGGAGTCAGTAATGTAACATTTCCTACTGTTGATTTACCCTGGTCCCAAATCATCACTGACGCAGACAGGTGGGATCTCACCATCATAAAACATGATGTGAGGACTCTGGCAACCTATCCACTTAAGAAGGAATGTGAACATTTTGACAGACCCTGTTTTATATTTGAAGCATGGTGCAAAGTGTTAAAGAACGTATTTTTCTTAAGAAATTTTTATGTGCTTCCTTCCCCTTAAGGGTTGATCATCCCACTAAGTACTTGTCTAATTTAAATACATTGAGAAATCCTAGCAAAACAGAGCTGTCCCATCAGTGTGGGTATGACTGCTTAAAATATAAAGGATCCTGAGGAGGCTGCCTCCCAAAGGCCTGGCTGCAGCACTGTCTGGAAGAAAGTGCAAGGCAGAAGTGTCCTTGAGGAGTCCAGCTACCAGGGATGGCACTGAATTCTTTTCAGGAATTTTATATCACAAAATCCATAAGGCTGGTTGTATACAAGCCCTAGTGAGCAAGACAGCACGAGCTCTCCCAGGCTCTGTGCACACATCTACACCAGAATAATAATAAACAAGGGCTTCAGGGCTACTGCAAACAAAATCTGTATGAGCAAATAACTTTTTCTTGTCAATACTGGGCGAGGAGACACTGCCAGTTCATGAAAATATTGCTAAAATAATTTAGAATTTAATATCACAGAGTCATAGAATGATTTGGGTTAGAAGGGATCATCCAGTTCCAAGCCCCCTGCCATGGTCAAGGACCATTCCGTTAGTCCAGGCTGTTCAATGCCCCATCCAATGCCCCTGGCATGCTTAAATTAAAATCCCACCAGAAATATCATTTGCCCTACAGCCAAAGAATATGCCATACTACAAGAGCCTGAAAGAAATGCAAATGATGGTCAAAAACTAGTTTTAAAATATTAAGAAAGTATTCCTAATTGTTTCTGTTTTGTATGGCTGAACTAGGTGGAAAATTGTTGAGGTGTTGTTCCTAAATCACGTAAATTCTCTTTCACTTAGTCCCTGAGTTTTGTTGCAAGAGCTGAAGTGCTCTATTCACTATTCTGGAGTCAATCCAAGCCATAGGTCAGGAAAAGCTGGCACCGCAGGATGTCCCACAGAGACAGGCTGCTTTCTGAAAAGCACTCAAGATGAGACAAGATGGGCACCTAAATGCCTTCAACAAATTTCAAGGAACAACTTGAAGGAAGATGTAAAAAGAAAAAAAAAGAAAAAATAAGAAGAAAAAAAGAAAAGAAGAAAAATAAATGGTTTTAAGCTCTTTTTCTTAATTCTTAATCTCCAAATGATGACACTTGTGGAGCCAAGATGCCGTTAAGAGCCAGGCACAGCAAATACCAAGTTCAGGCAGCATCCATTCAGATGCCATTGTGGGTAAAGGGATCTGTACTTGGCGAGCGCCAAAATGGCCTTGAAAATCTTCATGGGAAAACTTTTGGAGTTGGCGTTCTGCAGTAGCGTTACGATCCTGTGTTTTCACTCGGTAGCCTTTCACGTTGGGCGCCCGCTTCTCGTTTAGCCCGCGCGTTCCCGTGACAGCGAGGCGGGCGGGCGGGCGGGGGTGTCCCCGGGGCGGCTCAGGCGATGAGTGGCGCGGCGGGCGGAGGCAGCCCCTCTCCCTGCCCCCTCCACGTCCTGCCGAGTGCCCGGCCGGCCACCCCGCGCCCCCTCCCCGGCGGCGGGAGCGCCCTCCCCCAGCGGTGCGGGCGTCGGGGGCGGACCGCGGCCGCTCCCCGCCTCCGGCTCCCCGCCGGGCGCCGGCTTTAAATGCGGGGCGGCGCGGCACTATCAGCGTTCCCGCTATTCCCTGCATCGCGCTTGGAACACGTAGCCGGCCGCCATGGTCGAGGCTTTCTGCGCCACCTGGAAGTTGGTAGACAGCCACAACTTCGACGAGTACATGAAGGCGCTGGGTAGGTACGGCCGGGCGGCGGCACCTTGGGATACCCTGGAATTTTTCACCATCTGGAAAAAAAAATTGAAAAGGCTCCCCGCCATAGTCAGAGGCGTAGATGAGATATTGGCAGCAGTGGTGGTGATGGAGGGGGTGATTTTGGCGGCTGTACTTCTATCCATAGAGCTAATTCGATGCAAGTCATTCACCTGGGGGGGCGGGTGTGTTTGTGTGGGAGAGGCTCCGGGAAATGCCCCCGGGCTAAGGAAGGCGTGTGATGGACGAGCACGTGCTGCGTGCGGATAACTTTGAAACAACCAAGCAAAAAAGAAATCATTTAGCTGGAGCGATAAGGAATTGAAACTCTGAGCGGCGGAAGCGATCGCGGCCGTGCGTGGGACCGCGGACGGAGCGCGGTGCTGCCGTGCTCGGCGGCGAGAGAGGGCGCGGAGCTACAACTGGGCGGACAGTAGCGGTGGATATTCTCGGTACCAGGGCACGAGAAAAGCAGAAAGCAGCGTTTCACAGGGATAGCTTACAGCTGGAGAGCGGGGTGAAAGAGCTCTGTACTTCGGTATATGGAGGGAAAGAAAAGTAAAAATTCCGAAGTTTGACGTGTTTCTCTTTTCCTTTGAATGGTCTAGGAGTGGGGTTTGCAACACGGCAGGTGGGGAATGTGACTAAACCCACTGTGATTATCAGCACCGAGGGGGACAAAGTAGTGATCAGAACTCAAAGCACTTTCAAAAACACAGAAATCAGCTTTAAACTCGGAGAGGAATTTGATGAAACTACCCCCGATGACAGAAACTGCAAAGTAAGTGAACTCGGGCTGCAGTCACCTTTGCCTTTCTTGCCTCCCCTGCCCCCCAGGCTCTGCCATTGGTAGGGTCAAAAGAAAAAGATGTAACTTCGGCTGCTACTTGTTACAGCGCAGCAAAGGGCCGAAAGAAAAGGCCAAGATTGAGTCTTGCTTGCCCTGCCTACTTATACGCACCGTGCCTTTTCTGATTGTATCACTTTGCCAGCTCCCTGTCTGTCTTCCAGTGTCAGTTGTGTTAGTTGCCTGCTTTTCTCACAAGCCAAACATCATTTGGCATAACCCTTCCCAGTCAAAATAGTCAGATGTCTCTTTTCCTGCACTTTTGGGGACCTAACATCAAATATTATTCCAAGGCACATCTTGTGACACTAGAACTCAAAGGAAACAAATTTTTCATCCTTCGACACAAACGAGAGTTGTGTGGATTTCATGATTAAAACGAGGATGATTCATAGCCTTGGCTTTAAAATGGCTGGGACTCTTTATCATTCTCGATCCACATCCATCTATTGAAGAGAATTCAATAGAAGAGTGCATGCTGAATGTGTGAGCAGAATCCCAAGTACCTAAAATAAAGGCATGTCTTTGTGTTTCTGGGTATCTCACAGTCAGTTGTGACCCTGGATGGAGAGAAGCTAGTGCACGTACAGAAATGGGACGGCAAAGAGACAAACTTTGTGAGAGAAATAAAGGATGGCAAAATGGTAATGGTAAGTATGGAGCACACTGAGCATTTACATGCACTGCAAACACTCCCAACTTACCGTTATCTCAAACTTTGTGAACGCTGTGGCTTAGACAAATCCTTAAAGTAGTTGGTGAGGAAAGCTAGCAGGGATTTTTAAAATACTGATTTTGGTTTGGATCTTGTTTTACCAACAATTAAAAATTGCTAGTGGCTTTAGGCCAGCCAGCCCGTGGATTTCCAGAGTATATATGTTCTTTCTAGACTTTTTGTAAAAACCCAAGAAAAAAGTCCTGGTGAGCTTGTAATGATACAAAGTTCTTGATTAGATAGGAAATTATCTGTTGCCACTGCAATTTAGACTTCTTTAAAAACTTGTTTTATGTATACACACATAAATAGTATTTACTTACACAGAACAAGTAGTTTCCTGTGAAAATAAAATATTGCAGGAGCTAATGGCATTTTCATATTTAATAATAAAAGATTTAGTCCTCCTAGCTTGTTAAAAACTATGATAAACCGCAATCATGTGGAGAAAAGTCTGAGTTTAAATTCACCTGCTTTTCCAGACTTCTTAGAAACAAGACTATAGGGTGAATAAATGTTGTAAGTTACCATAGCTAATGGCCAGGATAGCACTTTTCATGGCACAGAGATGTAGCTTTCAAAAAGAAAAAAAAACGTCTTCAGCTATGCTAATCTATCAGACTTGGTTGTTGGAGAAGACCTGTTATTTTTTTTCCTAATTACTTCAGAGAGTATCTGTGGGGTGAAGACTTGCAAATAATGCCACATTGTGTTTCAGTATGCTTTAAAATTTGTAAGTGTTTAAAGGGAAAACCTATGCTTTTGTTTTGAAGCATTATGCACCAATCACCCATATACAGAAAATGTTGTGCTTTGGAATTTGAATACACTGAGGTGCCCTGTTCTACTTCAGGAAATACCTCCAGAACACAACTGCAGTGACTTAGAGTATTTGGTACGCGGGGTACAGAATGCATTTTTTTAAGACAATGTTCTCCTAGAGTTTGTATTTATGCATAGTAATATAGAGACCTTGGAATTTTAGATTGCACATCTTAGTGGGATAAGCTTGGGAAAATAAGCATTAAATCTGTATTAAAACATTGCTAAATTTAAAAAAATAAACAGTAAGTTAAATTTTTGACAGCCACCTTGTAATTGTGCATTATGTGTTTCTTGGGTGTGAAAGCAGAAAGGAGAAAGTATCATTTCTTGTGGGAACCACAGCTAAGGCTTGGCTTCTTGTTCATTTAAAATGTCAATCTAGATTTGTCTTTCTATAAATTACATAATGTAGACCAACCTTGATCTAGCATGGATTTCATAATGTGTTAAACCATTATGGAAAATGGTCCAGTCTCTAACATGTCTGTCTTTTCCTTGGACTTGCAGACTCTTACCTTTGGTGATGTGGTTGCTGTTCGCCACTATGAAAAAGCATAGAGCATACCTGCCTTCTGTCCAGATGTTACTTCAGCTGGATGGATTAATGTCCTGTCCATGATTGATTGTAGCTAAAATGCACATTTCTGGCATGAAAGGTTAATAAAGTTTTTTGTGGTTTGGTTTTTTTTTTTTTTTTTGGGGTGGGGGGAGGATGTTTTTTATAAAAAAAAAGTCATGCCATCAAATTGGCATGCTTGTGTTGTATAGTGAAACAGGTTAAACTTGGCATTAAAATTCTGAAACACTTGCCTCTCTCTCTTTTTTTTTTTTACAGTAAATATCTGAATTGTTTTGGAATGCAGATAAAACAAATTAAAAAAAATTAAAAGGTTTTTTGAACCTGTGCTTCTTTTGTATTTAATCAGCTAATATTCTGGTGTCTTGGAGGGAGGTGTTCAAAGTTTCTTTTTCTGAACTAAAGGCCAGAAAAGTACGTGGTACACAGTGATGCAGCAGCCTTTCTATGCAGTGTAGAGTGTTTAGGGAAATGAAAAACTTACTTAAGTTTGGCTTTTTGCTGGAGAAATCTAAACTGTATTTATGTAGACAGAGAAGTGAGATGTTCACATAAGTTTCAGCTCTTGTTTTCGCTGGATATTTGTTACTAAGTGCAGGTTAAGATCAGTAGTTTGACAGACAATGTTCCAGAGTTTGTAGTGTTTTGGTTTTAATAGTGAAAGAATTTTTAATTTGCTTTGATAGGTTTGAGTTTTGGGGGATTTTTTTTTGGTGTTTTTTTTTTTTGGTTGTTGGGGTTTTTTCTTTTGCTAATAAGAAAATACTGAAGTCTTTCACAGGGTGGGAGGAAAGGATCAACAAGGTAACTCCCTTACATCAGTCTCCACAGGACTGGGAGGAAAGCAGAACAACATGAACCTACTGCACTCCCTCTCAAAGCTGTTTTTTCATAGCTAGTATGCACAAGAGATAACAATTTGCACTAAGAGCAATTTAAATAAAGTGCTTTTAAAATGAGAAATTAAAACCTTATGCCTGAACAATGTATCGCTAAAAAGCCTTACTCTTAGGAAAATTGAATCAGATTTTTGGCACCATGGAGGAGATTGTTTGAAGAGTCCATGTTTTCTACACACTGAGAACCACAGAGGGGTAGCTACCTACAGCCTTGTAAACAAAGGCAAAGCTGAGCTGTGGATTTAGGTGGTCATTGCTCTGTGAGTGGTGTGTGTGGCTGCTGCCAGAGGTGCAGGAGGGGCATCTTGCCCAACTTCCCAGGCCTCATCCTTCAGATCTGGCCTGTGATATGGGAAGAGACTTCTTGCTTCCCTGGATAGATAGGGTAACATAGGTAACTCATCTGATGAACATTCACACATAACTGTCACCTATCCCATACAAATATAAAATTTGGTGTTCTTAGCTTTATTTTTTCACAAAAGCTAGTTTGAAATTAATATTCAAGTCTGTCTTCTCTTGTGGGGAACGCTATACATCTAGGAGACAGAGCCCTTAATTCTAAACCTTTATAAATATATTTCATTAGGTGAACATTGATAGTTTTTAAAATCCAAGAGCTATCATTTCTTAATAAGAAATGAAAAGTAGACTGTGATCCAGTGGTTGGGGGAGCTCCACTCTCTATGCTTTGGGCTAGAGCAAGTTATTTTTAAGCAGCATCTTCTGCCATTTGGTTTTTTCAACATCAGCTTCAGTACCTAATACTGCCTTCATCTGCCTCCCCTCTGCTGCTGCCTGCTTGCCTGTGAGTGCATGTGCCACATGACTGTCCTTACCAGCCACCTTTTCTCAGAAAGCTGGGAGCAGCTGTGTTTCCCTCATTGGAGTAAACAGACTTGCTTTCCCAATACTGCCATTTATCTGCACAACAAATGATTTGTGGGGTCATGAATTAAAAAACCTAGGTTTTTTTCTTAAATACTAGGAAAGGAATGTAGAGGCAAATTTTTAAGATTTGGTTTGCAAACAAATCTTGAATGGTAAATATTTTGCATTACAGTAATTTTTAAACAAAGAAGAAAAGTAGCCCTTTAAACAAAAGTTACTTTTCCCTATTCTAAATATAAACAATATTAGTGTCAAATATGGGAAAGAAAAGTGAAGAAGTGGTGCCTGTGAAGTAACTGACATTGCTCAGAGCAGACAAGAGAGAAATATACTGACAAATGGGACTTCCAGCTGCTGCTGACACAGCTTTGCAATGCCCTGACAGGAACAGCACAGGGAGCAATGGGACATTTCAGGGTAGCCATATGACATTGTTACTGTGATCTTCTCCTAAAACTGACACCAAGTTCTCTTCCTCTATATGGAACTATTCTAACTTCAAAAACAGCAGTTCTGAAAGCCTTGGCAGTGGAGACTTGCATTTACAATACACCTCATCAGTTCCCTTAAGCTGTATTAAAGGTGTACTTGATAGTATTTTTCATCAAGTTGGGTGGTTTTGAGTTTTTCCTTTGTTTTGTTTTTAAAAGCCTTTTAAGTAATCGGGATCCATTTTTACATGTATGCCATGAGAAACCTTCCTTCCAAGAGATGCTCGAGACTGGTGCGTGGTGTCGGGCACAGCCTTCCTTCAGGCCGCCTCGCACCAGCCGGTGCCCCGACTCCAGCCCTGCCCGCGGCCTGACTTGGCTCCTGCGAGCTCCTGAGCGCTGACCCGGGGGTGGCACCTCCTGAAGGTCACCCCGGGCACGGCCGGCTCAAGGCGACAGCCCGAGCCGCCGTCTGACAGCGGGGCGGCGGCCTGGGGCGGCTTCTGGCCCGAGAGGTGCGGGCGGGGCACGGTGGTTTCCGGCGGCCCCGCGGAGCGCCGGGGCTCGCACAGGCCGGCGGGGCTCGCCTCTCTCCCGGCCGCCGGGGCGGTCACACGGCCGGAGCCGTCGGCGGGCCGGGCGCTCCCGCACGGCCGACATGGAGCTGCGGGTGGCGCTCGGGCTGGCGCTGCTCTGCTCCGCGCTGGAGGCGGCGCCGGCCGGCCCGCAGCGGCCCCGCTCCGCCGTGGGTGAGTCGGCCGGGGGTCAGCGGCTGAGGGGCCCGGCCGGGGCTGCCCGTGGAGGGCGGGGGAGGCGGGTGAGGGGCAGCCCTGCGAGGGAGGCCCGGCCGGGGGCCGCTGCCAGCCCGGCGGCGGGGAGCGGGGGGCGGGCTGCGCGGTCCCCGCTTGCTGCTCCTTTCCCTCCCCCTGGCACTGCTCCCTGCGCAGAACCTGCTGCCGCAGCATTCCCTGTCCCAACTGACTTCGGCCACACGTGACTGCTAAATCAGTCAACAGGGCACTTTTGAGGTGCGGGGGTTACACGGGGTTTATATTTAGTTGCCCGGGCAGGCCGGCGGGTGAAGTGAGGTGAGCCCTGCCCTGCCTCTGGCGCGGTGTCCCGAGGCACGCACTGCAAACACCGCGTTTGGGGGCCGTGCTGGGCCCTGCTGGGCTGTGCTGTGCTGTGCTGGCAGCAAACACACGCTCTGCCGGGCCTGATCCCTGCTCGGGGCGTGCGTGCAGGTGAGCGCTCCGAAATGGTTTCCCACAGAATTCTCATTCCGTGTTACTCACACTTGCCTCGGAACAAGCACGCAGCAGTGTACCGGCGTTTGTCTTGTTTCCTGTTGGTAGGCGTCACAATTGTAGAGATTTTGAAGATCACCTCTGGTCTTCGATTGAAATAAAACTCCACGGGGTACAGTCGTGTGGTGCCTGCTCAGCCATAGAGTTAGTGTGTGACCTTGGGAAAAATCAATTTAAATCTGTCCCTATTTCACAACCACTGCCCCAGATACATGTGTGCCTTTACCAAGTGCTTTGAAACTGACAGAAAGAAATAAATCTTATTTTACATGTAACTTGACGGCCGATAGTCTTAACACAGATTTCGTTCATTTTATTCAGCATATTCCTATACTTCTCAGCTCCTTTATGCATACAGTGCTATGTAACAGTGGCTGAGAGCATGTCAGCCTGGAAAATAGGTAAAGGCTGACACACCGCTCTATCGTGAGAAGCCCCAGTCTCTGCACACATGCTGTTTCTTGCCTTTCTTTCGAGACATCTTTCTTGTCATCTTTCACAGTAGCTTCCAGCCAGGGAAGGTCTGGAAAAATAATTAAAAAGCAGCTCCCTTTCTTTTCAAATGGAGTAGGGAAGTCCTTCTATTGCCTCCTCTACTATCCAGTTTCCAGATTGCTATTAATGAAAAGGAGCTGATTTTTCAGTTCCCTCCAATCTCCATTTCATTTTTGGTGAATAGCATAAAGCCATGCCTCTGCTTCTGTTTTCGGTTTTTCTAAGCAGTCTGTGTGAAGGACTCCTCAGGAAGAACTTGCCCACACTTATCAGACAGGTTAATCAACAATTTGTTAACTTAGAATAGGAGTAGCAGTAGATAAACTGGAGTAAACTTGGCATTGCCCAGTATATCCCGTTCAAATGCAAATAATGCATTTCCTGTAATCTTTGTTTCCTGAAAACAGGGCAATTCTGGCATGTATCTGACCTGCATTTAGATCCGACTTACCACATTACCCCTGATCGCACCAAAGTTTGTTCTTCTTCCAAAGGAGTCAATGCCTCCAACCCAGGCCCTTTTGGAGACTTTTTGTGTGATTCTCCTTATCAACTTATTTTGTCAGCATTTGCATTCATGAACGATTCAAAAGAGCAGGTTTCATTCATGATTTGGACAGGGTAAGTGTTCAAGTCACTCTGCAGTTAAAGCTGGATAGCCCAATAGTGTGGCACCTCACAAGTTTGTATTTGCACCAACAGATTTGAGTTCAGTATCTCACTAATGCTAGTTGTCCTTTTAGTTGTCCAAATGGCTACTAAGTGCAAGACTGAGTGAGAATATAAGGCCTCAGGAACAGACTTTGATCTCTGTAATAACTGCTGGATTGTTCATTGTGATATTTACAATATGGCTATATTAGTGTGAGTTAATAGAAATGGTGCAAGGAGGGTAGGAAGTAGAAAAAGCAAAATGAAAGGTCATGGCAGTAACTGACTTATTGCAGGCTTCTGTTAAGTAAGAACATTTACCTTCCCTGTTCCAGTCTTCAGTATTATAACGTGGGCTTAATAGTACTGTCTCACGGAGATGTTACCTGTGAGGCTTTGTGTGCCACAGCAGTGGGACCGGACAAAGAAGTGTGAAAAGGAGTAGCTTCATACTACTATGCTATCAAGGCATAGTACTGTGTCTTGTTACTTTCTAGGCATTCATAAAAGATAGCATTGATTTACCCTGCTACCATAGCAGAACTCTCAATTCTACCATCACACAATTTCTTAAGGGATATATCAATGGAAAATTTATCAGAGATTAGTATTTTTGAGTGTGAGAACTAGTTTTTTTGTTATATCACTTATTTTTGATGGGAAAGAGTGTTAAGAAATATATGAAGGCAAGTGATTATCTATTTCACTTGCCTTCTTGTATTTAATTTTCAACAGGATATTGTTAAAAGGGAAAAAAGGAACTAGCAATGATGTGCAGGTGATGAAAGATATATAACACAAATTGCACAGTAGCTCAAAATGATGACTTTAATGTTTAAGAAATCTTCATTATGATAAATATGAATCATAGGATAGGCATTGTCTAAACAAGTCTACTTGTTTGTGGTTTTTTAAAAAAAAGCCTTTTCAGAGAGCTTTTGATTTTGTGATTTTAATTAAAGTGTATAGTAATGTTACATGCTAGAATGTAGATGTGTTTGCAGACTGTTTTGTTTTCCTTGTGTTGCTAACAAATTTTTGTTAATCAAGCCTTTTCCTTTTTCAGAGATAGCCCTCCTCATGTTCCTGTAAAAGAGCTCTCCACGAAGTTGGTCATTAGCATCATTGGTAATCTGAGTTCTACAATTCGTAATTTCTTTCCAGATCTTCAGGTTTTCCCAGCCTTAGGCAATCATGACTACTGGCCACAGGTAAAACGAGTTAGAAATTTGTTCATCATATTGAGTGTGTTCCTTACTCCTGGGAAAGCACATCTGAAAAATAAGAGTTAATTATGTGTAACTGTTATTCTGGAAACAGAATTCTACACCTCTTATGTTAGCATTTAATATTATAAATAGTTCCACTCTAGAACAGAAGCTGTCTCTCAGAAGCAAATCACTCTCTGTGCTCTTACCTAAGGAAATGTTGATGCCAGGTAGAATCTGGACATGGCCTGAGGTCACACAAATTTATCACTAATCATTCCTCATGGCTTAGAACCACCACGTGTCAACATAGTTAATACACACATACTTTTCCTTACTGTGTATGTCATGCATGTGTATACAGTAACTTAAAACTATCAGAAGTGACATCATTAATGGACCGCTGAGCCTGTGGTAAATTTAAAACCTGCTCAAAGGCCTACTGGAAATCTGTCAGCTGGCATCACTAGATTTTTTTTTTTGTTGTTGTTTTTTAGCTAAAGTAATGGCAGAATTTTTGTCAAGTTCCCATAGTTTTTCCACTGCTATTAAAAATATATCTACTTTTCTTTCCTCATTGGACATTCAGATATAATCACATTGATGATTCACTAGTTATGTTTAGCTGAGGATGGTGCCTTTTCACTTTGACTGTGCTGAATTTTGTTCTTGGCATACTCCAAAGTAAACAGTTGCTTCATTTGTCCTTTAAAGTGTGTTGTGGGTCGATCTGGCAGCATACTGGATCAGAAGCAAATGCTGTCATTGGATGTTAGGGGATCAGAAGGGATGTGAAGCGAGTCAGCTGAAGTATTTTGTTTGAAATTCCTCATGGGAATTCAGTAACACCCCTTCACACCCTCAAGGCTTGTATTCCAGCTTTCTGTAGTATTTATTAGGCCTGACAGGGTGTAGGTTGGTGCAGCAGGTGGTTGTGTGATAGCCTGTGTCATTGCTGGAGTTGGTGGTTTCCAAGTAGGGGCGTAACAGAGGTGCTGAGAGACAGGGCAAAGGAAACGTGAGAGACAAAGTAACCAATAGATGTATATCGGAAGTGTGAGTGCACAAACCAAACTGTGACTTCAGTCCTCGGTGCTCTTACTGTGGTGGGGAAGCTTTGGCTTTTCATATGCACGAACATGGGGACAGGTTGATTCACTAGAAACGACTGGGAAAGTATCTTGATAAATAACACCTGAACTGAAGTGTCACAAAGTGTTTCATGTTCACTTTGTTTCAGTTTTAAAAATGTCTTAGCAGAGAATTGTTGTTATTCAGCAATCTCCTTTGATAGAGGAAAAAACCCTACAAAAGCCTTGTGAACAAAGAATGTAGAGACTTTTTCAACAAGTATGAATTTTGTTTGTGAAATTATATCTAAAGAGAAGAAGAAAAGATGCTCAGGAGGGGCAGATGGGCAGCAAATAGAAAATTGACACAAGCTGGTGATTGGAATAACTGGTGATTGTTGTTAGTTCTCCCTGCACAAAGCAACCCAGGAGCGTTTCTGTGATACTTCAAAATGGCATGCTTCACTAATGTGCAGAGCTGGCATGCTTCTCAGTTATTGTTTGAAAAAGACATGGGGTCAGACAAGCCCCACTATGGGTTCATTCCATCTTGTTCAATTTTTTAATGTTTGTTTTTTGCTCTTTATGACATTTCTTTTTTTTTTTTTTCATATGGATATGCTTGGCAACTGTCCTGTAGACTGGGAGCAATATGGAGCAAGCCACACACTGTATGTAGGCTGTTCCAAAGCAAGTGTAAAATCTGCGCACTTACCATGAACCATTTATTGCTCTCTTGTGTTCTGAGCTGTCTGTCCTAACAACTGAACAGTCCTGGGTGATTTTTATTGCAGAGCATGTTAAAAATACTACTCAAGTTGATCAAGCCCTGGGATACCTTTCAGATCATATATTGTGACCTCAGCCTTTCTGCATAGTCTTATTTATTTCACGCTCTTGCTCCTGCTTAAAACAAATGCCCAGACTGCTTCTAGCAGTTCAGAGAGCATTGACTTCCTGGGCCAAAGCACCTTCAGAAAAAAAAAAAAAAAAAAAAAAATAAAAAAAGAGAGAGAGTTAGTGACTGATAGCTCTGGCTCGAAGGTGTGTCCTAACAACTGATGTCTGGGCACTGCAATCAACAAATGTCTCACAGACATCGTCTGATTGCTCTGCTCCTAGACAGAGACTTACTTCCTAAACCTCTCATAACTCTAGTAGGTTTAGTTTCAAAGATTCTTAGAAAGGTCAAATTTTATGTTTAAGAAAACATGCACCACAATTTTTTCAACCCCTGTTTTTTTCCTTCTAGCACCAAGACTCCAGATATTTTAAGAAAGGCAAGGACAGGCTGGTATCTTCCTGTCAGGGTTAGATCAGAGCATGGCTTTCATAAGCCTGTGGCTCAGGCTGAAGAGTGCTATGGTCCTAATTAGAGCCAGTGGGAGAAAACATTGACAAAACTTTCTCGTGTACATTTTTAAATGCTTTCTTATGAGAAAAAAAGACATCATGAAATCATTTGTGAATTTCACCAGAATGTTTCTGAGGGGAGAAGTGGAGTTTTGTTTCTGAGGGGAGAAGTGGAGTTTTGTGGAGCTGCTATGAAACCCAAGTTATTTGAAAAAGAAACTTATTTTTAGACTTTGATATATTTATTAATTTTGCAGAATGTATGGTTTTCCATTCTACTGTATTCTTAAGGCTTGACATATTTCTGGCATTAGTTTAATAATGCATGAACAACACCTTGGAGTGAGTTCTAAGTTTAGGCATTTGTTCCTGATCTGCAATACTAGATATTCAGAAATTGGTTTTTTTTCTTTCTTGAATACCTCCTGGTGATGACTGGATACACTTACATGTTATGTAAGAGCTCAGGCAGTATTATTTAGTGTTTTTTTTTGTCTGTGTGTCTGAATACTAAGACTTAGTCAGGTTCTCCTCTCTCACAGGACCAGCTTCCTGTAACTACCAGTGAAGTTTACAATGCTGTAGCAGATTTCTGGAAGCCTTGGCTAAGTGATGAAGCAATCAGTACCTTCAGAAAAGGTAAAGTATGGCAGTAATACATTGTGAAGTTAGGGCTTAGAGAATTAATGTTTCTGTGGATCTGTGCTGTTTGTTTAGCTAAGTCTCATAGGATGAGTCAGAACAATGGATTATCTGTAATGCTTCTCCTGGACGAAGTTACTTATCTTTTTGAATGGCAATGCCTATATTCAGAATACATTTATTACTTTCTGCTGCAATATTTATCACTTCTTGTAACATGTTTAGTGTTATTGACTTTGTACCAATGCCTGTGAAGTATCTTTCTGCTTTCAAGACCTCGTAACACTTTTTAGACGAGGGCATATGATGCGCATGAAAACTTTACTTTGACGGGAAAAACCAGTTAAAATGTTGTTTCTGTTTTAATGATATATGTATTTCAGAGCATACTGAATAGGTGCATTTTTATTCAGGGTATGATAGCACATAGCTGTGGTGATTATGCTATTAATGTTTGTATGCAACTTACTAAACTGGCAGAATAATTATATCCTAATTAGAATTTTTCCTTTTTGCAAAGGACTGAAAGGTTCAACCCAATTTCCAATCCACTCAAACATTAGGGATATGGAAGTTTAATTTGTGTTTTTGTGTCCTGAATGAGAGCAAACTCTGAATAAGAGTGGAAGTAGAAACTTGGATAAGGATAATAAAACTCAAAGAGGCAGTTAAATATATTGTTATGCTTCTGTTGCCATGGCTCTATTGAAGTCCATGAACTATGAAGTTATACCTATTGAAAAAGCTCAGCATGCTAAGGAGAATTTTGGGAGCAAGGATTGAAAAATATGATTTTTACCTGTCATCATATCATCAGTCTGAAGTTAAATGACTTTCAAAGTACAAGGCTACTAAACTCAAACAGTTCTTCCTGAGGGAGCCTGTATGTTTGCTGCATTTCAAGAAGTATGGACCTTTAACAGCTACTATATCTGTCAAAGTGGAAGAAATATTACAGGGCACTTTTTCCATGTAATTTGAATAATTTCATCTAAATACTGTCAAATAAACGTAAAGATAATACAGGCAATAATTCATAAATAATCCAGTGTCAACTTTTAGTAAAATGTGGCTGAAAACATTGTTAATGTGTTCTAGTGGGATAAAGTGGCTTGAATAAGCATAATATTCTATTAGAAAGAGGAAGGTTGGGTATTTTGTCAGTGGTGTACTTTGATTATAAAGTTGTGCTTTGAAGCCTTTAATTTGTCATATGATGTTGGTCTTATTTTCACAGGTGGCTTTTACACACAGCTGTTTGAATCCAGTAATAGCCATCAACCACTCAGGATAATCAGTCTGAACACAAATTTATATTACAGCCCTAACAAGGTAACTGTGAATATCACTGACCCAGCCAACCAGTTTGCTTGGCTGGAGGAAATACTTGAAACCTCTTCACAAAAGCAGGAAAAGGTAGGGATCAGGATCAGAAGCTATCATTATTTGTTTCAATTTTGAAAAAAAGAAAAAAGAAGGAAGAAGTAGAGATAATGAGAGTATAAACATGCTTCTAGAAGACTAAAAATGCTGCCAAAGATACTACAAAGTCAAAATTTTATTTTTTAATCATTCCTCCTTTAATATGCCCATTTTACTGCAACAATTAATAAACTAGTTGAATGAAGTTTCTCAAATGATACAGTAAAATACCTTTTCTCTCCTACCATGTAAAGTACTGCAGAAGTCAGTATCTGACCTTTTTTACAGATAGCCTTTAATTTTAAAACATGGTCTTGACCTAAGACAAAAGCTAGCATATTTTATTTGCATTGTAATGTAATTTAAGTTATCAAAAATAGAAATTAGAAAAGAGTTTATCAGCACAAAACTTAGTCAAGCTGCAGTAATGCTATGATTTTAGTGTTATAATAACTTGTCTTTTAATACACAGGTTTTGAAGTGAAGGTTTAAATTGTTGGCTCCTGATGGATTGATTGATTGGTGTGGGGATTGGATCATCACCTGAGCAGTGGTGTTTAATTTGAAACATGGTTACATTTTGCTACAGTGTTGCAATTTTAGAATATTATGTTACAGTCAGGAGAAAGGAGAGATTTCCTTTCCTCAGGAAACCCTGCAGCATGTTAGTTGGTGTGTGCAGTTGGCACTAAGTCTCTAACTCAGACAGAGGGGTTTAACCAGTTATCCATGTTTCTGGTGAATCTGACTCTCTGGCGCAGACTCCGTAATACTCAAACATGAATTTTTTCTTGTGTCCCCTTGAGATGCCAAATTATAAGCCTTGCCCTAGTAGCTTACTTTTTTCATGTGGAGTAATTGATAACATTTTCCTTTGGCCTAAAATCATGCATAGATTTAGTGGAACATTTTTTCTCCCCAGTGAGATACTAAATTGATATTATAAACTTAAGCAATTTTCCTGTTGGGATTTTATATTAAAAAAAAACCTGTCATGATTTACAGCTTTTAGAATGCCATTTTTAAAGGCAGCATTATTATGAAACTGTGGTAACCACTTCTAGGATACAGCTAAGATTATAAGTTTCAAATGAAGGTGCTAATTGTGCTTTCTGTATTTAATTCCTTAGGTGTATATAATAGGTCATGTCCCAGTAGGATACTTGCCATATGCAAGGAATACTACAGCTATCAGGGAGTATTACAATGAGAGACTGGTAAAGATTTTTCGCAAATACAGTAGTGTTATTGCGGGCCAGTTTTTTGGACATACCCATAGAGATAGTATCATGGTCCTCCTGGATGAAGAAGGTAATGATGCTTATTGACTTTTGAACTTTTTCTTCCTGATTAAAAGCAAATCAATACTTTCTTGCATGCTCTTTCTAGTCAGCCTGTGTTATAAATAATTGAAAAAAGGAAATTGGGAAATACTGTTATTTATCTGCAGGAGTTCAAGTCTCACACACTCCAATTTTATTCCCAAAGAGAACCTTGAAAGGGTGTCTGTCTTTTTCTGTTGGTGTCAGCAGAGACTCCCCAAGCTTTCTATTTTTTTTTTTAATGAATCCTTATGCCTAGACAAGAATTTCTAGTCTTTCCTCTCTACTCTCACAGTGACCTGGGCAAATTATACCAGCCAGTTGCTATTGTGTAATGTGTCAAAGGGAATGTTCTCAGGCCAGCTAGACATGCTCTATGTTCTTGTATTTCCTGCATCATTACTGTGCCTCTCTGCTGAGTTCCCTGCTGCTTCAAAGTTAATTAAGATAAGGGTAAGCAGGAGGTAGGGGGAAGAAAGTCTCTGCCTGTTGCATCTCTTAGATCAGCTAATTTCCCTTCAAGAAAATCACCCACGTTGAAATTTTTGTTTATTGCTTTGAAATCCCTTAGTTCTAAGCATGGGCATGGCCATATGGAGCACACTTAGCATCTCTAAAGAACAATTATAATAAGTTTTTTATTCCCCATAGAACAGTAAGAGGTTCATTGCTTTGATTAATGTAAAATACCCAAATGTTAGGTGGCTCTTCATCCATGATTTGTATGAACTCATATGAGCAATGTCCAAAATGCTGACTAGGTAATACTATTCTAAATTTTTACCTTTTCACATGGTGTTAATCTCTAGTAAAAAAGAATCCAGCCCAGTGAAAGAATTGCCTTCTTTATTTTTTTTCTTTCAAATGATGCTCCATGCAGTGCTATACCTTTATTTTTTTACACTGTCCCATTTGTTCATGAAATCATCATCTCTACTGCAAATTTCACTGGGAACAGACTGATCTTAGTGTTTGTCATTAAAGTTTGCATGTGCAAGTAACCACTCCCCAATTATTTTAGTAATTTTGCATCTTTTGTCAAAATTTAAATAGTAATCAAATATGCATTGTGTTTGTCTGTACAGTTTTATACTATCTTCTATTCAGGACATTTTCCTCTTGACAAAATTCCAGAGAATTCAAGATAAATGCAATATTGCAGCCAACACCAGTATACTATACTGAGATAGAACTCATCTGTATTTTCTCCAGAAGAATCTACTGATTTCCAAACTTTCCAAACTTCTGCCTATATGTGGAGGCTGACCTTGTGATTTCACTGCTGTGGCACTGTCAGAGATGGGAATAGTTAGGGCTTCCTTTTTTGTTCCACAGAGAACTTCCGAATGTACTCACCTGCACATTCTGTCCCAATAAAACTCACATCCTCATGTTTCAGTTGCTGTAAGGTTGGTGTTCACACAGTAGGTGCTGGGCTACTAAAGGTCAGGTAATGAAACAGACCCTGGTGTTTCTAATAACATCCTAAATACATAAAGCAACATGTAAAATACTGTATGGAAACAACAACTGAAGTTTTTTAATATTTCTTTAGTAGAAATATACAAAATACAGAGACTTAACATATGGGCAAGACCATTTTGCAATTTTGCATGGGCATTTAAATTGGTTGGGAAGCCTCTAGTGTAAACAGTGGTACACACTGGAGTGGGTACCATGGTATTCCACACAGGGTTTAGTCTATCCATTGGAAGTATGGCAGTTCACAGTGATGCAGCTAATCAGGTGAAAAAAATTCTGATGTCTTTAAGACTGTCACTCTTGTATTTGCTGTGTTGGTACTCTACAAAAACATTTGTTTGAAAAAGTTTCCTTTCAAACATTCTATCTCCTCAATTTCCCTTTTTCTGCAGAAAAGCCAGTCAATTCCTTGTTTGTGGCACCTGCTGTAACCCCAGTGAAGAGTGTGTTGCAAACAGAGTCCAATAACCCTGGTGTCAGATTGTATCAGTATGATCTTTTTGACTACAGCTTGCTGGTAAGTAAAGATTTTAAAGCATTGTTTAAGTCATTTTAGTGTCAGTAAAAATTACAGCAAGATGTCAGTATTATGTAGTATTATGTAGTATTTGTAGTATTATGGCTGCTGGTGATGGAATTTTGGTGCCTACTCTTAGTTTTTCTTCCTGGGCAAAGGAAAGGAAATCTGAAAGAGAACTTGGTTGGTCTTTCTGTGTCTGCATAACTACCCAGTACTCTGGTCTGTATCAAATAGCCTTATGATGTAGGATCAAAGACATAATTTTTCGGGCCGAAGTCCTAAAACTATTTGTAGGGAGCTCTGCAAGAGTGAAAGAGGTTCACCTAAATCCTGGGCAGGCTTACATACTAATGTTGCCTGCTGGTGATAGCCTGAGTTTTGGGAGTCAGCCCATGAAATGTTTCTAAAGGGTGTAAAAGAGCTGATGAAGAAAGCACTTTTAACCATATGATGACTTTTGCAAGATCACAAAACTTCCTATAAAGAGTTTTTACAGAAAATATTAGATAAATTTAGAAGGAAAATAAAAAGTAGAAGACTTCTACTTTGTAGTTTCATGTGATTTTTGGAGATAAAGTGAATCCTGTGTAATTATCTTGGCTGTGAATGGTTTAGGCTTTCTGTAATTCAGGATAAAGTCTTGACCCTGCCGAGTTCAGTGACAATGCACCCTGCAGTTTGATTGGGACTGGGGTTTCTCTCTGGAGACCCATGCTAATTCAGGCTGCTCCTTTGTTGTGCAGATTTCACTCCTGCATCGACATGCCTCCTTTTCCTTAACTTCTCTCTGGGCCGTTCTTTTTCTGTCCATTCTGCCCCTCAAGTAGTGCCCACAGAAAAGAAACTTCTGGCTTTCACCCTTTTGCTCCACTCCTAAGGCAGTCACGAATGTTGTGTGGAGTTTGCACAGGAAAGCCCTCTAACGGTACCACTGCTGCCTCTGTGGCTCCTTTTACTTCTCCTCCCCATCCCCCCGCCATTACCACTCTGCAAGTACCAGCTTTGGGTGTAAGCCCAGCTCTTGGGGTGGGACGTGACCTTCTATTCACATGTGAATAATGAGGAGTGACAGCTTCCTAATCAATATATCACTCCAGAGACTTAATGAAGCAGGGAAGAAAGCAATACAGCAGTGCCTACGTTTTCTTTCATTCTTTTTTTCTTTTTTTTTTTTTAACTGTAGGATCTTTGGCAATTTTACTTGGACCTCAGAGAAGCCAACAAGAAAAATGAATCAAACTGGAAATTAGAATACATCCTGACTAAAACTTATGGCATTGAAGACTTGAAGCCAGAAAGCCTATACGAAATGGCCAAGCAGTTGGCTATGCCACACAGCACACTGTTTGAGCAGTATTACAGTAACTATATTGTGAGTTATGACAAAACTATTCTCTGCGAAGAGGGGTGCAAGACCTGCCAAATATGTGCAATTCAGTATTTAGATTCCTCTTCATACACCAATTGCATCAATCAGGAGGCAATGTGGAGATGAAATCTCTGTGCAGTTAATGCAGATAGTGACTTTAGCCTGTGATTTAAAGAGCCTGCTTGTTCTTTTGCTCAAGCACTGACATGCTGACAGGGAGTCTGTGGGACTTCTCTGCATTTAAGGGGAGCAGTAAAACTCCTTATATCTTTCTTCTTGCAAATATGTTTTCCTTTATCATATAAATAAAAGTTTATTTGCTTTATAATAGTGGCCAAATACTTTGCTGTTGTGTCAAGTGTCCTGTACCTTCTCTAACAGGCATCCCAGTGTGTGGAATAGAAGTTATTCACTCAAGCCTTTGTAAATCCAAGTCTTATTTCTCAGGGTGTGTAAACATAGGCAATGCCATTCCAGGCATGGGATTTTTATGGGGGCAGGTTTCAACCACTGGCTGTCATCTGCAAACTGAAGTCAGCAAAACCTGCATTTGCTGAGACTTGAGTGCAGTTATGTTGTTGATTCAATGCCAGTATTATATATCTCTCTGTGCCAAGTTTTCCTTGTTAATCCTTCAAACCCACTTCTTAGGGGCATTTTCTAATGATGGCATAAAAGTGACTTAATGGAACACAAACCTCATCCTGTAAATGCTTAATCTTTCAGAATATGTTTGCCCAGCACAGAGGGCTTTTTTTTCCTTACAATAGAACTATGTACATTGATACAGCTGTCAAGAAGTGTTCTGGTATGAGATTTTGCAGAAGACCATATATCAGGATTAAATTGATCAACGTCAGTAATTGGACTCAGCATATACATTCTCTGTGTGGCACAGGTAAATATTTACTTGTGCTGTTTCTTAGGTTTCTTTTTTTTCAAAGAGCAATCTAGTACTTAATGTAAAGAGTATCACATGTTCAAATTTACAATTGCAGAGATTGCTTCTTCCTCTTCTTATGGCTAAATATGTGCACAAGACAATGCTATTAAGATGACCCTTTATTTGGTGTGTGTATAACCAAGAAGGACCTTTACCCATTTTTTTGCCACATGAAGAGCTATACTTTTGGAAACTTTGGTCAACAAAATACAATACAGACCCTGCTCTATATTATCTCTGAGTAAGGGGAGCTGTAGAAGTGGCTACGAAACAAATCCAATTGATGGGTTTTTTATAATGAGATTAAAGCCTTTACTGCCTCTGTTGAGGAACTTCCTGGGTTTGTTTCTACTTAAGCTTAAAATATGCAGCAGAAAATTTTCATATAAAGTTTTGGAGTCTGTAGCATGCACAACTGTAGACATGGATACCTCAGATTTCTCATGCATCAATCATCCACAGAGGAGATGGTTGGTTTGTGAAATTTGCATTCAGAAACATCGTCCAGTGCACAGCAGGCAGTCCTGTATTTTAAATTCAGTGCTTGGAGAAGATATGGTGAACGTAACTCTTTAGAGCTATCTACCCTGCCTGGCCTCAGATGGATCTGGATATGTAAATAACCTAAATTAACATAGGGACTGTACAGACTGTGATTGTACAGACTGAAAGGAAATGCCATAAAGTTTCCATTCTGAAAGCTCATGATTCCCTGTGTGTTGTATGTGTCCCTTGGTTGTGATTCTCATCTGTGTGTTTATTTAAAAAATGCCTGTTACCAGTACCCATTTTCCAAGGGAAGCAGGCAGAATTGTGGGTGGATAGCATAAGGGCAATTGGAGCTGGCAGGATAGCTGAGCTTCCTCCAATTTGCCAGATGGATTTTGTTCAGTTCAGTTTTGAGCTTTAAACCACACTGGTTTCAGTAAGTTCTGTGGCTTCTGTTTAAGCTTAAAACCTACAAGACATCATAGAAGCACTGTAAAAATTCTTCCATTACAGGCTTCTTTATCGCTAAACTTTAGGGAGAGCTGACCATGTGGTGATTTAGTTGCTACAGAATTCTAGGAAGAGGGGTATGTGCTGCTCATGGAATGTTGAACATCCTGCTTAGTAGGTTAGTTGGGTTTTTTGGGTTTTTGTGTCTGTGTGTCAGTAGATGTTGTTTAATTAACATGAAAAAATGAATGCCTCCAAATGTCTAAATAGTGAGCTATGATCCAGGTGTACCTTTTGTGTTTGTTTTTTTTTTTTTTGATGTGGACTCCAATTGAAGCCAAGAGTTGAATGGCACCAGCCAAGGTCTTTTTTGTTTCAGACAGAGGGTTATAGCTACCAGGGTTACAATTAGCCAGGATATATCCCCTAAGATACATCCTGTTATGCAGGCTGGCATTCTCTGCTTTTTCTTTATGTAACTATAGCCATGGAAGTGCAAGCATAACTGGACGAGAAAGACCCAGCTATATGTTTGACTGCACCATCTTGTAACTTGGAGGTAAACCAAGGAGCGAGCTTCCAGAGATGTTGCAGTTGAAAATACATGGCATAAATCACAGGAATAGCTTAGATACCTAGGCAACATGCCTGGGTGTAAGGGGAAATAGAGGGAGACCATGATGTTCTTGTTTTGGGTTCCTACTTTATTCCTTCATGGATCTAGGAATGTTCTACAAGAAAGTTACCCTGTGCAGACAGAAGCTTTTCTAAGGAATCATGGAAAATGTCAAAGAAGCATGACCTAATAAAGTAGCTGACCCTTGTAGACCAGATTCCCACTTCACTTTTCAGATGATATTTTTATGGCCTCATCTTGAAATGAAGAAGTAGGGCGAATATTTGTAAGGCTACATTTGGCAGAAAGACAAATTACACCACCTAGTGGAGTAAAAAGGTTTTAATTTATCTGCAGTTGAGCTAGAGGCAAATAAACAAGGATTTCTCAAATATTCTAGGATTTAACTCCTAGCTTTTGCAGGTAACTAGTTTCCAAAGGAAATATTGCTACTTCTTTATAGCAGTACTGCCATGTTGCACTTCTTCTGGGTATTAAATGTTGCTGGCTTCTAAGAGGCCATGTCACTTGATGGATCCTGAGCCCTGCGATGGGTACGTGTCTCAGCCCCCATCCAGGGAAGAACTGAGTGAATTTCCACAGGGAATCCTGTGGAAACTTATGTCCACATTAACAGGAACTGCAGCCTAGTTGAAGGATGTTAGATGTTCCCTTGAAATGCAGCTGCCAGCTGCAGTTACATCTGAAAGAACACTCTCCAAGAGCTCTGGGCAACATGAATAAAGGCACAGTAACTAAGGAGATCAGTAAACTGTGTTCAAAGCTGTGTTTCTGATCCAAACCGAAGTGAAGGTGCATCCAGACAGATATGTTAATTGCTTTAGATTGCACTCATTAGTGTCTGGATGTGATCTCATCAATTCTATTGTTTTCACTTGTCAGCCTGAAGAAATGAAATGACTGAAGGAGATGGGACTGGAGAATATGTGAGTGACGTATTGTTAGTAACATTTATGAGTATAAAACCAGAAGCAGGTAATTTTGTATTCTTTTGTGGTGAAATGGACAAATGATGAGCACACAGCATTTCCAAGGAAAAGTATCTAGTGTAATGCTGTATCTAATTTCCCTCCGTGGAAAAGCAATCTCAAGAAGGTGAGTTGTTACATTGGTCTGGGAGTAAAATAAACCTCGTGGGAGTCCCTCTCATTCCCAGTGAAAATGAACTATGCCAATGTCAATGAAGAAAGAAACTTTCAAGATTGCTTTTCTTCCTTATTTTCCAAAAGCTGAAGACTAGGTTCTATATGCTTACCACTAGAGCTTTCAACAAGAAAATACTGCTTTAGGTAATTCATTTGTCATCTACCAGGCCTAGGTTTCTTGTTCTGCTGGGGGAACATCCTACCTATGAATTCCACCAGTTTAGTTATTTCCTGATCTGCAAAGAACTCTAGTGTAAGGTGAATGTTATTTTCATACTGTGTGTGGAATATCACAAATGTAGGAACTCAAAAACCCCCCCAAAACATAAAAAAAATAAACAAACCAAAACAAAAAAAAATTTAAAGTACACTGTGTATGCTCAATTAATTTCTGGTGGTTGTGGGAATAGTGAAGGCATTGTACTAAACACTGCTATTGTCCTACTGATCACCATATATGAATTCCTGCCAAAGCAGGTATCAGGAGAGTAGCCACATGTAGGATGGAACATTGGTTCATGACTGAAAATACAACCAAGTAATCAACTGAAAAAATGCTGGAAGGAAAACTACTGGAAATGTGGCAACCTCAGCCTCAAAGACTTAATGAAGCAGTGGGAAGAGCACAGAGATGCTTACAGATGTGGTCAAATTGCAGCTGTTCAAATTCAACTTATGGTGCCTTCTGTGATAGAGCTGCATTTATAGAACATTTAGAAAATTGCTTCTATTATCTGCATTTGTATCAAATTTAATCTGGATCTACCTGTCAAATATGTTACATCTAATTACTGAAATATTCCCCCATCGTGCCTTCTAGCTTGCACTGGGTAAGAAAACTGGACATCATTCTCATACCCTATAAACTCTTTGGAGGATTTGAAAGCAACCCCTCAGACATCAGGAATAACTGAGCTGGAGAAGCTGCAAATGTGGACCTGGACAGAAAAAGTCTCTCCAATCCTGATATTTCAGTATTCCCCACTGGAATAAAATCAAGACTGTGCCAAGGTTTTAGGCAGAGAGAAGTGCAAAGTGGGGATTTGCACCTGAGCCTGTGACCTTCCCTCTCAAGCATTTGCTATGCATTGTCGTGGTGTTGACTATGCTTTCTCCTTCTACCCTGGAACTTAACTACTTTCTAAATTAAAATTTTCATTGGGTCTGTTATGTTTATGTATAAAAATTCTGATAATGATGCAGCATTTTCCACTGAAACTGTAAAGCAATTCTCAAAACTTCTCCCACATGCTATAATTGACACCTTGCCTGTCCAACAGAGTACATGCCAATGGATGCCAGTAAAGCTGCAGCAGCTTTGTTAGTCCTGAATAGTCTAAGATTGATATTTTGTGCAGATCAGAAGATCAGCTGGTAAATAGTGACTTAAGAGCACTGAAATTAGTAAAGTGATGAATTAATAAAGAAATTAATAATTTCTACTTGAGATTCAGGAATGGGTTTCAAATATACCTAAAAAAGTATTTTTGTGTGACATAATGCAGTCCTTCCTGGAACTGAATAAACAGACCCAGGTGGCAGTAGCAGAGTATCTGTATCAGTATACTGCTTTTCCTGGAATAATTCCCCTTTTAGCCCAGAGTGACATGATAACAAAGCTGTCCTGCTTCCCTTCCAAGTTCCCCAGGATGTTTGCCTGTGTAACATTGATTTATGACATGCAGATACATACCAACAAACTTAAGTGTACAAACCCAAATGAATTGTGCTCCCAGATGTTCTGGTTTGATGTTTTTGACTATAGATGGAGCACTCTAATACAGTGTTTCTAAGGAGGTAGGGCACTCTTGTGGATTGGAGTTTACAAGACAATTCAGGCATGCCTAAGGCTGCTAAAGAATAGCAGTTTTTCTATGATCTTATATAAGCTTTGAAACCCAAATCTCTGGTATTCAGTCTAGCAGGATTTTCCTTCAAGTGGGGGTGGTGATAAAAGCCTGTCATTGTGTCACTCAAAATATATGCAGGAAAAACTCCTCTTCCAGATGGGTAGAGTGCTTTAAAACTCTTGCATGCTACTCTGGCCTTTTTATGCTGTATAAAATGGGAAACATCCATTTTTAAGCACATTCAAAAACATTCCTTGGCCAACTTCTCATTTCTATTTTGTTGGATGTTTTAGGCAGAACTCGTCTGATATATTAGAACATTTTACATCTATGAAAGCTGCCATCTGCCACAGAGCCAGCTGAAATTTAAGACCTTGGTAAAATATCATGCTAAAAGATTCTGAGGTTGTTGGAGCTGATTGCAATGAAGTGTGCATTCTTATCTATCCTTGACTGAGTCACTGCAAAGAACATTTAACTTAGTCGCTCACAGGATATTTGATGTTGTTTTTACATCAACCTAGCTGAAACCTTCCAGCATTTCTAATGACTTTGTTAATAGCTAACAAGACATGTTTCAAGCTGTTTGTTCTTAACAAAGTCTCCTCTTTTGTTGTTTCTGGTTTTGTTTTTTAAAAATCTAATTGAAAGTATTTATACAGAGCTTGAAATTCTAGACAGGCACAGGATTTGCTCAGAATAATTGCCAGTGCACAATGGAGGCATTTTCTATAGTATTTTTTTAATATTTCCCCTCCTCCAATCCCATGGCCCAAGTAAATTTCTGCTAAGCAATGTCAAAAAACCATAGCAACTATCTTGTGACAGAGCTGAGGAGGTTTTGTTCTGCAGAGGACCCATTAATCACTACACTGCCCCAAGCCCACAGTCTCATCCAATGTGATGCTGGGAATTTTCTGCTGAAAACAGTTGCTAAATATTTGTATACGTGGTGAAGAGCTCCCCACGAAGTGACCCACGGGAGGAAGTGGAGTGTGCTACTAGCAGGGTGTGAGACTCTACAGATGGAGAGAGGGGTTTCTATCAGCAGGAAACGGGGGTTTTCCCTTGAGTCTGGTCAGGGGAAGGAGGATTAGGAGTGGGGAGTTTGCCAAGGGAGTGGGTCAGAGGCAGCCTGGGGGGGCGAATGCTCTCACTGGGCTCATCGGGGCATTTGTTCAGTGTTTCTCCATCGGTGCAGGTGCTGGGGCTGGAGTGCTGCTCAGCAGGTGCTGCTGCTCATGGCAGTACACATGAGCTCCCTGCCCTCTGCAGCTCCCTGGGTGACCTCCACCCCTCTCCTAAGCCCATCCCTCTACCCAGGATTTTCAAGTCACTTCTCTAAGGCCCCAGGTTTTTCCCTGTCATAGAATCATGGAATGGTTTAGCTGGAAGCTGAAAGATCATCTAGTTCCAATGCCACTGCCGTGGTCAGGGACACCTTCTACTAGACCAGTTAGCTCAAAACCCCACCCAACCTGGCCTTGAACACTTCCAGGGCTGGGGTATCCACAGCTTCTCTCAGCAACCCTCTCTGTCACCCAGTCATACTTCCTCTTTTATTTAATTGTTAAATGTCAGCTATTACTTGTTAGGGTTTTTTTGCGTAGTATCAGTTCAAGTTTTCAGGGGAGTCCATCATTCAGAATATGGTTAAAATTAAGGTTTGATACATTGAAGCAGTCAAAAAATTACCACTCACTCACTGCATTTACTTCTTACTTAGTCCATAAGACCTTTCAGCTGCAGCAGAAATCCTTCCCACTGGAGTTTGTATTGAATATATTAGCTGCACTGACACAAACAGCGTCATAGTGCCTTAAATGACTTTGGAAACTCAGAATCCAGAAAATCAGCAATTGGAAAATCTGAATGTTGCTCTTCCTGTATCCCAATTATCAGTATTTACCGCACATACACAAACAGTAAACTCCTTACAACCCTTATAATTTTTGCTACTTTCATATAGTTGTGCAGAAAAGCAATTGCTGTGTGAGCAGCTGGATAGAGGCAAGAGTGGTTGTTTGCGCATGGAAAAAGGGTGGCCCTCAGCTTCTGGAGTGCCTTTTGGATGGAAAATAGGATCCTGTCTTGCCTAATGATTTATGTGAAAACATGTCAGTACTTCTCAATGCCTCCAAGGGGATGTTTTCCCACAGAAATTTGCATATCTGCCCCAGTGCTGTCTTCACATCTTTTCACCAGGCCCTGTTTTGCCGCCACTTCTCGGGACAAAGATAGCATTAACAGCCAGGGCCTCATGGTGTGCCATTTCCTTGCTCATACATTGAGTCCCTCTTTGAGGCCCCCAGCTGCATTCAGGGTCTCTTTGCTTTGCTTTCCCTCCCGAAGGAGAGCTAAGGCCATTTGAGAGGGACCTGCCCCTTCTCCTGTAAGCCAGGGTAAGTCATATCATGACCAGGGGAGGTGAAATTCTCTTCCTTCAGCTGCAGTTGCACAACTGTTAACATACTGCTGCTAAATAAAACATCACATTAGGTTTGGGGGTTTTTGGGCTCTGTTTCTGATACCCCTTTTCTTAGATATTTTTTTAGGTGATAATTTTTTCTTAACACTTTGTTTGTAGGTGTGGTGACAGATCAGTGTCCTCTGCTTAAATTGCAAAAGGTTAGCTCTATGTAGGGTATTGCATGTTCAGCTTGAAGAATAATCACACACTTTCTTTGTTTAAGTATAAGGCCCACCTCTCAGTTTATGCCAGCTTAAGGAGTGTTTAGCCTACTTTTAGAAATCCAGATTTGGGAATTTTTCTTGTTTACATTTATGAGCAATCACAGTGTATTCCTGAAGACACAGTTTGACAAACAAAGTAAGGAGTGGTGAAAAATGTGAATTAACCAGTGCTAATTGGTTAGGATGACACCTAGGTTGGCATGTTTAGACTCTGGTGTAACTCCAGGGAGGTCAGGATGAAGTCTGCTTATACATCATCTACATAATTTAACTCAGGATATGAGAAAGCAAATAATACATAGACAGAAAACTATGTTTTTGAATAATTTTTCAGGAGAGAAAAAGTCTTCAACATACATGCCAGATATAGAACTAGAAATAGCAATTATATTTTAAACTTTCTTACTGTGTAACTAGACAGGTCCTACACTTGTTAAATTCCTTGCTTCATTCAATGCTTTCAATTGTGGTTTTTAGTGTCTGGCCAACTTTTATTTCAAGAATATCCTTTTATTTTTGCCTTTCTGAACTTAGACATTTTCACCCATTGATATGCAAAATGATAAATCATTGAATTTAGTGGTTAGGGAATAGATTCTGAACTTTATACATAATATATGCAATGCATATAAAAGAAAGAAAAATTCAATCTCTTTTCCGGTGCAGGTCTTAAGGTGCTCAGAATCAGTTATGGTTTTGGTTTCCTTGTTAAAAATTACCAGATCTCACTATTTTACTCTCACAACTCTCTATTCTGCCCTCATCTCTCTCCCAGTTATGAATTACTAGCATTATGGGGGAGGCACACTCTTCGTTTTGTTGAATGTTGTAAAATATTCACTAGAATCATACAAGAATTTGTTCTGCTGCTGGCAGAAAGCAGCTCTATAAACAATGTGCTCCTTTGTTTGCCTGAAGCATAGTAACAAATGGATTATGTGTAACAACCATCTATAGGGCTTTTATTTCATCTCCATTCAGGCTCGGCGTGTTTTGCACTGCTTTTAATGAGGCTGCCTGAACTATGGTAACCCTGTGGTACATTTGTAAGCAAGAGATATTGGATGAATCAGCCCCTTCCAGGACTGCATTATGAGGTGATCTGCTTTCATTACAGGATTTATTTTATAGGTGGTAGACCTCAGTGAGAGGATACTGCAGGCACAAGCAGCACTTATCCGCTCTGCAAGGCCAAGTTCGGGGTCTGCATGAATGTGAATCTGCTTTCCCACAGTCAAATCTTTCATTGCATGGCTTGAAACACAACCATTTTTGTGCATGACCTCTCCTTTGCTTCCCCTCTGCTTCAGACTCATACTGGAATGATTGATAGTCCTTTATAAAATACTCCATAAAGAACTATTTTACTTCCCCATGAACATGAAAGCCTTGGGTCCCCTTACACATAACAAGTACAAAACCCAGCATCTCACAGCAGAATGAAAAGCCTCTTCTGCTTTCTGCCTTTCTAAGTGTGAAGGTTTCCCCTCTGGAACTGGAAATGTTTATTCCCTACAATGGAGCTCACTGTTGTCAAAACTAACCAAACACACATTTATATAAGTACAGATAGGTGGCTTCTTTTTTTTTTTTCCCTCTGGAGATCTATGTAGGCTTTATGGATTTTTTTATCCCTTTTTTTTTTTTTTTAATATCACTTATAAATTTTACCAAAACAATCCATTCTTTGGATTCTCAAGTGGCATAGTGCCCTAGTTATCTTTTGTGATTTGTTTGAATATTTTCACTACCTTCTGTTTGTTCTGCTGCTTTTCAGTCACTATCAGTATCAACACTAGGTAGATTTTGCCTAGGAAAACCTGTTTCAGTACAATTGTGAGCATGATAACGAAGTAGATAAAAGCAAAGCAATGTGCTTTGTTCACAGGCCTCATCTTCCTCTTTCTAGACACATTTTCTGTAAGTCACTTGAAATGCTTCGATGTTAAAAATTACAACTCAAGCCAGTCTTGACTTTGCTTAGAGGACCTAGTGAAAAACAGGAAATGGTTGGAGAAATACAAAAAATCATAGAATCGTTGAATGGTTTGTCTTTGAAGAAAGCTTGAAGATCATTAGTTCCACCCCTCTAATGTGGGCAGGGACACCTTCCACTAGACCAGGTTGCTAAAAGCCCCATCCACCCTGGCCCTGAACACTGCCAGGGATGGGAAATCCACGTCCAGAAGCCATTGCTTTAGGTAACACCCAGAACAGGACTAACCTTTAAGAAATCACTGTTGTTAGTTTTTTTCAGATTTCATGTTTGAAAGGTGGCTTTGGGAAGGAATTACTGGCAGTGAGGTAAAATCAGGTTGAACAGTGAATTGCCAGGTTATAATGAGAATCCTAACAGCACAGGACTGCAACACCTTGTGCGAATGGTAGTTTTTGCTACAGAGCAGAGCACTGAGATGAAAAGTACCATGAAGAAAAAGGGTGAGGTCATACAACATAGCTTGCTATTATAGGAAAAGAAAAAAGTCTGATGATGAGGACAACTTAATTAGCAAAGAAAACTGCTTGGGGGAAGACTGAAATTTTCCAAACACTCCTCTCCCCAGCTCTGTTTTCCATAAGAACATAGAGTGACAGGCTCAGGGATTTCACCAGTTGTTGTTAATTTTACTTTTTAATACAGAAGTCCTTTCCAATTTCTAAGCACTTCTAATTTCTGGTTTTACTAGTGCAATTGTAGCCCCTCTACTGCACACATTTCCTGCTGTTATAAACATCTGCATGTGTGCATGTATGAGATGAAGCAAGGTAAAGAGAAGAGACCCTGAATGTCCTGGTGGGTGCATGGCTTTGCTGTAAATCTCAGTTTCAGCACCATCATTTTTATGTGTCAATGTCCAAATGCCAATGAGAGACATGACTGCCCACAAGAAAACTTCTGATCTCCCAAATGAAAATGTTCATTAGACTTTTTGTACATGCACTATATGTCATTGAGCTGCAGAAACAAGCAGCACCTGCATACTCTTGAGAAATGAATGTAGCAGATAGAAAATTGAAAACCTATTGTGAAACACTTAAAAAGTCTGATGACAAACTTGAGGGGAGGCTTTTTTTTGATGAATATTTGTGTTGCTGGGTGATAACTAGGGCTTTACTGTTTGTTTTTTCTTTGTGTGCTAATGAGTATAAAGGCATGCAGGTTAGCTACCTGGGCACTTATTTTCATAACAATTAACAATTAATTAATTTACCACCGATAATTTGGCTGAATTAAAATACAGCACATTTCAAACTCAAGGCTCTGGAAAGCATGTAAAACATGCATGCTGTCTGACACCCCTTATGCAAGTTTAAATGATACCACAATGTCTTGGGAAGCTGCAGCTGAAAAGTACTTTTTGACTTTGGAAGTTGGTCCAGTTTTAAGGTGAGAGATGTTTCAGATAACATGGAATGCTTAATTCCTCCCACCGTCCTCCTCTTCTTTCACTTAAGTCTAAAATTTTCTCAGAAAAACTTGGCTATGTACTTTCAGTGTCTTGCCCCTATGAAAACAAGCTGCAAACTTCCACTGCTTTTCATTCCCCAAGTTCTGTCAAGAGGCTGTAAGCATTCTGAGACACAAAGTGTTTGAATGTGTCACCCCAGCAGGTCAGTCTTTAGTAGGCAGAGTGAAGGCAGAACGAAGACTGAAAAACTAGATGTAGTTAACAAGTTTGCTAGCAAAGATAAATCCTGTATTTACTACATTCTACTGTGAAGGAACCCCAAATATTTGGGGGTTTGCATTCTGTGTTAGGTGTCTGGCAAGATAGCACAACAAGCCTGAGAATTATTCATTGTCCTTCTGCGGCCACCTATCCCTAGCTGTAATAATGTACCTCATTTTTTAAAATTAAAACGGGAAAGTTGACAAGCAATCACCAAAAGATTGCATAAGGATTTTTTTTTCTCCATTGAGAATAATAAATATTTTTCAGGCAAAATGAATTTTCAAAAAAGACAAAAAAAAAAAAAAAGAAAATAAAAGAAAGAAAAAAAGAGAGCAGACTGGTTTTAAACCTACTGCTTTAATGTTTCTGTTTAAATGTGTGCTAGTAGACATCTAGCTCACTAATTGCCCGACAAGGAACTGTGCAACAGTTGCAGAGATAAACTGCCTTCGGTTATCTGACATATCTGACATCACGGACCCGCCTTTGAGCTGATCTGTGTGAATGCGTCTGCCGCTTGAGGCAATGTGGCTATGCTGATTTACATCGGGAGAGACCTGCGAAACGAAAACAGATTTGGTTTTCTTCCTTCTGCGTTTACCCCAGCCAGCCCCAATTTCACAAAACCCCGTTCCACCAGCTAATAACGATCGCCATCCTCATCATCGTAACCATCATCACCATCACCATCATCATATCGGCAGCCCAGGCGGGCTCCCCAGCGGGAGCCGGGGACCGAGCGGGCTGCGGGCAGGCGGCGGGGCGGGAGCTGGGAGCCGTCCCTGTGCCGAGGGGCAGATCCCCTGCCCTTCATGCTTGGCTGGCGCTTTGTGGCCGCCTTTGTGCGGCGGCGGGGCCGAGGTGCGAGGCGGCGGCTGCGGGGCCACGGCCGCGCCATGCCTGGACAGAGCATGACCAGTCCGGCCGCAGCCACTCACCGCCCGCCTTCCCCTCGCATCACCATCAGCCCATGGCTTGGCGAGACGGAGCCTAACAGGATCCTCCTTGTTCTTCCTCTTTTCATGGGCGAGAAGAAAGCCTGGGAAAAGAGCAGGGATCCCAGACCTTCCTTGAGAACAGCCGAATATTGTCTGCATGGTAATGAAGGGAACAAAACGGCGAACGCGCGGCGCTCTCTCCCCGGCGAGCCGGGCGGCACAAAGGCAGGGTGTGTAATCGGAAGGATGGGCGCGGGCAGCGCAGTGTGCGGAGGAAATAACCTCCAGTAACCCCCGCGGCTCCTGGGAAGACCAAGCACTTCCCTCGCTCCTGTTTTTCATGGCAATTGGTTTGGAGAGTGTGTGTCAGTATCGTAGCAGAGGAGCCAGATCTGTTTCAAAAAAAATATTGTAACACATGGTGTGCATTTATGATTCCTGTTTACACCCACAAAGTCAAGATGGTTACATTTGCACAGCTTGTCCTTGTTTTTGCAAGCTCCTGGTATTTTCTTAAGATAAAGTGATTCCTTCTTTGCTTTGTTTGAAATTCAAAAGAAGCTTATTTTTTTTCTGTTTGCAATGTGGTTTTCATTGTTGCTTCTTTCAAAGGTGGAAAAGTGGGTTCACGTTATATATACTTTGGACACCATAAGCACCTGAACCATTTCCATCTGTTGGGGACAGGTCCAGCTTTTGTGAAAATTCTGTTTCTCACAAAAGTCCATCTCTTGGCAGCCAGGCACAGTGTCCCTGTGGAGAAAAAACACGGTTGTCATGGGAGACGGGGATCATGGAGAGAGAAAACAAGTTTTGTGAGCCGTCAGGGGACTTGTCTCATGAGGCAGCAAGCTTGTCCTTCTCTGGAAACCAGAGCAGAGCTTGGCCATGGGGTGGTGAGCTCTTGGAGGACTTCTGCTGTTGGACTCTTCCACCACACCTCTGCATGGGCTGTTGTCTAGTACTCTCCAGGCAGGCATTCTCCTCCACACCTCTCTTTGTTCCCTAGTTCTGTTTCTGGTGCATGTGATACTCCTTCTAAAACGTCAATAAGGAGGATGTAATCCAGATGGCTATAGGAACCTTTTTTACCCCAGAGCATCTGTTGGAGCTGCTAAATGAAATAAAGTGTGATGCAGAGTTGGAAGTATTTCAAAATTGAGCCCTAGGATGTGTTACATATGTGTTCATTGCATACAGGATATCCATCTACTCAAATGCTTCAGGGCTGCTTAACAGGCTTCTTTTGATATCTCTGCTCCATTTTAAAAATTTTATATTTTTGATCAGGGCTGACCAGAATAGTAGGCCAGAACTGTATCAGTGACCTGTGAAGTTGCATTCATACCTCTCCATCTCTGTTAGCATTTCTTTTCCTCGTGTGCACTGCACAGCTTTGCCTCATAACTCTCCTGTGACTGACCAACACACCCAGGTTAACCCCTGCTTTATTACATGTTGCATAATATGAAAAATATAAAACAAAGGTCTCTAGAAAAATATGGAACTTGTACTTTTTTTGAACTATTGAATGCTGTTCATAAAGCCTTCCTGATCTCTGCAGTGATAAACTCATCCACCAGTGCATGAGATCTGATTATAGCCTTGCACTATGACAAATGTTACCACGGGTTACAGAATTATCCACTAATTAAAAAGAAGTTGCTATAATTAAAAGAGTCTTCATTTGAATGTGCTTGTACAAAGAAAGACCTCAGTTCATCTTCTGAGCTGTGATGGAAGCTCTCAGTGGACTCTGACAGGCAGAAAATGGGAAGAATTGTCTCAGCTTCATAGGCTATTCAGAGCTTTATGGTAATTAATTATGTAAATAGTTGTGTGTTGTTCATTTCTGTCTACAAAACACACATGCACATGAAGATGAATCATGCTTCCCATAAGGAGCTAACAAGTGCAGTAAGTTTGCAAATAGTCATGCAGGAGATTTCTTGACAGTGCAGTAATGGTTGCAGTCCAAAATGACACTATCCAAGAACTGTGTGCATTCTGTAGTGGTATTAGCCCAGGTAGAACAAGGTTCTTATAACCGATTTTTTTTTTAATCCTAAAACTTAATTTGATTGGCTAGAAACAAATAAAACTAATGCCTAAACACACTAGTCTTGTTCAAACCACATCTACTTCTCTCAGAGTCCAACACATTCTTAGAAAACTATTGACAGGGATGTATTTTTCCTTATTTGGCTGAAAGACTAGATAAAGTACAAAAGCAAAACTCTGCTTCAGCAGCTTTTCCCAACGATTAAGGAAGCAGTTCAAGCAACTAAAATAGGCTGTAACAAAGCTTTTTTTCATTCAAGAAGTGTACATGCTAATCCTGGAATCATTGTCGAGCCAATTTACGTGTTGAACAAAGCAGTGCTTCAGCTTTGTATAACTCTTTAGTGCCCTCCCCTGTCCCAGCATGGAAATGCCTATGCTTGGTAAGATAACTGTTTAAATATAGTTAAAAAAATAATTTTGTGACTTTATTACTAAATTGAGATGTTACTCTTGTCTGTTTTATCTCTCAAATCAATCTATTGGTCTTAAAATGGGGAAGGGAGCATTTCAATTATTCAGGGAACAAGAAATCAAAACCACAAAAGGACTGTGTGTGAGCCATGTTTTTGTTTTCCATATTCTTTTCCAGGGGTCATGATGATATTGACTTCCCAGTGAGATATGTCAGAGAACCAAGTGGAAAAAATAAGTTAACAGTAAAACTTACCACTCTCTAGGTCAGTCAGATATTCTTCCATGTGGGTCATTTAGCACTGAAAATTGTGTGCATTTCTCCTGGATGAAAGGAAGGGACAGGTGTGCTATCTAAATCAACACATTGCTTAAAGAAAGAATGAATGTAAAGGTGCCAGTGTACAAGAGAATGAAGTCAAATATCTACTGTGTGTGCAGATGCAGAAGACCCACCTCATCTATAATTTTAGATGGCTTAACTGGCCTTTAACTGGCCCTGTGGAGAGCCAGGGCAGCATCTCCACAGCCTCTCTGCCCTGGGACCATGTCCCCTGCAGCCTCACTGTGTGCTACTCTATGCCAGTCCCATGGAAGAGCAAGAAGGTTTGATGCAGAGTCAAGAGACTCAGATTTCCTTGCTAGATGGCTACCTAAAACAGCTGTGGTCCTTGCTTGGAAAAGGATTGTTGCTTCACACCCTTGGACCAGTGTTTCTACTGTATTTCCTTATGTAATATGTACCTCATTTTCTTCCTGGTAAAGAACAATTTCCCCTAATGTTACTCTCTCATCTGCCTGTCACATCCTCCCTGCAGGAATGGGAATTCAGTGATAAATTGAGTTGCCACATTCCTGTCTGTCCTTTCTCCTTGATAATATGTAGCTTTTGTAGCTTTGATGAACATGTAACCAACACTGATATGAGAAGTATCGATACAAGCAGCATGAAGGTGGCTTCATAGATTTTGGGGGGGGGGGGTTGTTTGTTTGTTTTGGTGGGTGTTTTGTATTTGGTGGTTCTTGTTTGTGTTGTTTTATCTTATTTCATTATAATTTTCTGGCTCAATTCTGTGATTGTACTTTTCTCAGATAGAGAGAAATTCAAATCCTGCTTTCCTCCAGTTTCCTTCTGCCTTGCAATATGTGCTAAAATAAGAGTCTGTCCATCTGTCTTCCTGTGGTACACAGGTACTTTTTGCAAGACTAAAATTGGATCTAATGTCCCACAAGACACTTATATGGGTTAGCTTGTCTTAATATGCTTTAAAACCAAGGAAATGGGAGAAAGAGACAGTAACTAGAATATATAGGTCAAAGATTTCTTCATCCTTCAGATAATCCAGTTATTTTAAAAAGTAGCAGGAAGTAATCCTAAAAGCTGAGCTTATCCAAATCAATTATAAACATTGCTTTGAAATCCCTCATGGGTTTTATTTTAAATTTCAAAATAGTTTTGTAAATATTTTTTGTAAATATTGTGTGTCCCAGTTGAAATCCAACAAAAAGCTTGTTTGTTTGCTGTATAGAGTTCACTTTAGGATTAAGGCTTCAAGACCTTCACATGCACTGCAGGCACACTCACAGACATCTAGATAGATGTCAGCCCATAATTGTTCAAACTAAAAGAGTGGATTCTCTACTCAGATATGGCTAATTAGGAAAAGGGGGGAGGGGGTTATTACAAAACAATAACAGTGTTCCAGGAATGCAGCATGAAAGACAAGTAAAACCATGTTTCAAGGTCTTGCTAAGCATGAATCCGTACTTGGATGGATGTTGTATATTTCACAGCATTCCCCCACTGACAGGATTTCCAAAGGCAGCACTACTGTGATCTCTTCTTCCTCCTGCACCCAGCTTATCCTGTTGTGCTGTGTGTCCATAGTGACTCCTGAGTCAATTCCTTTTCTGTCACCTCTGAAGCTGAAGCACTGAAACATATGAGAACTATTATGCTGCTGTTTCTTTATCTCCAAACACCCAGGTAATTTATCTTTGTCTGCCTTTTGCTGAAATAGATGTTGGGGCGCAGGGCTGGATATGGCTGCTGTTTGCAGCAATGAGAAATTCTGTATCTGTTGCTCAGTGTTCAAAACCAGGATGTTGTCCATAGTTGGCCAGATGTCATTAAATGCTTATAGGCTTAACAAAAGGTTTTGGTGAGGGATAAAGGTAAGAAAAGATTGTGCTTCTGTAGGTATTCAGAGAAGTGTAATGAAATAGTTTGTATTGAAAAAAAAAAAGTCACAGCACGAATGGGTTTTGTAATGTGATGATATTTAAATCTGTGGGATGCAGAATTACAGAAATAACCAGGAGAAAAGTCTACAAAAGACAATTATAACCAGGCAGAGGAGAAAACAGAGAGACAATTCTAAGTGTTGTTCAAAAAGGGACAACCTTTACCTGTTTGCTGAGAAACCTGCTCTTGTTGTTTATTTTCTCTTGCACTGAGGAAAGGTTGCTTTGAACATTTTTTGTAACAAGCTAATTTATATCCAAGATATGTTGGCCTCTGGGAGTTTCTTCTGCATTTAAAATAACTCACAAGACTTCAGACTCCTGGGTCTCTGCTCAGGCCAGGAAGAGGTAACATCATGTTTTCTTTGAAAGAGAAATTGGTTGCAGTTCTATATTTATCCAGAAACAATAAGAATTGTGTAGTATTCCTTACTGAGCTGGAGTAAGTTTCTATCCTGCTGGATAAGTGCATGGCAAGCAGCAAACCAGTCCATTGCCTGTGCCTCACCAGAGTCTCAGCACACAGAAATCAGAATCACAGCCATTGCACTTTCCAACTCCATCTGAAAAGCAGGGAAGTTTAACTAGAATATCTCAGCAGATGACTGTGATGGAAGGCAGTGTAAAAAATGTTGTAGATTTTAAAGTATGCAAATATCTTGCTGTTATGATTTACAAATTAGATTCCTCAGTTCTACTGGGAACATGTGTATTTCCAACTGTAGGGTTCTTAGACAGGCTATCCTACTTCTACAGTCTCTTTGAATTTTTAGCAGGAAAAAGTCTTCAAATTGTAGTTGATTTATATTGGCAAAATGCAGCTTTACTTTCTTTTCTGTCAAGAAGTGCTTTTGACTTGTTGGGCTGCAGCCTGAAGCTAGGGAATTTCACACAGGAGCCTGAACAAACTAATATTCTGATGTTCAGCAGTGGTTGTGAAAGGGTTAGGCTCTCCCAGTTGTTAGCTTTTTCTGCTTTGCTCAGAATTTTGCTCTTCTAGAAGAGAGACATTATTTTTGAACCACATGCTTGGGAAAACCTAGACTTAGTTTCTCAAGGCAGAAGCTCCTAAAGGTCTTTGACAACATCCAGACCAAGGCTTGCTCTCAAATGCAGTCTATTTCCCACTCATCATTCACCATTTGTGTAGCTGCCATCAGCTGGAACTGCCAGCTCTTGGAACGCTCTGCTGCTCTTCCTCACAAAGGTGTAGAGCCTAATGCCATGAACTTTGTTCCAGCCTTCATTTTCTAGGAAAGAAAGCTGTTCACTTTTTCAGGTGACACTGTTCCTTGTCCAGTTATTGACTAATGGTATATTCAACAACAGAAATTCAAACTAGCTAGTTACATGTTAGAGTAAATATAATTGTGTTCTTGTTTTAGTTTGTCCTAAAACAAACTCTTCTAGTTCTGAGCTCTGAAAAATTTCTGTATTTTAGGTTGCATTCCAGAGACAAAAACACCTGCACAAGAGATGCAAGCAATTCTTTCTCCTCAAACCTGCAAAGTTAATACTTGCATAAATCAGGTTATCTAGTAAAATTTATTTAAATATATTTGAAATCTATATTAATTAGGTACATTTACCATATGTTTC